>OX424575.1:144880405-145264556 GCA_949152435.1 Gastracanthus pulcherrimus | reverse complement strand
GGGGGGTAAGATACGGCTCTCTCTTCGACGATCGGACGGTTTGGCTGCTGGCCGCATCGTTTATTCCGAGCCCACAGGCGCGCTTGGCTGCGCATCCTCTATATGTATACTTCCTTTTTTGCTCGTTGCTCTCTCGCTGCCACTGCTGCTGCTACTGCTGTCGTCGTTCTCGTCCGGGCGAGTTTTCTCTTCCATTTGGTAAATTGCCCGGGAAGCGAGCGCGGAAGGAATCATGATTTTAGCTGAATTGTGCTTTCGAGTAGAGAGAGCCCGTTTTCTTTTTTGTCCAGAGGGGGACAGCGGAGCTAAATGAACATTGTCGGGGCTAATTGATCATTTTGACTTGAAAAAGATGGTTTTTACAAAAAGAGAAAATATGAAGGCGCTGAAGTGTTCTGCGATACTTTCCCGGTTATTACATATTTTTTTCGTTCATTGTCAACAAAGAAAAGTGTGAACAATTGTTGATTTAAGAAGTGACTGAATTAAAGTCATGAGTGTTCATTCAGGCACAGTGGTGGGGCTAAATGAACGTCTCTTTTAAATCAAAAATCGTTCATACTTTTCATTGTTAATAAGTAGTGCAATTGATATGTAATAGCTCGAGAAGTGTTGTGTAGTGTTTGGGTACCCGTATACTTTTTCTGATAGTAAAGACCATTTTTTTTAAAACCTCTAAACTAATAATTTATTAATTTATTTAATTTCTTAAGTGAGCAAAAAAAATCGAGCTTCTCAAAATAAGGCTATTTTTTATTAATGATAATGGCCTGTTTTATACGTATTTTATATTTATTTCGTATAGCTTATGAGTTTTTTTTAATGTTAAAAAATTTTTTGAATGGTACATGTTGTTTTAAAATTTGAAGTGTTCTTAATACCCCGCGTTCAATTGGCCCCGCTCTCCCCTACGAGGGGGAAGCGGAAAACGATGGCCGGGTCGTCTGTTATAGCGAGAAATTTCGTTCCGTGTGCTCGGCAGTGGTATTATGGAAATTTTGGGAAATCTAATTCTAACGCAAAATTTGAGTAATAAGGGATAGTGACAATAAACCAATTCAGATGAACAGCGTAGAGCAAGGAAACTTGGGTTTTTCGATCGTTACTAAAACGCGTTACAACGTATCGAAACCATACTATTTAACTATATACACATCTGCACCTTGGTAAGGAAGAAACCGTTATACTATTATAAACCTCCAAATACAAAGCGTGAACGTGATTCTATGCCTATATGTATTCTATATAATGATTCTGTGTACATAATTTTTCCTCTGTATACTACAAATTCGCAAAATGAGAAATAATCGCGTATATTCGTACATAGTCTTAACAGTATAAAAATAAAACATTAGAAGCACAGACACGCTATAAAAGCTAATAGGATATAAAAAGGAGAATTTTTCTTTCGAACATAACCTCAAACTGGCGTTTAAAACACTAAAAGATAGTTTTAATAGCTTTTCATGTAAGCTGTTAGAAACCTTCTTATAGCAAAAGCAAGTTTCCGTGGATTCTGAGCATTATGCAAAAAAGTAAGTCATAAAAGCAAATGCAAAAACTACCACTATTACAGACCCAACATTCACAGTAAACACTCAAATAACGCGCGAATTAAGATAAGGTAATGAAAAAGTCGAAAGACACGGGGAGAGCAAGACAATAAAAGCACGAAGACGAGGGTGCAAAAAGAGCCGGAGAAGAAAAGGAAGTAAGCGCGACGCAAAAGTAAAAGGACTGGTGTATAAGGAGAACGCGAGAGACGGCAAATCGGGCACGGCCGCGTACTTAAAACCCCGAGTAAGCGCGAGGAAGAGAAGCGAAGAGTGGAAGGAAGAGTCAGAGAGAGAGAGAGCGAGAGAGAGAGCGAGAGACCGAGGAAGTTGTTGTTTTAATTACCCGTAGCCCTCCGAGTGGTAGTCATTAAGCCACTAATTATAACGTACGCGAAAATGAGTCGAGCCATCCGCCTTCCTCTAGCGACAGTTCCGCTTGGCGCGCGAAAAGGGGTAGACCGAGAGGGAAAGGGAGAAGGAGAGGGAGAGAAGGAGTGAGAGACGCTACCACCTACCAGCCAACTGGAAAAGGACGACCGAGAAAGCGAGAGCGAGAGAGCGAGAAAGAGAGATAAACTGGAGAGAAAACGACAGGCTGAAATTGCCGAGCGACGGAGAGACGCGACGCGGCACAGAACAAGGCTTCCGCGCGAAAGATAGAAAGAGCAGAGAGAGAGAGAGAGAGAGAGAGAGAGGTGAGAGAAGGAGAATGGGTGATTAAATGTGTGAGGGAAAGAGAGAGAGAGAGAGAGAAAAAGAGCGCAAGTCGCGGAAAAGAGACATCGCAGACGAGTGAGCGAAAGGGAACATAGAGCAGGCAACGCGGAGAGATAAAAAGAAGAGGGAAGGACGACGCGAAGTACGCGAGCGAGGGAAAGAGATAAAAAGAGCGCGCGAGCGTGAGCGACCTCTAGCGGTGTGGGAAATCGTGGTAAAAGGGTACAGCAGCAGCGGCGGCAGCGTCGGATCCCCGGGAGGGGTGAAAAAAGGACGGCAAGCTAGGCGCTATGCCATACCGTGCTGCAGCAGCAGCAGCAGCAGAGGCAGAGGCAGCAGCGTAATTGCGTTGCCGAGAAGTTTTCCCCGGGTGCGAGAGGTAACCAAGAAAATAATGAATGGCCCGAGAGCGACGGCGCTTTTCACCGAGCGAACGGCTCTCTCCCTCTCCCTCTCTCTCGTGCGCAATTCAGCGGGCACTCGACAAAAAGAGAGGGCGAGACGACTGCCGCGCTACCGCGACTCTTCCGGTGAACTAAACGAAATGGCCGAACTTTTCCGGGCGCGCGGCTAGCCCAGCGCGATCCCTCGATGCTTTTTCTCTCTCTACGGGCCGCCACCGCCAATGTCGTTACCGCTCTCGCGACAAGTGCGAGCGCTGCGCCGGGGCGACTCGGTGTTTATGTTCTTCCACTTCGGCTTCTTCCATTTTCTCTCTCGCTCGCTCGCTCGCTCTTTCTCTGCAGCTTCCTGCTTTTTTCCGCGTAGCGGGCTTAAACGAGCCTCTGCGATCGAATAAAAAAGAAAGGCCGAATAGAAGTAAAAGCCGGGGATATTTCTCCGTCCGTGAAATTTATGTATATGCCGAGATGCCGCCGTCGCTTTCTTTCTTTCAGTTTTTTTTTTCGTACGTATTGAATTTTTATACCGTAGTGAAGCTCGCTGGATATGTATATCGATACGCTCGAGGAGCTTTTCCTTCCGTGCTCTTTGCGCGGGACGCTTGTGTTTTTCGACTGCGGAATTTTGACGCTAGACTGGATCGCGCGCTTTTATTTGATGGAAGCTTCGGGAGCGGGGAATCGAATGTTACTTACGCGTCGAAATGGAGGTACCGAGTTCTTACGCCGAGTATCCAAGACAAAATGCTCCCTTTGTTCGGAATCTCAAGGGAGAAATTGGAATAAAATTACTCCTCCTAAGTGCGATTTTATATCGTGCATTGGTATCGATGTCGCATTCTAGTCGAAGTGATATTTAATGGCCCAAGGCCAGATATATACACAGACACAGACGTACAGAACACAATTGGCGCACGAAACATAATTGCTCTACATCGTTTATTTCGCCATTACCCTCGCGCATATCTCGTCGCGACTGTCGGACAAAAGCTCTCCGATCAATTACTGAATATATCCGCGTGTGCGTGTATATATGTGTGTGTGTATATATCTGGCCCGCGTTACTTTCATCTCGCGGTCTTGGCTGTGGTACTCGCTGAAGTGGACAAACTTGCCAAGAATTTCAGAGTGCACCCGCGCGCTCGCGATATTTCAATTAGCATAGAGATATGCGCCGACGCCGCCGCGTGCTGCACACTCGAGTGGGTATATACACGAGCGCCGCGAGTAGCGCTCGTTTAAAGTTGTACTGCCGGTGCCAAAAGCGAATCGCTCGTGAAAAGTCACTTGAATATGAATGACAAAACGGTTTGAAATTAAATTTTTGATGGTTCTGGAATTTACGAGTCGTACTTTATTTCACGACGAATTCTTTGTGAATCGGAGTAATGTGTATCGTATTGGTTGAAGTGAATAGGTAATGTTATTTAATTCATAGAAAATATAAAATCGAAAAAGTGGATAAACGTGATTCTAATGTCAATCCAACTTATCTAAACCTTTGAGGTACCATATCAAATCGTTCATTGTATTTTTTTGTGAGAAAAAATAATATTATCGTATATGTATACGTAAACATTTTTTAATAATAAATTTCCTAATTTATTTTGCATAATTCTTTAAAATGTCTTTATGGAATTAAGAATTATGAAATGCGAGACCTAAAAACTCATATTGATTTTTAGAGTGAATGTTAAAAGCTGTTTCGTGAATACCGTATAGTTTCATACTATTTGATGAAAACCTATCAGACCATACATATGTATACATAAAAAATCTAAAACTAAAACGATCTTTTACTGTAGGTATAATAATCGTGAGTTTCGATACATTTTAATTCCCATCCGGTTTGATTTATCAAAAATCCCTACTCCCACATCCCCACAAGCGCCATTTGTTGCAAACTCGCATGTAAAACTCGCAACAAAAGCCCTCACTTTCAACGCAGACTATACAGCCACATTCAGTAGTGAAAGGCGTACCGCAGCAGCCACACGCGCACGTTACACGTACGTGTACACGCGTGTACACAGCCGGCGCCGCCGCTGCTGTTCAAGCCTCTCTCCTCTCCTCGAACGCGCGTATTTACACCTCGCGTTACATTCTCCCGTTCCTCGCTCTCGCGCGCTCGCCATCGTAATGGACGTAAATCAATGCGTATAAATAGAGTGGCGCGCCGAATAGATTAACATCGCCGAGCGAGAGAGAGTGAGAGAGAGAAACACGAGGCGTTAAACTGCTTCCTGCTAAAGCGCGCGATTAATTCTACTTATCGGATTTATGTCCGCGGAGCGCGCGGCGCGCGAGCGATATCGAGCCGATAATGCGAAAGAGAGAGAGGAGAGAGAGGAGAGTAGAGGGGCAAAAAAGACGTTAACTGAATTAGACGGCGCTGGCGATAGTAGTGCGGGTATAACGAACTCGCGCAACGGTGCGTGACTCACTCGAGAGAGAGAGAGAGAAGGTTTTTGCTTATAGAGCGAACGAGCGAAACGAATAGCTGGTCGATTTAGCTTGGATTTTTTTCTTGTTATTTTGTAATTGTAGGTGTACGTGCGTGGAGATCCTTGTTTACGCGTTTCTTAGATGTTTTTGTGAAAGGTGTCGATGCTTTTTGTGCTTGCATGTTGCTTTTGGACTGTCAGGTTTGATAGGAATCGAGTTTTCGTTTTTGTTTATTTTTTCAAGTCTATTTGAAATGAATTAATCTTAATATTAATATGTTAGTCATTTTGGATTTATTGTAAAGGATTATTAAAATGGATTCAATAAATTGTTCTATTATAGTAAATTAAATATCTATAACTCAATACTTTAGTTAATTAAAAATATTTCTGCAAGTATATGAATAATTCGTGAATCGTTACTTCTGTCACTAAATTCCATGAATTAAAGATTTTTACAGTTAAACTAATAATGAGCTTAATGAACTTTATTTTAAACTGTAATTCTATCGCGTATGAATTATTTGTCGTGTACGACAATTAGATTGAATACTATATTTCAACGCATGAATTTTGTACAAGAGTTCTTGCCAAATTGAACGTAACAATCTCGTTCAACATCTCCCCAAGCCGCCATGTCACGCGCATATATTTGTTCTCCCTAACCTTCCACAAAAACATTCATCCTCCCTCCCACCATCCAAAGCACTATTTTCCCTCGATATGGTTAAAAAGCACATTCCCGTGCAGTAGATTCCGTTACTCCATACTTGGCGAAACGTCGCGCAAAAGCACAAGGTATACCGAGAAAAGTCGTCGGGGATTTTTTTTCCGCGGGCGCTAGGAAGAATCTCCCTGTCCCGGCGCTGATTGGAAACGACTGGCAAAATATTTGTGTTTCCTCCGGCGCAGCGCGGAGAGCCAGTGGGTCAATCAAACTCAATTTCCGGTGGAGACTTTCCGCCGCAGCGTGCGGCCGCCATGATTGAACCGCCACGAGCGCGAATTTAATTTAATTCCCCGTCAGTCGTCGTCTCTCTCTATCTCTGTTGGTTCGTGGCCGCGGGCGCTTCTGAAGCGCGTCGTAAACACCCTCTGATGCGATGCCTTCTTCCGCGGCTTTTCAGAGGTATACGTGTAGAAGATGCTGCGGCTTGATGCTGCTGCCGGGGCTGCTTCGGGTCTGTGGGATTTTTGCTGCACGTTCTCTCGTCGATGAAAGAAGGAACTTTGAAGTAGCGCAAGATGAATGGCTCGCGGAAGCAGCTTCGCTTCGCTGCGGCGGCGAGGCACTCGTCGTGTGTATATATATGTATACATCGCGGATGGGTAAATGTGGTTGTATACGCGGTTTGCTTTGGCGTTTTTGCGGTCGGTTTGCGCCTTTTTTTTATCTTCTTCTTTTAGATTTTGCGAAGCCAATTTATGTGAAAGGTGAATGCTTTATGATTTCGACTAGGTGTTGAATAGAAAACAATACATGAAGATGTTTTAAAAATAATGCAACTAACGGAATTTTTGAGAGTTTGATCAAGGTATGCTTGTATCGGAAATCTAAGCCTTCATGTAGATATAAATTTGGATTGTAAATAAAAGTAAGCTTAAAAAAAATTTTAGGTGGTTTTACTAGTATGTAGTAGTATGCAAATACGTATGTATGTTTTCTTTCCACATTTCATTGTATTTATTTTCTGCGTTTGCTAAACTGCTTTTCATATTCTTAAGTAATCGCAAGCACTATCTTTAAATATTGTTTATATTTGATTAGAGACCAATCTTTAATTATAAACAAGATTTCTATCTTCGTAAAGGCTTAGGTGACCGCTGCAGACACATAATCCCCTTAATAAATTACTAGAAGCCGAATGATAACGGTTTCATTCCGCTTCGTAGTAATCATTAAAAATACCAAAATAGCGTGTTTAGTTTCTTTTATAACGAAATTTCTGCAGCTCAAGCGTTAGTGCCGCCATCTATCGAAATAAACCCAAACAATAAGCGTTTAGTATTAGAATGCATCCAAGATTATTATTTAAGAATAACTGCTCTATAAATAATACAAAAGCAGAATTTCATCAATTATATATCTAACAGAAATATTTTGTAATTTATTAAGTCTATTCGTAGAGAATAATCATACTATTCACCTAGTAAATCATAATTAAAAACATTAAGGTTAACAATACTAGAAATACAATCTGAGCTTTTAAAAAAAATTTCATCATTTTCAACACTAAGATTAATTTTACGGCATACACCTAACTGTATACAGCATTCAACACTACACATACACATATCCACACACATACACACAAGAGAGAGAGAGAGAGAGAGAGACCGTATACAGTCAGCCAGCGGTGTGGGACTAATTTGTCGTTTCTCTGATTGCAGACGGAAATAGCGAAGAGGCTGAACGCCATCATCGCGCAGATCCTGCCGTTTCTCTCGCAGGAGCACCAGCAGCAAGTGGCCACGGCGGTCGACAGGGCGAAGCAAGTCACCATGACCGAGCTCAACGCAATCATAGGAGTGAGTATCAATCACTATTACGGAATATACTATGGAGATATACATCCACGTCTCTCGCGAGTCTCCTCGTGCGCGACGCGGGGAACGAATGCTCGATTTCGAGGAAAAGGGGGGCTTGTTAGCTTCAAAATTGATGATTGCACCCGGGAATTACACCTGACGCATTGACGATCGTTGAACGTAATAACAATGACGATGATTATTTCACTGCAACTGCATATATGTATGGAGCTGCAAAGTATAATTATTGGAGAATTCGATTTTAGCGAATTCTGCATTCGTGCATTTTTTAATCAAATTTGTTTTACATTGATTGTAATGAAAACTTGATATCGCTATATTTAGTTTTACAACAGGATACATGATATATAACACGAACAACTCAATTAATTCATGACCCAGTGCAAAATACTACAATAGCCCGATCGAAACCTCATTCCATTATGTACATCCGCAATATAATCCATTTGAAAATATCAACTTCACTTTGTTAAACGATATCCGCTTTCATTTATAAAAATTTTACATTTCCGCTGAATTGTTTTATTTCTCGTCGCGCATTAATTCAATATTTTCGAAATATTCCACGAACGTCCCTCCTCTTCATCTCGGCAATAATCGAATATTTTGCAACTGCTTTTTTTTTAAACACCACACTCCCCATTTATTAATAAAATTGACATCGCATCGGCCATTTCATTTCCATATTTCCGCGCACCCGCATATATAAATCCCGGCGTACCGACGCCATAATCTTTTTCCATTCCAACAGATGACGAACAATGAAAAACTTTACAGTCCCCCGAACGAAGGCACCAATCCTTTTTCACCTGAACGTCGAATATCCCATTAAATTATAGCAGCATATCAGCATCCCATTCGCGCTTGTTCGCGTCGACACCTCGTCAGGCTCTCGAGCCGCGGCAATCGGCGAATCACGTCTAGACGCGCGCGACGCGCCCTCTCAAAGTCAATAATTCCCATCTGATGTACCCCGACACATCCCAGCGCTCTGCCACCAGAGCGAGCTCGCTCCGTCTAGACTAGCTAAAACAAGGAGATGCAAGGTGTGCGCGTGCGTGTGTGTGTATGTGTGTACGTCTGTATTAGGTATACGTCGAGATACAGACACTCCTCGCTTTCGCGCAATATACACGTATACGTGTATAGACGGGATGGGGCGCCTTGTGTATTCACCGTGGCTGCTCTTCCCACGTGTATTACGAGAAGAGCGAAATATAGTTAGGGTACTTGGCGCGATTGAGAACCGCTGATCGCGTTGAGCCTCGGCGCAGCGGCAGCAGCGGCGGTGGTGGTGGTGGTGGTGGTGGTAGTAGGAAGCAGCCGATGTGCACGCTCGAGGAATTCGAAAGCGGACGCGGACGGATACCTTCTATCTCTCTTGTACCCGATTCAGCAGAAGGAGAGAGGGCGAGAGAGAGAGAGAGAGAGAGAGAGAGAGAGAGAGAGAGAGAGAGAAAGATTCCCATCCCCCTGTTCCCGAATCCCGAATCCTCCTTCAATATTGCTCGAGCACTCAATTTCCTCCCTATTAAGCCGCCGGCTTTCCTCAGCCCACCGCATCGTCTTCCGCCTCTCTTCTCCTTCCTCCTTCCGTTCTCTCTATCTCTCTCCTTCTCCATCCTACGCTATCGCTCTCTCTCGCTCTCGCTCTTATCCTTCCAACAGAAGCGGCGGCAGCAGCTCGGCTAGCCGAGGAACACGAAGTGGAATTGATAAGGACAGATAGCAGGGAGGAGTCGAGTCGAGTCGAGTCGCTTCTCTCTCTCGCTTCCTTGCTTGCTTTCTCGGTATATATAATCCTCTTCGTCTCTCGCAATCTTCCCTTTCCTTCCTCCTCCGAGGCAGCAGCAGCAGCCAGCCAGCCAGCGCTCGGATAAGTTATAGTGTTATGGCGCAGAAGCACCGACTAATCAGCATTCCTTTACCCTCTCGTACTCTCTCACTCTCTCTCTCTCTCTCTGTCTATATAGCTAGCGTCTTCGCTTCTCTCTCTATCTATCTTTCTTGGCGCTGACAGTGACGGGAAGACGAGAAAGAGTGAGAGAGACAGACAAATAGCAATGCTGGAACTTCGTCTCTGAGAACCCGCACGCGACGACGACGATGTCGCCTACGTGCGGCAAATCCTTAGCAGGATTATGAGGATTTTACCTCTCTCTCTCTCTCTCTCTCTCTCTCTTTCTCGCTTTCTCGCAAGCCCGTCGCTATTTCTATATCGCTGCTTGCGCGCGCGTCTTTCTGAACCTTTGACCTGTCGTCGGCTCTGTGTCGCAAAGCAGTCCTAAATCTGTTTATTTTTTTCAGATGGTTGGGGACTGCGAGATTAAAGGATATCATTTTGTTGATGACCTGCTTGATACCGAAGTTCCTTTTATAGGAACATGGTATCAGGAGAGTCGTAAGTCAATAGAAAGATAGGTTCTTTATCGTATAGTTATTCATAATATAAATATACTGTACATAGCAATTTATCAAAATATCATGAGGTTAAATATGAAGGTACAATCATGAGAATCATACGTTACTACACTTAGAAAGGAGATTCTTTGTACCAAATACGATTTCTTCGCTATCGAGTCAACAACGAAAAATTATAACCTAACCTCACTTTTTGACAATGTAAGTACAAGTGATGCATTGCTGAACGATGATTCATCATTCACTTATAGTAAAGGAATTCTTTTCTCAGTCAAGCTTACCCTGTAAATCCGTCTCTCAACTTTTTACGCGGCGTCTATCATCCGACGAAATATCGCCCTCGAGATATTTTCCCCATCCCATAAATATCTCCACCTGTATCTTAAAAATAAGGTGCGCACAATGAGCCTCGCCGCTGAATCGTCCTCGTCGCCGTACGTGTCGTCGCTTGCCTTCTCCCTCCCCTACATCCCCCCACAGCGTTTTCTACGTGTCTACGGTGTATTTTCCGCTTCGTCCTTTTTCCTCCTCCTTTCCGCACCTACCACTGCCGCTGCTGCAGCCCGTATATCCATCTCCGTCCGTCTGTCTTCCGGGTCTTTTTCTTCCCTTTTGCAGCGCGCGCGCCGAGAGAGAAAACTCGACTCGGAAAAACGAGATTCAGAGCGCGCGCGCGCGGTGCACCGCTGCCGCCGCCGGCGAAGAATGGAATGGAATATACTCGAGGAGAAGAAAAGAGCGAGAAAGGTTATCGTCGAGAGAAGCTTGAAAGAAACCCTTCCGTCTCTCTTTTTCTCGTTCCAAAGGCGCCTGACTTCCTTCAACTTCCTTCCTTCCTTCGCCTCACCAATTGGATCTCTTCCCATTTTTGCTCACTTCGTCTTCCTTTTTTTCTACCTTTTCTTCGCTTTTCTCTTTCGGCGCTCTCTTGTAGCGGCGGCGTCGGCAATCCTTCGTGCTACAACGGGGCGGTTATAAAGTGACTTGTTTATTTTTGCGCGCGGCTTAATATGAAGTTTTTTTCTCTGCACCGCGAAACGGATTGATGAAGTGCGGCAATAATTTACGGGCGTTTTAAGGAAGTCCATTAGCTTTTTCTGATTTCGCCGGCTTATTTTTTTTTTGTGGCACCTTTCTTGCTTTGCTCGAGCTTTTGGCGCTCGGTGAATTATAACTGTCGGGTCAGGATATCAACCTGGTGCATGCTTCCATTTGCAGTGACTGGCTTTTAATAGGTATGCCTTTGCAGTACTTGCACAGGATCTTCTGAAAATAATTTGTTTGCGTTTCATGGGTTTTTATTATTCCAATGTAGGCTATTGACGGCTTTGCGATAAAGCAACCAACGTGCCCTCATTATCATTACGCAAGATTTGATCAGTTAAAGCTCAAACTTGATCAGTTTTTTGAATATTTAAAATGATAAATCTTTAAGTATAGCTTTTGTCTTATTCAATGATATAAAAGAACGAGAATAAGTTTTGACTCTGTTATAGACCATATGCATGAGCCAGGAAAATCACAGCTATTTTCTGATGCTGTAGCGTCTACGGTAATGATACTAAACCAGTTTACATGTGATGTATTATTACGTTACTAAGCGATTTGATAATTGACTCCAGAACCCAACAGAATTAAGCATCAAATTCATACGTAATTATACCCTCTTAGGAACTTATTCAATTCCCAATAAGTTTCCGCTGATTGCATTATTCCCGCAAGCATTCAGATCCGCGAATTGCCTCTCATTAAACAATATCTTATTATTCCAAGCCAGTTACTCCGAATCGGAAATCCTCGGGGCTCGCTCAACATTTACTTTTTCATCTTCCATCGAGCCAGAAAGAAAGAGAGAACGAGAGGGAGAGGGAGAGAGAGAGAGGGGACAGAGAGAGCTCTCCTCGACTCTCCAGATGCAATTTCGCGCATATAAAACCCTGCCGCTGCTCTTAACAGCAACGAAATTTCATTTCGACAAACGAAATCTTATTTGAATTAGCGAGGCGAAGCATTTCACCGTAGCAGCAGTAGACGTAGAAGGTAGAATAAGAAGAAGGAATACGAAAGGATACTCATTCGAATATATAAATTCCGCGGCGCATCCAATCATTCTTTTTCCTTCTCGAGCCAAGAGCGGCGGCAGTGGCGGCGGTATATATATCTACTTTACAACCACTCTGTATCTCTCCTCTCCTTTATCTTGGCTGCTCCGAAGATGCAGCAGTTTCTCTCTCCCTCTCCCGACTAGGAAATATACAGGCGACTATACTCGCTCTCGGTACATTCTGAAGGAGCTGAAGCTGGAGCTCTTTTCTTCTCTCTCGCTCTCTCCCATTCCTTATCTTCCTCGCTCCTTCTTCTTTCTCTCTCTCCTTTTTTTGCGCTTGGATATATCCAAGTGAGAGTGAGAGAGAGAGATATACCCTGGGGGACATGGCCCGTCGCATTCAGCGAATAAGTGGAACTTATTCCACCGTGCACTCTCTCTCTCTCTCTCTCTTTCTTTCTCATGCTCGCTGTATATCGCGGAATTGCTTCCGAGGGAGAGAATATAACGCTCGAAGCATCGAATGCACGGACTAATGCGGAGAGAGGAGCACGAGGGGGGTAACGTCGCGGAAACGGCTTAATCGCATATTCTTCTCTCGTTCGTGTGTATGTCCGTGTGGATTGTACATCTGTGCGCAGGCGCAGTTTGTAGTGGAGACGTGACGCGCGCGCACGCCTTTGTCCTCTTTTTCTTTTTTTCCCTTTTATTTTCCCAGTCGAACTGTATACGTGCGCTCTGCCACGCTCGTTACGTTATATGCAGGGCGGGATTCTCGCGCGGGTTGTGCATGCGCGCGCAAGCGAGCAAGCACCTTTGCATTGCATTATGCATGTATGCGCCCGCGCGATGCGATGCGATGCGATGCGATGCGATGTCGCCTGGCTGCTGGCTTTCGGTTAGCGATGAAAAATGTATTTGTCGGCTGGAGGAGCTGCAGGTTCGGTGAGGCAAAGACGGGAGAAATATGTCGTTTCGCGTGTACTGTCTGGGTTAGAGGTCGGAAGGTATGTTGGGTTTTGTGCTTGCGTGAGTGAGATAGTGTTTGGTGCCAATTTATTTTCTTTCTTGATGTAGGATTTGACAGGTTTTGATTGGTCTGTAGTCCTAGTGTTAAATGCTAATTCTATGACAACTCATTGCTTTGGCTGAGTTCTGACTAATTTCTAGTTAAAATTTCAGTTACGAGCTGAGTCGATAAGATGTAATTGGTAACTAATGACATTCTTGATGGTATTACATCAACAAAAGCTAAATTTTTTGATTGATTTAGATTATAGATCAATCTAATTACTATTAGTACTACAGGCCTATTTATTCATATACGTTCTTAATTAGCTTTGGTATAATTTCAATTAATCACATAAAGTAATGTACACGGAGAGAATTTTCTAATAAAAATTATGACGAAATTCGCAGTAAAAATTACCGTGAATGACTATAAAGCTGGGACACTCTAACTTTCCGGCAGTTTTTATTGATATTTACGATAAATTTTACCGTACTGAAGGGTAAAATTTGCCTGCCGCAGAGTAAAAGTTTCCTGTACGAATCTTAGAGAAAGCCAAAATTTGTGGTAAAATTTGTACGAAATATTTTTAAAAATCTGGATTTTCTTCGAATTGATGTAGCAGTATCATTAATACTTAAATAAGTACATTTACACACTTTTATATTTGAGTTAACCTAAAATGTGTACATGCTCAGTTGTTTCCTTTATCAGCTGTCTTCTTTTTTTCAAATCAGGCAAATTTTACCATTCAGTGCGGTAAAATTTATAGTCTGTGCGGTAGAATTTGTAGACAATGAGGTCAATTTTATAGTAAAATATCAGTAAAAAGTGCCAGAAACTAGGAGTGTCCCAGCTTTATAGTTATTTACGGTAATTTTTACCCTGAATTTCATTATAATTTTTATTAGATAATTCTCTCTGTGTATCGTTTTACTTTTTCTATTAACTAGAAATCTACTATAAATTAGATATAAAGCATGTCGTTTTAACTGGGATTTTAATTAAAATGTTAAGTTGAAATTATTAACCTAATTTATAAAAAATTTGCTAATTCCCGGCTAAAAACCCGCTTAGATTTCTACCATACAGGATGAAGATGGTACTAATTATCTTAATTAAATACATTAAATATCAATTTAATACGAAAGTGAACTGCAATGATTTAGCAAAGTATGACAAGAATCAAAAGCACTTTTCAACGTTCAACGAGCAATGCCGAAATAATCCGCAGAAATGGCAAAAATTCCGGCGAAAGCCGCGATCATCCATTATACACCCTCGACAATGATCAACTACCCCGGCAGTCGCGCCTATCTCTCTCCCATCCTTCAGCAATTTCAACCCCGCGGCGACTCTCGAATTCCTCGATGCGCGCACCTCGTTACATAATAAATCCTCGCACTCGATGGCAATCGGAGCCGAGGAATCAAGGATCCCGTAAAGGTGGATACTCGCTATAGAGTCCCAAAACCGTCTATATACGCTCTCCGCGGCAATGTCGAGTAGCCGCGCCAGATGCCAACCCGCCGATGAAGGAGGAGGTTAACCGGCAAACGGTCGCGCCGAAATTCCGGGGAAAGCGAGACTACATGTACGCGAAGAGGAGCAGAAGCTGAAGACCCGAGGAGTGCTCGCTGCGCAGGTGTTGCTCGTGCGCCGAAGCCACTTTCAACGCTTCCGGAAGTGACTCGATTATTTGTTTTGTGGCTGAGTGCAGGAGAACGTCTTCATGGTGTTGTTGGGCGAGCGCGCGTGCATGGAGGTGGAAATTTATTTTTATCGGGGTGCGGTTGGATGTTATTTTAGGGGGATGTTTGCTATAGTGTATATTAATGTATAAAGCTTAGTATGCATTTCGTACACTTTCTTAATTATAAAGCAGTATGAAAATATATATATATTTTTTTTTATTTTCATAGAATAACATATGATTTGGAAGCAAGAAGGGTATACGCGTAAATTTCATCGAATGAAAATATAGTTCTAAAATCAAGTACGATATAAAATAAATTTTTATATAAACTTCTACCTACATCGGTCTTTCATTAAAGAATCCGAGAGATATTAAAAGTTTGCGAGTTTTAGAATAATAAAAGAATAAAAATCAAAGACCCTTGTCCCCAAATTTTCAACATAAATTTTATTATGTAATATCTTTAAGTTTCGCCTTATTGAAACTCCTATAAAAATTTCTTTGATTATTAATAAAAACGAATGACAACGGATCAACCATGAATTCTACTTATATTCAGCCATAATTTCACAATTTTAGCTAATCGATCCTAATTACGACTGATCCTCAAACAACTTTACTCCAACAATTCGAAAACGTCAACCAGTAAACCACCACAACAAAGAGATCAAAACAACACCCAGCACCGACAACATCGGAATACCGTCCTCATCCATGCGATTTTCCACGCATCGTGAGCTCGAAACGAATCACCAACCGTAACCCACACACATATATACTCCTCCTGTCCACCACCACACGTAATACCTCGCTTACACGGGGATTCCAAGTAAAGCAGAGTAACAAAAGAAAATAGCGGTTATAATTATCGCGCATGATAATCGAGACGATGCGCAGCAGTAGCAGCAGCGGCGGAGGCGAATTACACGGCTCGCGATTTTTCCGGCGCTTGAGCGGACAGGACCTAATTACGCATCGCGCATCGACGGAGACGTGGCTCACATCGTGTATGGTATAGCCCGCATTCCGAGCGCGTATTAACGCTCCGGTGGTGCTGGGGTGGCGGGAGAGGTATAGCGGTAGTTTGATCGTGGAAGTGGATTGGGCTGATGTAGCGAGACGCGTTGACACTGAGGGGGTGTTACTCTGTTAGGTGAACATATGGCGGATGGTGTGGTTTTGGGGAGGGATGAGGGATGAGGGATGAGATTGGAGATGTAAGTGGGTTGGAGGGATGATTTATTTGTATCTTGGGGTACTATTTTACTAATAAATATAAGGTAATTAAAAAAGTTTACAAACATCTATTTCCATTGTTAATCGAATTCACAGATTAATCCCAAGCAATCAGAAATCTATTGTTAGTGTCGTGCTATACGAAGAAAGTGTAAAAACATAAGTATTTTGGATAACTATTTTTATCTAAATTCATATGAAAAATTCAGATAAGATTTGAAAGCAATATATGATACAAAAAAAATCATGTTTAGGTGCTACTGTTCAACTATTTTTAATAAAATATTAAAATCGTAAACACTTGCCTTGTTCTTATTTTTTATATCCCCAATAACCACAAAGACTTTTGTACTTATAAAATAATTACTTATTGAGTCCGAATTAACAATAAGAAAGTATTGCAGAGTATTGCGTCATGAAAATTTTACAGTTAAAAAATGACAGAGTTAAAAGTTGCCCTCGAGTAAACCATAAATTCAACAATCAAAAAATGTGCGACGTTAACAGTATACCCAAACTACAATACTAGAGCAAACTGCAGCTACATAAACGCTCAAGCCTCCTACGAGCTAGCATTGAAGCTCGAGCGCTCGCGACGAAGCAGCGATTTACCGAAAAGCGCCGCGCCGCGTCTACACACACACACACACACACACTTGTATAAATTCACCTGTATAATACCCCCCTATATAGGTGCGGACGTAACCGCTCTCCTCCTCCCAGTCTCGCTCGAGCAAGCGCGAGTCGGGCGCTCGACGTCGGCGCGCGCGCGCGGGGTTATTATATCGTTAAGCCATTTAATTATCTCGGCAAACTACTCCCCGGGAATATTCCGCCCTCTTCATCGCCTTCAGCTTCGGCTTCTATGCTCCCCCTCCCTCCTCTTCCGCGCTACTCCTCCCACCTCCCAGCTCGGCTATATACGTATTATCTTCTGCGCCGGCGCGAGCCGCTGCAACCGCCACGGCTATACCTATACTGCAGCCACTTTACGATTTGTTTTGCAGCGGCGGCGGCGCGCATAATTTTCCCGCAAGCTTGTGCAATTACGCGAGAACGAGCTACCGCCGCTGAGAAAGTTGCGCCGCGGCTTGGAAGGTGCGATTGCCTCGTCAAAATGAAAATTACATTGTGTATACTGTTTTAAGCTTATACCCCGAGAGAGAGAGAGAGAGAGACCCTCGAGGATGATGCGGCAGCGGTTCTGCGCTTTTATACTTGTGGGTGGGAGTGTGGAGAGTCTTGTTATACTTATTTGCGGGGTGGAGAGAGGACGGTCCTTTTTACGCATTTCGACGGCGTTTACGAGGGTTTATGATGCGAGGGTTCTTTTTTGTAAAGGTTTTTTGTTTTGGTTTTTTGATTTTTAAAAAGGAGCTTCGCAAGTTTGATTTATAGATTGGAGGTCGGGTTTGCGCCCTGGCGGTTGTTTGTTTAATTATTAAAACGGAGAATTATACCATTTTACACGACTTCGAAGAATGTTTTTAATCACTTTTTTGCTTTCAGAATGATAAAATATTTGGTGCATTATATTATCTTGTTTTTATATAAGTCGATGTAATGATAATCAGATTTCAATTTTAATCCTATATTTATTTTAACTAGTTTCTACACATTTATTTTTATTTTATGTTTATTCTTTTTTTCTTTAAATTATTTGTAATACCAAAATTTACTATAATTACTAATATTGAATTTTGTGACCAGAAATGTAAAAATACAATGTTTGACTAGATAATTATATTAAAAATAGACATTATAATAGAACAAGTATATTTTAATAAAATAAATTCAATCGATTAAAAAAGAAATATATATGTATAAATATAAAATTCATTTCGCGTTTTCATAAAACAACCAATCATATTCTAACAAAGAACCAATACTACCTAAAGTAATAAATCAATCAACCATTATTTACAATAATCTATCAATATCCAACATTTAATGAATAATCCTAGTATTTCAATTAACCAACAGCAAATAACATTCATCCCAACTCGTTTAAAAAACCACTTCGAAGTTCCACTTAAAAAAAAACGCAATTCCCAAATCCCTTTCAGAACATCTTTATGCGGCTACTGCATTGCTTTGACCGCGCCGCTGCAAAAACACCGAAAAGGCTGGCAAAACAACGATTATATTAAAAACAAAAAAAAAAGAAGAGCAAAAAACGTTCGCATGCATTTCCCCAGAGCTTGAAGCCAACACGAGCTCGGGCGCGCACCGTTCCGCATAAAAAGCTCGCTCTCGACCCTCGTTCCCCCCCTCTTTTTTCACCAGATCGAGCATACAACACACACACAGAGAGATACATCCACACGCTGCAGCTGGGGAAAAGGATTCGTTAGCCTCTGTTTAGCGAACGTGCTCTCGCCGCGCGCGGGTAAATAAATGAATTCGCGAGTGCGCGCACGTCCGAAAAGTGGAGCTCGCGTACACACACACACACACACACACACACACACACACACACACACATTGCACTGTACTCGGCGAATGGACGAATAAATAATTTTATTTGCGGCCGAGAGGGTAATGCGCGGCGAAATGCCCGGGCGCGACCGACAAAAAAACCGGAGGCTAGAGGGAGAGAAAATTAAAAAAGGATTGCGCGGGGAAAAAAAAGAAGAGGCGGAGGGAGGAAAGCCCGCAGTGTGCAGCGCGTATATAATCATGCGAACCGGAATTAACGCGGCTAAAGGGAAAAAGGCGGCGGCGGCTACCGCGAGGAATTTTTGCAATCTACATGCGAGAGTCCGTGAATACCGCAGCTGGCCGCAAAGGGCGGCTCGCTTTTCTAAATATTTCCGACGTCTATCTGTCTCTCGGTCTCGTATAGGTATACATACACATCTATATTTATTTATTCGCGCTTTATGCGTAGCAGCAGTTCTCTCTTGCGTCCTTTCAATCCGCGCGTTTTTACGCCTTTTTGCCGTGTGCGTGTACGAATTTTCGAGAGGGGGTTATATTTTTTCGTGGAACGTAAATGTTTTCGAAAGGGCTCTTTATTCTCGAAGCTGCAGCTTGGTGGACTTTCTTTTATCGAGGCGATAATTGTAATTTATGCGGGGGGAGAGCTTTTTTAAAACTGCTCTCGCGTCGTTTAGTAATGCGATTCGAGGCAAAAAGGCGAGAGCGTTCTTTTAGCGCTGGCTGAGCTTTATTAGCCGAGAGTTTAATGAATGGCGAGTTGGGTTATGGTGCGGGAATAGACCGATGAATTTTAACTCGGTCGCCAGTCGATTAGGTTACGGTATACTTTTTCTGGAATAAACGGTGTTACCGATGGAAGGCATGCTCTGCGATTTCTTCTATTTTCAATTTTCGGTGGTTTTACTATTTAAACGCGCTCTCGGTGTATATTCGATAAGGTTCGATTACTGTAAAATAGAGGGACTAGCGTATTCCGTCGAAAATAGAGTTAGCAGCCGACAAAAAAGAGTTTCGCGGGTGAACGAACCGCGATGACAATGCATAGTGTCACATCCGTTACTCGATCGTGGATTTTTGTACGGAAGGGAATAAAATATTTATAACGCGCGAATATTTATACGCAAAAAAAATACAACGGTCGAAACCGTACACGCGAAATCTCCGACTGTACATAAAAGTTTCGACAAACACGAAACTAGCGCGCAACACGATATGAATATTTGCGCGTATCATCGTGTCACACTCGTCTAAATATTTTTGCTGTGCGGTTGCACTTTGAAAGGATACAATTCCACTTTTCCAGAAATTAAAGTGAATCCGATCTGGCTGACGGTATTATGCTCTTTCGATACTTTTGTAATATAATATTTTAGTTTATTTTTTTGCAGACTATGAAAAATTTAGATAGTTATACTGAAATGAAAATAAACAATAAATTAAAAATTACGCTTTACTATTAAGATTGTTTACAAGTATTTTATTAATTATTAATATACACGTATTATTTAAATTGTACTCTATAATACAAAAATATATTAATGGGTAAACAGTGTTAAAGAATCTGCTAAAAAAAGTTCTTTCACCTCCATTTTTTGCTGCAATGGATTTTTAGATATACCCTGTTTATGTTTTGATTCAAACAATTTTTTTATTGAAAAATTTGAAGAAAAAAGATGTTTTAAAAGAAATAATGATAAATGTAAAAATAATTTAATAGTTAAACATAGAAAAATGTATTTGAGTATTTTATGAGAAATTTCCAAAGCATTCTTAAATATAATTTTCTATACCTTATAAAATTAAAAAATGTACAGTTTTAATGTTCTTAAAAACTTGCTGACGGTATGTCTAATAACTATAAGGTATATCTATAAAAGCCCTTGGAACTAAAAAAATCGCAGGTGCAAGAACTTTGATCGACCAATTATTAATCGTCTATTACTACTGATTAATATGCATCCATAGACTTTTCAAAAGCAATTTTCGTAATATCTTTTTTACTGTTCTAAGAAATACCTTAGATTATTATTCTATTGAACAACCAGATAAACCCTTGTTAAAACTAACAAATGCGTTCACTATAACGTTTAAAATAAATAAACGCTTACCTACAATAGATAATACAACCATTCATTCGCATTAAGTACAAGTATTTTTCCCACCCAACCCCTCCAGCAATTCTAACGCCGTTGGAAATTCTTCTTCCAGCAACAGAGGCCCGACCTGCCGAGGCTACTCCAGCAGATGCACGCCCAGCAGATGCCCCCGGGCGCCGCCATGGGACCGCACCCGGGACTCCCGGGTCTACCTGGTCTGGGTCCCGGAGCCGGCCTACCGGTGCCCACGTCCGCGTCGGCGGCCCTGCTGGGACTGGGACTGCCGCCGGGTGCCACGGCCGCACCAGCGGGCTCGGGACATCCCCTCAACATGCTCGCCAAGCCCGAGCTGCACAGGGGCCAGCCCGACGATCTCAAGTCTAATGGTGGTGAGTGTGACTTTTCCTTGAATTTTTCAATTTTCTTTTATTTTTCGGGTGGTTCTTTGCTGTTACGAGGACACTTGGCGAATGTAGGAATAACTGCTTTGCTTTGTTAACACTTACAAAGTATTTCGCTGTTTTCGTATAAGTATTTGTTGATTTGCAAGAATGTTCGTCTGATCAACTAAAAACTTGGGGGGGATAATTGACATAATTACAAAAAATTATTTTATCAGTTATTCTTATTTGTCCAGCGTCAGTGTAATAGTAATAAATAGCTTTTTCTGCCTGGCTACAATAAAACGGTTGTATTGCACCGGATTCCGAGTATTTTTGTTTAAAATGTTATTTTGATAATAAGTACATAATATTTTTTTACTAAATGGTCTATTTTTAATTCTAACAATACTTATGTTTATTGCTCTAGTATATTTGTGCAACATAACAGGTTACGGTATTTGTAACAAAACTGGTAAAAGACTTGCAAGAACAACCTTTTGATTTTGGGGTCATTCCAAGATTTTTTGAAACACAATAATACACTGAGAAAACATTAAAATATTACGATATTGATATCGTAAAATTTCCCTAATAAATTTTTTTCTCAAGTTAATGTAGATTTGCATTACGTACTAAAATATGACTTTTTACAAATTTTTAATTTTACGTTTTTTAATATCCTCAATTTTACGATATATATATATATATATATCGTGCCAGTTGCGATATTGTTTTCTCGGTGTATAGCAGAACGATTTATTAACTATAAAAACAAAAATTCGTAGCCCCTATGAAATATTATATATTTAAAAGTAAAATGGATGCAGGCCACATTCATAAAAGCTTCTTCACCTGCAAATGGATTTCGAGAAAGTAAAAAGCAGAATCATAATGCGGTACTTTTGGCTGCTGAGAAGCTTTTACTCAAAAACAATGCAACCACTTAACCTCATTCCTGAACCGAGATACGCTGCTATACAAAGATGTGTAGGCTCCAAAAATAGCCGAGAGAATGGCAAATAACTTTGTTAACATATAATCGTATTAATTATGACCAAAAGTCTGTTTCGATTGAAGTATATGTTTACCCCTCTATACAAAAATAGAGACAAAAGCAATTTATTAAATATTCAACGATGTCTTGTTAAATTCTGACATTATCTACTAATTGACGTTTTACTCGTTTTCACACAATTATAAATCTGATTTCTATCTATAGCTTTTGTCAGTTACAATTGTCAGTATTTCATTATACTTGAATTTTCCTGTCTCTCGACTATTTTGAGTACAATCCGCGCTCAGTATATAATTATACAAGTCTCAGTTTAACTTTCAAATGACCTGAATAATCACTCTGAAATTTTTTAGTAAAATAAACTACGTATTTGTAGTAAAAAGAAACTCACTATTTACTGTCTGACTGTATTCAATCAGCAAAAAAAATTGAATCAACCTCTCTTGAAATGAATAACGTAAATATTTGCTCCAAAAGAGGATAACCTCCACATCGTAATTCCCTTTAACTTTATAATCTGCGATTGCGAGGCTTATTTTGAAAGAGTAATTCGAATAAAAATAAATCTACTTTAGAATTACCTCTTCTCGTATTCAAATGAAATCCAACTCTACTGAAGTCAAAATTTCACTCGATAAAAAAATAATTTCTCACTCCAAACATCTTCACAAGAATCACACCTTCTCATCTTCAATTTCACTCCCACAAAGTGATTCTTCACTCTAACGACCCAATAGACACCATCCCACGCTCATTCAACACAATGATAAAACTGCCCACACCAGCAGCCCGATCACGAAACCACGCCAGACGATCCTCGCTCTACATATCGCGAGTAACAAAAGCCAGGGGGGGGGGAGTTAGCAGCGTCTGTGCGACTACACGATCATTCAACACGCGTCTTTGATGAGGATAGCCGCGCGCGGGATTCATTCGCCGAACGGCCGGCGATCGCCACTTCCGCGGACGACGCACTTAATCTGGCGCGCTGCCGCCGCAATCGGAGCTGATCCGCCGACCGCCGCTGCTATTTTATATCTTACAAAGTATAATCTGCGGAGCTGACGCGCTTTTGGGTGTCGCTTTACGAGGATCGTTTGTACGCTATCTGGACGTTGTTTTCATATTTCGAAACGTGCTTGTTTTTCTGCTGGATGAGGCTTTGTCTGTGTTCTATTTTGTGTTGAGGTTTTAGGTGTTGCTTCGGGTATCTTACTTGCGGAATGCATTCGTGGAGACGAGATTGACCTTTGAGAAGATGGGTGGTGCGCAGAATTACTGTATCCGTGATATTAATTAAATTTTATTTTTCGTACTTGGACTAGGTTTTTTATTTTTCTGGAGTCTAATTATAGTTACAACTATAACATAGTTATGAACATAATGAAATGGTCAAAGTACTTACTCGTTTTGTTAATAGTACAAAAAAGTTTAATATAAGAAGTACAGTTTTTTTTTTAAATGACCATATTCCCGTGCCTTCATATTAAAATATTAAAAAAAGTCTAGTTACAGAAATTTCATTGACACTGATAATTGGGAATGAGAATCACAAATCATGCTAAATTTTATGATAGTACGCGTTTTCAAATTAGGTCCACTATTTTGGATTTGCAATTCTAAATTTTGTTATTATAACCCCGCAGATTCGTAATTATTAATGACCATAAAAATCTCTATTTACTAAGAATCATAAAATTCTATCGTAACCCAATAACGTGTATTTCAGATGGATTGGTATTTGAAAAATCAGAATAAGAAATTGAAAAGATAAACTTTAACATTAAAATTTTATAATTAAAAGTCACCAAAATCAAACGTTGATTCCACAATTATTTAAAGATCATTGTTTCCTAACCATCATTAAACCCCCAAAAATACAATTTCCTTCCACCCCATCACCCATGTTTATCGATATATACTCGAACCGAAAAAAAAATCTTTTCTCTAAATAAATAAAAATGGGATTTGTAACAATCTCGTCGTTCTCTTCGATTCTCCGCTGTCGCGCAATAACCCCCTGCACTCCGATGGGACGAGAGATAAATGATTTACGAACGCGCGCGCACCAGCGGGAGAGAAAGAAATGGAAAAAGCAATATTTACCGTTTCCTTTTTCGTCCGGCTACTGGCTCTTTTTTACGCTACCGCTGCTGCTGCCGTTGCAGTGGGATATTCCGTGTGTGTGTGCGTGTGTGCGCAGTGCTATATCTGGAATTGTTATCGTTTTAAAATGGGGGGAGGGGGCGACTCGTTCGGTCGGTCTCTCGATTATTTTCGATTCTCCAATTTTTGTTTTGATTACCTCGCTTTTTCTTGTCCCGCCCGCATAATCGTTTTTCGCTTTTATAGACTCCGGCTGGATTTCAACCTTCCTCCCGAAAATACACGGATTTATTTGTAGCCAGAAATAGCCCCGGAAAGTAATAAGCGTACGATAAAAATGAGGCTTCATTGATCATTTCGCACGCTAATTGTGCGTATCGCGCTGAGAAAAAAGAAACTCAAAAAGTCGCTCTCCGCGATACGTCAAGCTCGCGTAATGGATTGTGTTTCTTTCGCGACTCTTTTACTTTTTATACACCTACGTATCGCCTTCTCGGTCAAGAGAGAGAGAGAGGGGGGGGGGGGCGAGAAAAACCGCGAATAGAGAGAGAGACGGCAGAGGCGATTAAATAAACGAACGTGCAAATGACGTTTCAAACGAGCTGTGAATAATTTCCGTCAAGATTGCACGGCGAGTTCTGCGCGACCTCAATTCTCTCTCTCCTTCTCTTTTTGTATCGTTATTTCTCTCTCCCTCTCAACTTGCTCACGTATATATACACACAGACAAAGGCGTATATATATATATATATACTCGTTTTCTCGTGAAGACGATATACGAGTAGAGAAGCGAGCGTTCGCACTTGTCCAGCCAGCCGAGGAACGCTGACAAAGTCTCGAGTGCCTTGAAGGAGGGTTTTGCGCTTCTCTCTCTCTCTCTCACTCTCGCTCTCGCATTCTTCCCCCGTCCGCGCGACGAGAACTCTCGGAATCTCCTCTCGACACGAGGGCGCTTCCGACTGTCCTTCTCTATCTCCGACTCTCGTGCCTCTTTTATCTTTCTCTCCCTCGTTCCTTCTACTTCTTTGCTGGTGCAGCTGGTGACTCCGTCTTCCTCGAGCCTCGTGCTCTATCTACTTTTTCTTTTTCTTTTTTTACCTTGCCTCTTTCTTTCTTTCTTTTTTCTCCGAGGCTCATTGTCGAGGTGGTATAAAGTTTATGTTCAATCAATTTTCATCGGCTCGCCGATTCGAATTTACAATTGTAATTTTCAAGTGTGTGTTCTGTAGCGTATTGACCGAGTAGACGAGGAAAACATTATGTTTCTTTGAATTGGGCATCGTTAAAAATTTTTTTATGGTAAAATAAACACGTAAAATGTTTTCTTTATATAGATATCTTGATAAAGGCTGAAAATAAGTGAATTCTCAAAAAGAAAACAGATCTTGGTCAGTAACCTCACTTTTTCATCGTTAAAAAAATATATAATATCAGATACACGAAAAATGCTTTTTCTTAAATACAGTTAGTTACATGTTTTCTACACGGAAAAAAATGCTTTGTTAATTTAACAAAGTCACTTGGTAAAATATGTACTAACTATTTTCTTTATTACACTTACCAAGTAATTTGTTAATTTAACAAATGGGTTAGTAAGATTAACTAATCACTTAACAATAAATTACTTGGTAAGTGTCATAAGAAAAATAGTTGATGCGTATTTTACCAAATGACTTTGTTAAATTATAAAGCATTTTTTTCCGTGCATAAATTAAGACATAGAAATAATAAAATTTTCAAAAAAATCCGTTTTCGAGAAATACCTCAATATTATTACCCAACCATACGAAAACACTCAATTATTATTTCACAATAACTTCTAATTAAATTATAATCATAATTATTAATTTTATATACAATTAACTTTTTATCAACAATATTATATAGCAAAAAATTAAATTGAAAATAAAATTTCTGGGTACAAACTCACCGTACGTCTTTTCACATCGTAGAAATTAATTCTCCCAACCAAAAACATGTACAACAAAAGTCCACAAAAAAAGAATCCCATCACCACCCATACTCAAGACTACCGCACAAAACTCTCCCCGCACCATTAACAACAGCAGCAACACCTCTCTATCTCTCTCTTCTCCAATTTACAAACTAACTCGCACACCTCTCCTCTCTCCTCGTCGGTAATGAAGCACGCCGCGCTTCTCTCTCCCTCATCCCACCCGCACCGCACACTATTCGATACGCCAGCGGAGCGCCGGGCGAGTTAAACAAGCCGGGCCGCGAGCGCGCGCGCGCTTGCCTGCATTATTGCGATCGTTGTCGAGTCATTAAGCCCCCCCTCTCCCCCCTTCGGCAGCAGCGAGCGGCGTACAGCGGTAGTATATCCACTTTCGCGGAGCGATGTCGCCGGGCGTCGTGATTGCCGGTAGTTTTGCGCGATTATCGACTGGCGGCGTGATTCATTAACGCTCGCGCGCAGCGGGAGGGGAGCTTGTGCCGAGCTTGTTCGCTTCTCGCTCTCTCGCTCTCTCTCTCTCTCTCTCCCTCCACCACGGAGTCGATCGTGCACGGGAGGACTAGTGCCTCGAGGATGTTAAGTGATTATACGGACGCGGCGCTGGCGGTAGCGTAAGATGGGATTAAATATCGACTTGCCGACTTTGTTGCTACACGATGTTTTCTTGCATGGGGGGATTGCTTTTTTTTTGTTGGGGTGTGGAGTTTTACAGGATACTTTTTATATTTTAATGAGGTTTGTCTGTGTAGAGATGGATTTTTTTATGTTGAAGAGTGGTGTGGGTTACTTATTTTTGTCTGTGTTAATGAATGCTAATTATTCGCTTTTCGAAGACTTTTATTTTGGCATATTAGTTATTTCTGGAAACGTTCGAACCAGTTTGATTATAAAATTATACACTAACAATGTAAAATTTAATGGAATTAGTGAGAAGAGAATCGTTAAGTAGATAATGTACGGATTTGGTAAGACATACTTGACTTGCAATTTCAATCCTTCTTTATATCGACTTTTCTTATGAAGATTATCTCGTTTCATTTTTCAACAAAACTGTCTATAAGTTTTCATGAGGCACAAAACTGATATGAATAATTTAAAAAAGTTCGAATAGAGTACAAAATTAAAATATTATCTATAAAGTGAGCATAAATCCATCATTTTTAAGCTTTCAAGCACATTATTTTTTACGGTAACATAAAACCAAGTTAAGTCATTTTCTGAGATAACTGATACTCGTTGTATAAATCGTCGATAATATATCACCAAATTAAATTTTTACTAAATTTATT
The DNA here is from genome assembly GCA_949152435.1 of Gastracanthus pulcherrimus. Lineage (NCBI taxonomy): Eukaryota > Metazoa > Arthropoda > Insecta > Hymenoptera > Pteromalidae > Gastracanthus > Gastracanthus pulcherrimus. The sequence goes on along the minus strand of OX424575.1, from coordinate 145,237,173 downwards.
TGAAACAATAAAATACAAGATTGATAAATTAACCTTTCAACTCCGATAACACATTACCCCAAACACTTCTGTTACAAATAATTAACAAGCAGACATATAAACACACAACATAAAAATTCACTTCCACCTTGATGAAATCAACACTATACAACGCCATTACATCACGCGAGCCCCGCTCAAAATCCACTCCTGATTAACCTCGACAGCAGCTCGTCAACGTAAAAACCCAACAAAAACAAAAGAGAGAAGAAAATCCTAGCCCGTCAGAAGAGAGAGAGAGAGAGAGGGAGCAAGAGAAAAAAGACCAGCTAAGCTCCCGACTCCGCCACGCGATACATCGAGTCACGCACACGCTCAACCCACCTCGAAATCTCGTGTATTCGCATTACTTCAATCCCTCCTGCGAGAAACAAGTATAAAAAAAAGAAGAAAGAAATAAGAAGAAGCCAAGCGTTCAAGCGACCTCGCGTACACAGTTACACACCCACACGCGAAGTATCTTCGCGCGCCGACATAAATAAAGCGTCGCCTCCTCTCCCCCCTAACAGCGGTTAGTATTTGTCGTATAGCGCGAGCGAGCGTCGCATAAAACCTGCCCCCCTTTCTCCTCCGCCCCCAACCTTATTTCAATTTCCCAAATAGACAGTTGATGTATCCTCCGAGCGAGCTATCCGCGCCTCGGAACGACCTCTTTGCGTTTTAGTGGAGAATTATGCGCGAGAGAGCTCTGCGCGCTCGTGTCCGCGTTTACGAGGTCGAGAGGAGGGCTGGATAGGGGGGATGAAAGTAACTGCCGGAGGAACGAAACGCGAAAGAGAGGATGGAGGGAAAGAGAGAGGAGCTTGTTTTATGGAGAGAGGAGAGGGAGGAAGGGTCGTGTGGTAGAGATTGATTGATTGAATTTGAAGGATTCTTTTTTTTAGAAGTTAGTTTTTAAGAGCTTCAATTAATATTGATCTAATAATGACTGTGATTATGCCCGTGATAGTAACATAAAATATAACAATGATGACGTTAAAGTACTGTAAATGGCAATCGTTTATAAGAAAATAATTGTCCAAACAATTTGTAAAATAAGGGAATTTACAAAAAATTGATAGCGCTGTTCGATTCTATATCGCGAAAAAATATGCTTTAGCGGTCTTATATTGTTATAAGTATGTAATAAACAAGTATGTCACTAATCCTGTATCACAGTCCATGGTACTCGTATAACATTTTTTATAAGTAATAATAATTTTTCTTGACAATATTAATTTTATTAATTTTCATGACCAGAAAAGAGTTTCACGCGCTACTTTTACGATAGTCATGGTCTGTAGTCGGTTCTATGAGATAATAATTGTTCTTTGATTATTTATAACAAAGTGACTCAAAATATATGCATTATATACATGATATCGAAATATTCAAAATCGCCGTATTCTGTAAATTGACTTTTTTATAAATTATTAAGACAATTTTTTTATTAACTCTTGATTCTTCTAAGTTTTACATAGCGGTAACCATGAGATCTAATAGATTAATGAAAGTCAAGTTATACAAAAATTGTTTGAATGTGGTATTTTGTAATTATTCTTTTTCTACATTATATTACAAAATATTTTCTTGTTTTTAAGCAATATTAATCTAAAATATATGAAGCGTTTTATCAATAAAACTTGCATAAACTCTACGAAAATATAGTTAATTTGAATTTTCAGACTTCAGTACTTGCAGTTATTGCAATCAGACATGAACGTTTTTATAATGCACATATTCCACGATAGTCTGTTCAAAGTTATATCGTTAAAAATGTGGAACGAATGAATAAAAGCAGAGAAGAAACTCTTTCAAAGGTTTTATATTTTTGAAATACGTCATTTATTTACGAAAGAGATATAACTCGTTTTCAGTACTTGGAATCGAAATATTTTCCAAAGAACTGAATTAAATTACTTTTACCAAGTCTTTTTCAAACGCAAATGAAATTCCAAGTATTACAATTTTATATATAAATCTTTTCATTTCGAAAAAGTTATAGGCCGAAAATGTGTAAAATTGTATAGCTACTACACTTGAATTTGGAAGCAAAGTATAAAATAAAATAGTTATCACACACCTTTAAAATAAATCCCAGCACTAACTCTTCAAACCTCCTCCCCTACCTTCTAAATAAATAAAAAGATATATTCCGCACGAGGGAAAGTGACTCGCAAGTATACACACGGCAGCTACATTTGAAAAGATCGCTGGTACGACGAATAGAGATATAAAGCGAAAAAAGCCGAGTCGAAGAAGTATAGAAGCCCACCGAGTCTGCGTGCATTGGCATCTCGCGCTCGCGAGACTCTCCGACTCCGCGAGGGGAAAAGCGGATATACCTGGCGGCGGATCCGATTGTCGGGAAGCGCAAGAGAGAGAGAGAGCTCGGGCTTTGTGTTGGCGCGCGCGCTCGGTTCGTATATTTCTCGAATCCGGTGATTTTCTTTTCCGGATAATGTAGCGATCGTACGTAACTCTGTGCTCCGCAGCTTCGTCTCCCGCGGAGAGCTCGTTTTTCAACTTTTGCGAAACTCACCGAAGCCTCGAGCGCGTATTTTCCCTCGCTCTGCGACTTTTTAAGCTCGTTTCTTCTTTCCTCGCCTCGATTCCTGCTTTATTTTCTTCGGTTTCTTTTTATGCGCGGGGACGCGCGACATTTTATTCGCACAAATGCGCTGCGCATATAACGTTGATTGATTTCCGATTGTATCTTTGGATTTTGATGGATGTTTCTTCCATTCGAGTTCGATGTGGTGATTGATTTGTGAAATACTTGTCGTTTTAGACGAATAAAATAAAACGATCATATATTTTCTTCTGATATAAATATATAAGTTATTGATATAGATGTATACATGTATTATTATTATTGTCTTATTGATTCGTCATTTTTATTTATTAATTTAAAAACTTATTCTAATAATTGTGAAGCATTCTTAGAATACAATTAATAGTTTTAATATCAAAGTTCGAATAATACAATAAACGTATCTATATTAACATGATGATAAAAATGAACATAGTAGTAACTGCTTTTGTACACTTATTAAAAATCTCATAATTATTAAGTTAAACATTAAACATTACTACTCATAACTGAGTACAGTTCCGAGTATACAAAAGGAACTCACCCATATCATTTTAAATAGAACGTTCCACTATACGCTATAAATATTAAAAGTGAACGTTATCTTTTTCATAAAAATTCATTCACGCGAGTCTTTCAACACCAAGTAAAAACAATCTCCACCCTCTCGAAAGCCCGCACACTCGCTCACTGCACGACAATCCACCTTCATAAAAAGAAACCCTCCGACAAATTTCAAATGCCACAAAATTAATTCCAGCTGCACCCCCAGCCCTCTTCCATATACCAACGTCTCAATCCCCGTCCCCATCCCTCGCGAAAGGCCAAAGAGCATGTCGCGCGCCAAGTGCAAAAAGTCACGCACCCTCGCCCCTCGCGCGACGTGTACACAGGGTGGGTAGAACACCCTCCTGCGCGCGTACGTGTATCGCGGGGGGCGTACATATCGCTATCGCCGCTAGACTGTAAATATGTATACGAGGACCGCCGGGGAGATAGCGCCGCTGTGTGCAGGGTGTACCGAGGAGGGGAGAGGATGAAGATCGAGCGAGCAGGAGCCAAGAGTGGAAAGTCGAGTGGCGAAGGTGCTGCTGTGTGTGGACGCTTTTCAACGCGGATGCGTGTGTGCTGAGAGGGGAAGAGAAAGATGGAGGTTGCGTTAGATTTTTTTTTCTCTGGTGTGTTGTGCGTGCTGGAGTGGAATAATGGTATGAGCGATTTGTAAGGGAGTTGGGAGTATGCTGGTTTGATGGTTTTGGATTTTTGGTGCGTGTTTTGTGCGGCTTGCTAAGATTCTTGTGCTTTTTTAACGAGAAATTCAGGTTTTCAATTTTCGAAAACGCGGGCGGTTCTATAGAGGCGGCTAGAGGCAGCTGAAAAATAGAGTAGACGAGCGAAATGACTTTTTGGAAAACCGCTACTAACTGCTTTAATAATACATTGTTGTTTCAAAGCACGCGGAAAAACTAAAATGGAAATCTTTAAAAGAGTGATTCTTTTTAAATATTGCTTTAAAATTCGATTTATCAATTAAGTTGAAGTATGTTCTTTAAGAATAAAGTTGCATGTTAAGAATATAATATATATCAGTTTTTACATCTAACATGGGAAATAAAAGATGTTTTTATACTCTTTTTGAAGTTTTATAAAGACAGATATTTTTGTAAAACCTACATATCCTGACTTAGCAATGTGAAAAATATAAGAATTCATCATAATCATAGATTTCTCAATTTACACTGTTACAGAACTATCTCATTGAGAAAGCAAAACAATCTGAATTTTATTATTTTTTACACCATCTCATATTATATTCCTTATTCGTTACAATTGATGATCATAAGGCAGATATTCGAGAATCCAAAATAGTATTCGAAAATCAGCTACAGCCGCAATCTTAGCCACCAATAAAGCATCACAATTCACCTTAATTCCGCCATAGCCATATTATCTCCATCTCTCTTACTCTCTCTCTCAGTCCCTTCCAGCTCCCTCATAAATTATGCATCTCCGCATCATCTTCCTCAATCTCCGTCCCTAACGCTCATCCTCCTTCTCCTCCTCCTTCTCTTTCCTTACAAAACAGGCGATCCTTCTTCATCTCTCTTCTTCTCTCCCACACTTCCCTCGGACAAACACACAGACTCCCCCCCTGCCACAATATACACCCACACCCCCGTCGAAGGCTCCATCTCTCTCTTTTTCTCGGTGGCATACCGCGGAGTTATGGGGCTGGCTCGCGGCGTCGTCTCGAGCCCCTCGACGCGTATCGTCCTCGTCCTCGTCGGGGAAGAATTTTCTCATATTTCCCGATTATTACAGAGAGAGAGAAAGAGGCAACTTCAGGCTGTGTACACGCCGGAAAGCTCGCTTCGGGGGCAAACTTGCGATGGCAGGTTTCGGTGTGTATACACAGTATGTGTGTGTGCGGCAGAGTTGCTTCTCTCTTTTCAGCGGAGAGTGAATGCGGCTCTGGCTCTTTATCCTTCTTCCTTGAGTTTCTTGCTGCTGCTGTCGCTGCAGCCTGCTTCGAGTCTCTCTCGCTCGCTCTCTGTTTTATCTGCGTTCGCCGCCCTCGCGCTCTTGTCTTTTGTGCATGCGGTTGTCTGTGTGCGAGTGGAAATGCGGGGAGAGAGCTTTTGTCCCGCTTGCTAAATGTTTTGGGTGGGACGCTATGATGGTGTCGGGGCTGCTGCTGCTGCTGCTGCTGCTCCTCTGACGAGGTGCGAAAGGTTGAGGTTTAGAATTGGAGATGTCTGGAGGTGATTATTGTATGAAACTGGAAATAATAATTTCGATGAATTCTATGGAATGGAAAGGAAGTGTTTCACGCCTATCGAGCAGAGAAAGACTATTTTAAATAGAAAATTGGATATTTTTTTAGGTTGTTTTTTACATTAATTTTGAGCTTATAGAGTTATTATGAGCCGGTTGAAATTATAACTTTCAAGACTATATATATTTGGAAAGAAAAATTAATTTTTCAATTAAATTATCCTTAATTCATGATCTGTAATAATTTAGCACTCACAAAAGTACTAAATTCTTACAGCACAAAAATAGACCATATATGCGAGATAATCTTCTAAGATTAGTATACTACTAAGCAATGTCAGATTATTATAATTTTCTATCATCAAATAGAATCTACAAAATACTCTCCAAATGTATACACCTTATCTAATCTTAACATATACATATGCTCTAATCATTACGCACAAAATACTTTATTTTCTTAGGACTTACCGATTTCTCGATGTTATCTTATTTAATTAATGTATAGTGAACAAAAGTAAAATGAAAAACTATATGAATAGGTACATATATTTTATATTCTAATAAAAATCAAAATGCACCATTGATAGAAGAAAAACCTGAAACTCCGCGAAGAATCATAAACAGAATACTCAAGTCCCAACCCCCCACGCAATGATAAATACAAATAAAAAGTGTATACGTACACCCCGAGCCCTCGAACTAACAAAGAAAAACTTTCAAAGTACATACATTTCGCGAACAAAGTACTACAGCGAAGCTTTCCTTCCTTTTATACCCCCTTGCACAGTGCAGAACCGCGGCGAGTTGCCGACCGCGCAATTTTTCCAACGCGCGCTCCTTACATACACCCCGCCGCGTCTTTCCTCCGTTACACTCTTTTTCCTCCTCTCGCTTTTGCTCGCGCTCCCTTACGTATATGTATTTTCCCTTAGAAAGGAAAGAGATTCCGAAAAATACGTATATACGTATGTAGTAGTCGAGTACTTTTCTTTCATGCGTCCTCCGTATTGTCGATGCTCAAGTGGCCGTGTGTCTGTACATATATACGTATACGTAGGTATATACATCCCCGCGCCCGAATAATCATTAAAAGAGGATTTGATGTCCCGACCCCCTCTTGTACGTACTACACCATTATATACATATAATGCACGAGAGTGCTGCTGCTACTGCTGCTACAGTGTCCACGGGTTTTCAACTAAAACTTATAACATTCTCCTTCTCTTTTGTGTTGCAGGTCTGAATCCGTCGGAGGAGAGGCATGTGAGTATCACGCATTTCACTTTTTTTTCTCTTTCTTTCTTTTGTTTTGTTCCCCGTTTTGTTCTATATCTACTCTCCTTTTCCCCACCCTTTTTTGCGCTCTGTCTCTGTGAGTGTGCGTGTGAGTGTGTGTCATTCATTCACCGAGAGCAGTTTTGTAGCTGCTCTCTCTATCCTCTCTTTTCATTATCACATATATATAGATATAGATATATATCCGTGTGCGTGGACATGTGTGCGTGTGTATTATATATATATCTGTGTATTTCATGCGGTTAAGAGGCTGCTATTGTGGAGCGAGGCCAAAGGAGAGAGACGTATAGATATATAGACCGAGTAGCGGTGTGTTTTAAGAGAAAGAGATGTATGAAAAAGAAAGAGAAGAAAGAGGGATGGTTAAAAGAAGTGAAGTCCTTTCCGCAAGAGGGGGAGAGAATAGACGTAAGCGCGGCTTGCGTTAAAGGGGCTACATCTGCGCGCGAATACCGACTGTATATGATTTCATATCTATAAGGGTCATATAGTTGCTTTGTATTCTCGAAATGGTTTATTTCTAAATTATATGGCTTTCTGAAAAGACATACGAAATAAGAGTATATTTTATACAGAATAGAAAATTAATTAATTTTATAACCTTTTAAGGCCCGTGAGCCGTATACGTACGAGGGTAGTTCAATAAGTCTTTAGAATAAAGTATAAAAACAATTTTTTTTGGGTAAATTTTTTTTTATTTTTCAACATAATCTCCTTGGAGCTCTATACACTTGGTCAATCGCTTTTTAAGTTTTTTTAATCCTTCAGAAAAGTGCGTTTTCGGAAGTTCCTCAAAATAAGCACTTACAGAGGCAATGACGTCTTCGTTGTCCGTAAATCTCTGTCCACCGAGCCATTTTTTCAAGTTTGGAAATAAGAAAAAGTCACTGGGGGCTAAATCTGGTGAATACGGTGGGTGTTCGACCAATTCGAATTTTAGTTCTTCAATTTTAGCCATTGAAACGAAGCATGTGTGAACTCGGGCGTTGTCGTGATGAAAGAGAATTTTTTTTCTCGCCAAATGTGGTCGTTTTTTTTTAATTTCTTCTTTCAGCTGCTCTAATAATGATGCATAATACTCACCAGTAATTGTTTTACCCTTTTCCAAGTAGTCAATAAGTATAATTCCACGTGCATCCCAAAAAACTGTAGCCATAACCTTACCAGCTGACTTTACGGTCTTTGCCTTCTTTGGAGCTGGTTCGCCTGTGGAAATCCACTGTTTGGATTGTTCCTTTGTCTCAGGAGTGTAGTGGTGTATCCATGTTTCATCCACAGTCACAAATCGACGAAAAAATTCCTCAGGATTCCGACTTATGCGCGCCAAAAGAGCCTCAGAGGCGACCACTCTATTGCGTTTATTCTCAGCTGAGAGCAAACGCGGCACCCATCTTGCCGATAGCTTTTTCATGCCTAATTTTTCATGTAGAATTGAAACAACTGCACCTATAGATATCCTTGTGGCCTCAGCTAACTCACGCACTTTTAATCTTCTATCCTTCAACACCATATCGTGGATTTTATTGATGATTTCGGGAGTAGTTGCTTCTACGGGCCTTCCTGAACGTGGTTCGTCACTTATTGATGTACGACCACGCTTAAATTCATTTACCCAGTTATAAACCGTTGCTGAGGCAGGGGCAGATGTGCCATGAACTGAGTCCAATTCATTTTTTATCTCATATGGAGTTAAACCCTTTAAATGAAAATGTTTAATTACCGCTCTGAACTCGTTTTTTTCCATTTTTCTTAACAAGCAATTTTTTTTTTTTCAATTGGTTATAAAAACACGTAAACTCAGAAGATGTGGACTGTGACTGCACCATATATCTAGTCGGGAGTGGTGCTGACTGAAAACAGATGATTTGGAGCGATTCGCGCGCCATCTGTTGGTCATTCTAAAGACTTATTGAACTACCCTCGTAACATATTTTATTTTATTTTTTTATACTTTTTTATATAGAAGTCGGAGAATTTCGTAAATTAAAATTTATGCCAATGAAAGTAATGTAGATTATTTACGAATTTGTATTTTAATTTATGCAAATAAAACGCAGAAAAATATTATAAGTTTAAAAATTTTGGAATTTCTAAAATATTACTAAAACGACGTTATATAGTAAGTAAATTATTTTTAAATTTATAAATAGTGAAGTTTTGATAAGTAAATCTGTAAATTCATGAATCCCTAAAGTTTAGAACTATTTTGAGCATAAAACTCGGTTATAGAATACGAAAACTTCCATAAAAGTATTATTCAATTAATAATAATTTTCAAATCTCTTTAACAATCTCCCCATCAATTCAACCAAAACCCATATTTCCTCTCATGAAAAAGAAAAAAAAATTAAAATCCGTTAGCAACCACTCCTCCACAACAATAACTTTTCACGAAAGAGCACATTGCCAGGCCGCGTACGCACGTCAGGAAGAACAAAAAGCCTCCTTTTCCTAGCCAATGAAAGCCTTCAACTACGGCTCGTGTCTCGCGCGTAAAAGATGCGCGCGCGCGCGCGCGCGATGCTTTGACGGAGAGCCTGCAGTCGCTTGCCTCGAAAGAATATACTTGCAAGTGACGAGCCCCGCAGCGCAGCGGCAACAGCGAAAAGTTGGAAAAAACTCTCGAGGCATTATGTATCGGCAGTGAATATCGGCGCGCACAAAAGCCTCGTTACGCGTATATAGTCGCGCGCAAAGTGCCGCCGCACCAGTATTATGAGCATCCTCGGGAACAAAAGCTCGGCGAAATGAAGCGTGAAGAAATAGTGGAGAGGGTCTAAGGGGCGAAATGGGAAAAAAACAAAGGGGCCATTTTGCGGATCGGTGGGAGCTTTAATGGATATGATGGGTATGAGTTTTGAGGTTGTCGAGGAGGTATGTTACAAGCTGAATGGGTAGAGATTTTGGTGGGGCGAGGCACTTTGGTAAGAGTGTCTTTTTGATGGAATTTTGTACAATGGATTCAACTTTTGAACAACGTGGAGTAATAAATAATAATTAAATTAAACGTGGAATGATAATAATAGAATAATAATTTATTTATTAATGTCAGATTGCAGTATAAATAAATATTTGAATAAAATAAGTGTGATATATTAATATCCATATTATATAAATTCTATTTTCTATAAAATTCGTATTTGTGTATCGTATTTTTGTACTACATAACGTAAAAAATCACCACAAAGTGCAACAAAAGAATTATTAAATACGTACATAAATAAAGGCAAGTAGTAACGATCATAATATTTTCTTAAATTAGCATACTCCCATAAAATGATCACATTAAACGTGTATGTAAGTGTCCCTCCTAAACAAGCTATAAACCATCTAATTAACCATAAACATGACCTCTATTTCGCCTTCTACTCATATACCGTCATGACGAAAATGAAAAAGAAAAAAGAAAAAGTATTTAAAACACCCATAAAAGAAACGCGATAACCGGTGCAAACGCATAAAGCACGAAATAATACGCGGATACGCAAGAGACAGAGAGAGAGAGAGAGAGAGAGAGAGAGAGAGGGAGAGAAAGAGATGAAGTGGCTAACGCCCTCGTGAACGAACCTTAAAAGCTCTTTCTCTCAAACTCATTGTGTTACATTATACTCTCGATCCCTTTTCTCGCGCGGCAGCCAAGTATATAGCCACTCTCGAGAAGTGAGAGAGAGAGAGAAAGAGAGAGAGACGTTGTACCTCGCCTCGACATCATTATCCCCGCTGAACCGTTTCTGGCCCAGCTTCAGCCTGATCCCCCCGCGTTATCTCCCCTAATCTCAGCGGCTGGCCAGCGCTCGTCTCGGAGATCGTGGGAGGCCGCTTTAGTCTTTTTGCGGAATATCTGGCGCGGAGCTTCTATACGTATATATATATATATATATATATATGGACAGAACCATCGGTGTCCTACTTATGATTTATTTATTGCATTTTTTATGTGGTTCAGTATAGAGGAGTCAAGGTTATAGGGCATATCGATGTAAGTTAGGAGAGAGAGATTAAGTTCAGTTTTCTATCTGGGGTCTCGTAATTCATGTTGAACCGGCGATAAAACACGGATCTGGATCTCTCCCTTGCGGAAGAGTATATAAGTTATTTCTGCCGTGAAAGGGGATAAATTTATACGCAGCGCGAGGAAGCGTTATTCGAAAGAGAGAAAGATCCACTTGAGCGCGTAAAGGGGGGGGGGGGGGAGTCGGTAAAACGGATGTCGGGTTTTTACGATTCCAGCGGGTGGTTGTGCTTGTCAATTAGATTATGAAACTATACGAGGCTTGAAGAGAAATTTCGATTTATGTACTTTCTTTAAGCTGGCAATATCGAGGGCGGTATTTTATATATAAAATTGAAATTTTATTTTTAATATTGTCAATATCAATAGATACAGTTCTGATGGATGGGACATATATCAATATATAACCAATTGTAGATCATCGATACTTCAAAAGAAAATAATACATTCATCGTAAATATTGTTAAATAAATATTAAATAGTTTTGACTAATATGGTAATTTCTCTCTAGACAATTGAAGATATTCCTAATGTCCAAATGAAAATAGTATTGCTTTTTATACAATTTCTTCCAGTGTACTTATTATTGTCGCGAACGTCTGAGTATACAAGTAGATATAGTTGAGATTCGTCAGAAGCTGCCCAAGTCAAAGCTTCCAATAGCGTTTCACAAACATTTATCTCAATGCTCCAAAAAGCGTAAAGCAAAGTCTCTCCCAGTTGAAGCAAATCATGATCCGCGAGGCTAAAGCACTAAAAAGAAAAAACGCAAAAATCCCCCGAAGAAAAAGAAAGAATAGAAGCAAAAAAAATTCCGGCTCGTAAAGCAGATTATTCGAGGTGGGTACTTATACCTCGACTACCGGCATCCCCGTCGTCGTCGGCGTCCTCGTCGAGCTGCAGCCGACCCATAAGCGCCTTGTAGTAACCGGATAGACGTCGAGCTAAAGCGCCCGCGCCCCGCGTAGATATAAAAGCCGTCTCGGGGCGTCGTTTGCGTCCTCGTCGACGGACCCGTAAAAGACTCTCTCTCTCTCTCTCTACCCCTCCCTCCTCGTCAAAAAGGACGACGACGACGACGACGACGGCGGCGGGGCTCTCTCGCGGTTATAAAGCGCCGCCAGGCAGCAGCAGCGACAGCGCGTTTATTAAAAGTCCCGCGCGTGCACTCTCGGCACGGGCGTTAACGCGCTTAGTCGCCGTATCATCGAGCGCTAGCGTTGGTTCACGCACTTTACCGGGTGCGTGGAAGCGTGCGGGGCTTTTTAGAGGTGGATTAGAGGGAGGGAGGGAGGAAGAGGGGTGTTAGCTTGATTGGAATGGGAAGTGCAGGTGGACGAGGTTAGCTAGGGGTTTCTTTTTGTGATGAAGTAGCGACTTTTTGTTAACGTTAGAAGTGTTTTGTAAAATCTACGGTAGGATTTAGCTTTTGTTTTTGCTTTGTACGCGTAGGGGAGTTATTTTAATAATTTACGTACCAATATATATAATTTTTTTTTATAAGTTTATAATTTAATATTATCATTAATTAATAATTATCTATAAAATGAATTTGTTAGTTCTATTTAAATGTCTCAAATTATATGTTTTAATGTCATAATTTTTAAGAAATTACTAGCATATGCCAAATTTTCATAATAAACTTATACTACTGTTGTTTTATATGGTAAATTATCATAAACAGCCAAGGCTACTTATAATAAGCTAGATACTGCTTCTCAGCTCATTCTTCACAACTCAAGAATAAAAATAATACTCCAAACTTCAACGCGTCCAAGTCGTCTGTACACGGAAAAAAATCCTTAGCAAATTTTACTTAGTTCTTGAGCAAATTTTGCTTAAAAGGTTGAGCAAGACTAGCTAAGCAGCATTTACTCGACAGGTTAAGTAATTTTCGCTTTACTCGTCGAGCTGGAGCCGTGAGACAAATCCTGTTAAACACACCTGTTTTTATGTTCTTATCGAGTTAATAACATTTATTTGTTTACAAATAAATTTTGGAAAACCTGCAGAAAGATGTCGGAAATTGAACTGGATTCGCCCAGGCGAAAAACAATCGCCATAATCGCTTCCCCAACCCACAAACTGTTTGTTAGTCGCGAATTGGAGGTTAGGTTCTTGTGCGAGCATTAGGCATATTCTGCTTAATTGTAGAAGTCAATTTTACTGAACTAAAATTCAGCAATTTTTACTGAACCAACTTAAGCAAATCTTATTAAGGATTTTTTCCGTGTACAAGAATCATTATAATTAAGATTAATATGTAGAGGTATTTGTTTAACAATTATTTACAACTATTTAACTCAACAACCTTATATCTGATGAAAACAACTTGAATCGATTTAATGTAGTTAGATAATCAACTGATGATAATAAAATTACACCTAACTACACAAGAGTATATCAGACACTTTTATAACTCAATCTGACTATCGATCACATCTCAAATGAGTATACTCAATAAAAAACAAAATCTTAACCCCCCAATAAAAGCAGCATTCGAACTCCCCTCTCGTCAAATCTCACCCGCGCACGCATAAACGCCGTCTAATGACCGATCGCTAACGCGCGCCACCTCATCTTCCCCCCCACCCCCGCGATAAATTCGCGCGCCAATTTCTGCCGAGGTGGCTACTACTACCGCCGCGCTAGTGCACCGGTAATTAGCCCACCTCCTACCGCTTAATACGCGCAATTATTGCGGATTGATAATCGTCGGCGTGCGCGCGCGAGCGCGAGCCGAGATATCTCGCGGCAGCTGGTAATAGCCCAGAGACGTCGTTATACCGCCGTGGCGGCGACGGCGGCGGCGCGGTGCTGAAGCTTCTTCCTTCCTTCCTTCCCGACGGAGCAGAGCGGAGAGAGCGAGAGAGAGAGAGATAGGAGAGAGCGGAGCTTGCGCGCTCGAGCGCCAGAGGGCCATGAAATTGAAATATGAATGCTAATGGGCCGGAGGAGGAGGAGGTCGTGAGGAGGTTATATAGGAGGAGAGGTGTGAGAGCGTATGTGCGGCGGGAGTCGCTGGTTTAAGGAGGATCTTCGTACTTGTTTTTAGTGCTTTTGCATTGCTGATTTATATGTGAGGTGTCAAGTTTTGTGCGGTGAAAATCGAGATGCGTTTTGGTTCGGGGGTCGATGTATGAGAATTGTTGATTTTTTGAGAATAGTTTGTTTTGATAAAACGGTGCATAATTTTGTGATAAGTAAATTAAAGATCATATTGGTTATTGATATTCGAATACTCATGGTACATTATTTTCTAAGAGATCAGACGAATGGTTACAGTGATCTTTAATTAGTATTTCATTACCAGTATTAATTATATCAGCCAGCGTTATTATTATTATTATATATATATTAGTAAAATAAGTAGTTAGACTTGGAAAGGACAATAAATCAATCATCTAAACATCTTCAATAAAAATGTAACATTTATTTGTTTCTATCCATCATAGCTTATAGAACTAAATAATCCTTCTTAAATTGACTCCAAATATTCAAAGTTATATGCCAGTCATTTTATAGTCAAATCTCTTCTCTACTCGATACATCTCTTCTGCATCGCACAAATTTTATCCTACAGCATCAACAATAAACTGTAAAAAAAGCAATCCCATAAAGATCCGCGAAGCCACCAGCTCCATTTCTACAACTTTGCACCCCCGCTACTATTATACGACACAACCTCTGCTTATACACCCCTCGTCACATGTCCCCTCCTCCTCCTCCGCGGTGTCTCTAACACCCACCGCGTCTATATAACATTCTCTAGCCATCCTCCCATCCTACCCCCCTCTATCTCTCACTTCTAGTACGTATATAGACTCTCGCGCATTATACAGCTCTGCGGCGCTGCAGCTGCATCGCACGGCCTCGGGGTATTAAAGGGCGCAGCGTGTAGCGGCGGCGGCGATTCCGCGGAAATGCCCATAAATAATGCAGCGCCGATCAAAACTTCATCGGCGCTTGCGTTGTTGAAAGCTACGACCTCGCCGTGAACCGTAGTGTGTATATGGGTATGTTGGGTATACGCGATGCTGCTGCTGCTGCTGGTGTCGCGTTTAGAGGGGAGACGAGGAGAGATTGGAATTGCGATGCTGGCGCGGTGCATTGAGATTTCGAAATGATTGTGTCGTTTTGTAAGCTGTATTTTAGGTTATAGTCACATTGTGGCTTTTATCATTTTCATATATATGGTTTTTTAAGTTTATATATTCAAATTATATTCATAAATGATACTTTACTCTATAATAATAATACAAAATAATATGATTTAATCATTTTGTTTAACATTTTATTGTACATTATGAATTTATGTGCAGAATGAATTATATCCGTTTAACATTTTTAGGTATTTATTTTATTCATTTATAATAACACATTAAATTATAATTTATTAATGAAATGTAAATGTATAATGTTTATAATTTGAAAATTGCTTAATGAACTTAAAAAAATGGGACCGAATACCGAGGGTTAATTTACAATAAAGTGTCTCACACTTACGCAAGCTACTGAATTGGTATTTAGAAATTTAATTTAGTTGTAATTATAAATACAGAATTTTGTAATTTCAACATTCGTTAGTCGATTCAAAAGTACATGTATTTTCTGTATTTATATAAAATCTCCTGAATTTCGTAAATCTGTCAACAATGTTTCTCAAAACTCCTCATCCCAAATCCATTCTCCTTCAAAAACCGTCAATCAAAAAGCCCTATAAACCAGCATCGAATTTACAAACCGAATCATTCTCGTAATCAATACGCAGCCGTCATATCGCATCGCAACCACGTACACACCCACCCACACACACGCAGCCCCGAAGAAATAACTTCTCATCGCCCTGCGGAAAACCGGGACGTCTATAAAGGCTCGTAGCTCCATACACACATATACAGCAGCAGCGGCGGCTGTAGCGGGCTGTCTCGTTCTCGCGCGTATCGGCGAAACTTTCTCTCTCTCTCTCTCTCTCTCTCTCTCTCTCTCTCTCTCTCTCTCTCTCTCTCTCTCTCTCTCTCTCTCTCTCTCTCTCTCTTTCTCCCTCTCGCTCGTGTTCGGTAAACACGCGAGAGAAACGTTACCGATGCATTTCCGGCAGCAGCAGCAGCAGCAGCTCTCGCCTAGAAAATCGTCAATGTTATTTCCGCGCACGTTCGCTCGTCGAACGCAATTCCCCCTTTGTGGCTTTACTCCCTTTCCACCTCTCTCTCTCTCTCTTACTCTTCGCGATATATATATACAGCTAGACAGCCAGCTCGCTCGCGCGTTCGATTTCATTTTGTCTCGGCATTTCCGCTGCTGCCACCGCCGCCGCCACCGTATAACTGCAGCCGGGGAATCCGATTTCGCCGCCGCCGCCACCAGCCGTGAAAGGAGTCGAGCGCGTGCTTGTCAAGGAGCCCGACGAACGCGCGCGCGCGAGAGAGAGGGAGGGAGTTTCCTTTGGAATCTAGCACTCGTTCAGAGGAGGATCGAAGTTAAGGGGGGAGGGGGTGGGAAATTGAGAGCAGAAGTGTATTGAGAGAATTTTTCCAGAGGGAGAGAAGTTTTCAGCGGAACGCTGCTGATGCTTTTTGCGGAAAAGGGTTTTTCGCTTTTTGCGCTGCTGCTGCTGCTGCTGCTGCTGCTGCTGTAGTTGTAGCTTCTTTTTTGTAGGGATCTTTTTTGCGTGTAAACGTGAGAGGTTTCTTATTTGTATTTTCGAGGTTGTTTATTTTGCTGTTTTGATATTTTGCTGGTGGTTGGTTTAAGTTATTTTGGCGAAAATGGAAATGCTGTGAAATTGTGTACCGTAATAAATTTGTTTGATATTTTATCTTTGATTTTTCAAAGTTACCCCGGTAGAAATATCTTTGCGGGTTTTCAGATCAATTTCAGACAGATTTTCAGAAATCTTGCAATTTCTAATTCTCATGCAATATGGTAAATATTATAAAACGTTTATTTACATTATATTCATTGATTTATAATAACGTACAATAAATGTGTAATTATATGTAATTAATTTATATGTAGAAGTTAACTAATATTGTAACGTGTTATTTTTTAAACAGATTTTTTTACAATTTTTTGTTTTGGTTACTAATAACAGATAATTTAGATTATGATTTTAAGTAACAAATCTAGCCGTAAATCATTGCTAAGCTAGTCATCCGAATGGTCTTATATTCTACCAGTATAATAAATTTAATGAATGAAAATGAATCAAATATATTAATTTATAATTTAAGTTGTACAAAAATCAAGAGATTGTTTTTTACGCAATGAATGATAATTTAAAATTAAGTGTACAAAGCCGTTTAAAATGTCACAGCATAACACCGTCAATTTTGTCAATTTTTCATAGTCTCAAAGTAAACTCTAATTCCAGCAACACAAAAGTTTGTCGTCAAAATAAGAAGCTATCAAGAAAACAGACATAAACGATATAAAATAAAGAGACGAAAACTATATAAAATAACGAGAAAAAGTTACACGTACAGGAGCGAGACGTCCTAAAAGCTAGATAAACACACACATACAACCGTCAACACAATGTAAAAAAAAAAAGAAGAACCATATACACACCCCCAGAGTGAAAGAAAGAGCGTGATAAAAAAGGAAAGAAAGTCCGCGCGAGTATAAAGAGGTCGAGAAGTCGTCTAGCGGCGTGTCGGTGGCGCGCAAAGATGGGTCGAGTATGATCGTTATTCGCGCGCCGCGCCACTGTGAGTATCTCGCGCCGCTTCAAACAGCAGCATCTCCTCCACCCCCTTCTCCTCCTTCTCCCCCAATGCCCTGGCGAGAAATATTTCCCTCGTCTCCTCGGCTGTATATTAGACCGACTGGGAGGAGCTCCAGCTCCAGCTTCAGCTTCACTTCGATTCATCTCTCTCTCTCTCTCTTTCTCTCGCTCGCTCGCTCTCCTCTTTCCTCTTGGCTCTTGCGTATACTCGAGGAAAACGGAGAGAGGCGAGAAGCTACGTGTATAAAAGAAGAGCCGAGAGAGAAAGAGAGAATGGTTCACTTTGCACTTTCATCTCGGCAGCGCCGCCGCCGTTGCCGCCGCCGCTGCTGCTGCTGCTTCTTCGGCCAGTAAATATACGAGGAGAGAGATTCGCCTTTTACGAGGGGAATCACTTTTGTTTGATGGAACGCGAGCACAGCGAGCGAGCGAGCACGAAAATATTGCCGCGAAGCGTATACGGGGGCGTGCAGAGCTATAGAGCGAGCGCGATTTTATTTCCCTTTTATTTACAGCTCGACTCTCTGAGCTCTGTTTTCTACGACGCAGCCCTACCGGGGTTGAGGGATTCGTGATCGTCGGAGGAGAGCGGATGGGGGGAGATTACGGGCGTGTTAAACTCGAGAGCTGGGGGTTTAGTGCTTTTTTGTTGTTGTTGCGAGCGTTGCGATGAATTAAAAGTTTAAGTTGATTGAATTGTGGAAGGAATGCGAAAATCATTCATTCTACGTTTATTAAGCTTGGAAAGATTTGATTCAACACAGTGTTTCTGTGATTTATGCTGTGATAAAATAATTCATCTGAGTTCTGAGTAAAGAATAGGAATGTTGATTCTCTTAGGGTCAAAATGTAATCAACCTTTTTTAGAGTAAGTTTTCACTTTACTTGATTGAATAATCATTATATTTGAGATAATTTTTCACTTTATGAACAATACCAAATTTCTCAGTTTATTGTAAGCTAAGAGTTCATAACATAAACTCAAATAAAGGTGCATTTTGACTATATGAATAAATGAAAATTTTACTTCATTATTTTAAGTATAAATTAAATAATAAAAATAATACCGTTACTTCCTGACTAATCGACATTAAAAAAATGAAAAAACGTTATTAAAGTAATAAAAGAAATCACTGTAGTAAAAATCAAATACATTCATTTACCTAATAGAATTCGCCACTCACATAAACCATTCAGCAATTATCCTCCACCCCCCAAGAACACCTAATAATACTCCTGTCAATACGGTAAAATCGAAACAGCAACTGCACACAACCGGCAAAAAAGCGCGAACGCGCGCTCGCTCCTTTCACTGCGAAATGAAAAGCCTCGGACAAACCGGCGCTGCTGCACGCGCGGGAACATAAAGCGCTCGCGTATATCTCTCCCCTTACACACAACGAAAAAGCGCAAAAAAAATCCACGCAGAGCGCGGGTGCTATTATAGAACGAATGTAAAGAGGGTGCTAAAAAGGCGCGCGAAACAAAGGTATAAGTATCGAGGACCGCGCTTTCACAGCGGCGGCGAAAAAAATATGTACCCGCGCTCGGGCACCTTTTAGCGCGGTGTCAATCACCGCGAGCGAGCTGGCGCAAAAAAAAAAGAGCACCGACGATCGATTGTTCGGCGCGATTATCGATTATACGGACGGGGGGATGCAGACCGCAATCGCCGGCGGCGGTGACCGGTCAGTGCGAGGTATAATATACTACTGCGAGTTGCTATAGACATCGTCCGCGCTGAGTATACTTGCGAGCGAGCTCGGGTGGTGCTTTTTTTCGTGTGTGGCTTTTTTGTATTTTTGTTTTGGACTTTTTTTGTGCGTTTTTTGGAGGTAGTGTAGGGGTCTCACATTTATGTCCGGGGATGAGAGCAAAAAAGGGTATTTTTCGTACTAGAAATACGTTAATACAGCTTTATATACATGAATTAACTTATTTGTGAAATATTTTCATATGCAAATTAAAGCCAATAGTAAGCAATTTATTCACCAGTGAAGTTCGTTAGTATCGTGATGTCATTGTTGCTATGAAAAAGGATATGGCATTCCTGAAATATTTCTAGCGAGAAAATATAGAATTTTTCATGTATATGTGATATTCATGCACAAAATTGGCAAATCATATCAAATTTGAAAGTTGCAAATACTTTTAAATTTTTATTTATTTTAATCACAAAAAATGTTGTTTTAGTTTATTATTAGTACTGCTATATTTACAAATATTTACTACCTCCTTCCCTATGCTAAAGAAAATTTTTAGCTGCAAAAAAATACTGCATTCTCTCATCTACCAACCAAAATACCACTACATCTAATTACACCTAAATTAAGACACCTCTTCAACACCGCGACCTCAACTCCACTGTAATATAACATTCCACCACTTCGCCCTCGCTCCACTACACTCCTCGCAAAAGAAAACGCGCCGCGGCGTTTATTAAATTTGAAGAAAAATTTTTCATCCCCCAGCGCTGCTTCCTTTATTCCACGTAGCCTCCAACCCACCTCCTCTCTCTTTCTCCCCCCCCCCCCACCTCCACTCCCTCATGCACACCCTCGAGCGCGCGCTCTTTTATATCTTTTAATCCCATCAGCGTGGCGGCAGCGGTGCAGCGTCGTCGTCGCTCGGTAAATTAAATCCCGGATAAAGTGCAAATAAACCCGACGTCCCGAGTAAAAGGGACTTTCGCGCTGCGCCCCGCAGCCACTAGCTCCGAACTGCTATATGTATATTGCACCGAAGCCGCAGACTGCCACTACACGCCAGTCGGAATATTAATTAGCGTGCATCGAGTCGCGCGCGCACACAAAAAAAAAGAGCGAGCGCACGAAGTATATCTAAACGCGCGCGCGCAGCGAGATCCAATATCCGCGATTGTGCATCCCTGCGCTGAATGGATGCTATTTTTTACTCTCTTTTTTCCTGCTAGCGCGCAGCGGCGTATAGCTACTCTATATCTCTCTGCGAAAAAAAAGTATTTAAAAGGCTATCGCTTTCAGCAGCGCTGTCGGGATTTTTCGCGCGCGAGCGCGCGATCTTTTGACGCGCGGTGTTTAAAAAAACGCGAGGGTATAGAGTCAGAGAGCTGTGTGGAAAAAAAAGAGCGAGGGGACTGTGGCGCTCTGTTAAAGTGCTGCGTGCGTGAACGCGACGACGAAAAAAAAAGAGCGGGCGCGAAAAAAAGTAGCGAGGGAGAGAGTGTAATTTATTTTAATTAAAGTGGCTGCATTATGTAAGCGAGTGACGCCGCGCCGCGCTGCGCGAAAGAGGTTTGTTGAAGGGGTTGATGGGGGGGGGGGGAGCGGGAGATATAAAGAGCGAGGTGAAGAGGAGAGCGAAGTGAGTGCGTGGTATATACTTAACAATTTTGCGAGAAAAAAGTGTTTGTAAGAACGTTAGAAACTATTTTAAAAGTCTGTCTGAAACAGTAAAAAAACTTAAAAAATTTATCCGACTTCAAACAGAAAATAATAATAATAAGTTAAGCGTACATTTCTTTTTATATGTTAAGGTAATGTCGACAAATTGGCAAATAATCATTCATATTAATAATTTATGTTTCATTATTTTAATAGAGCTTTAACAATAATGAATAGTTTATGACAAAATCGCCGGAATTTTGATATTTGTTAGTTTCTGAAAAATGAAATTACTTTACGTCAATTCCTTTGCTATAAAGCAAAAGATAAATTTTTAATATAATATACATATTATCCACGGCTACTTGATAAAAAATATAATTTGATAAAACATAGATTTGATAAAAAAAAATTATAGTAACTTTCAAAATGAACGTGAACCTACGTCAAAAAACGATTAAACAACCCAGACACTCCGAGTTTCAATCTTTAAACAGTATGTTTCCACCATATTAAAATCAAATCAAGCCATTACAATAAACCCCGCTACATCGAAACTCTAGTAAAAAAAAACTCAACCCCCCGCAAGCCCTTCACCGACTAATTCAGCCCTCGTACGCGTGCGCGCTCTCGGCAAGCGTCTAGAAGGGCACTCCAGCAGTAGCGAGACTCTTTCCGCCCCCCTCTCTCTGTTTCTCTCTCTACTTCCTCTTCCTCTCTTGGTGTGCTCGCGCGCCTTGCCGACACCTCTGATCTCGTTAGGGGAGGCGCGTGCGTTAATTAATTTACAAGATGGCGCGAGAGGAGCCGCGTCGCGACGCGCGCGCGCGCGCGAATGGAACGTCTCCGTGAGGTTGGGGGTGAGCGTTGGGAGGCGAGAGCGAAACGCTGAAGATTATTATTATGCATCGGGAATTGTATTAAAGTGGAAAATTAGTGCGAAATTGCTCGTTTCTGGTTTCTTATATTTTTTCTATTTTCTTACGAGTGGAGGAAAAATAGTTTTATTTAAGTAAGAAATGTTTAATAAATTTTAAATATTTTTTATTAATATTGGGAATTATTTATCTCGCGTAGTCGCCTGGCCTTTTTGACAATTTGTTTGATAGAAACATATAAGAGAAAACTTACGCTGATACAAAAATTTGGTAATTTAATTGAAATAACAAAATTATCAGATGATCTTATTATAATAAAATACATTTTTTATGTTTTATGCATCTTACTGTAAGAACAATCTGTTCTGGATATGATAAAAGAATCCTCGTTGCTGCATTGAGGTGATGCAGACCAGAGTTGACTAGACAAGATTTTTTATGATATTTTATGATTGCTTATGATATTCAATAACGTATAATAAGTCTACCGCATATTCCATAAAGTATAATCATTTGTCCAAAATACGTAAGGTGCTTGGCCCGATTACTGTGCTTTTATTTTGTAATAAATTAGAAATAAAATACTTTAACTACGAAGAAACATAATATATTTTAAATTTAAGTTTATTTCTTACTGTTTACAATGCCTAAATATTACTTTTGTATTTTACTAATTACCTACAGAATAATAAAGAAACTAATAAAAACTTATAAAAATAAAGTGTTTAAAAGGTTAGTTTTGACACAGGCACAGAAATCAAAGTGCAGAATTGTAAACAAGGCTCAGTAATATGACGATAGGCATTGTTAGAGCACAGTAATATGTACAAAATGTATTTCATAATTTTCAAAAAATCTTGATAAAATATTACCTTCTTTGTCAGAATAATATTTATTGTACGTATAGAAACGCCTAAAGAACTGATATCATTTTGTAATAAAAGTAAACGAGGCATTTTCATTTCATGGTTAATTAATACTTAGATAAGTTGCCTTCATGGCACAGTAATTGGGCCGAGTACCCTATTTAACAGCTTACGGCCAGTCCCTCCCAACACTCATTTACTCTCCCGCACAATCACTCATCAAAATTAAAACACATCCACGAACAACCCCCTTCGAAAAAAAAAATTCATCAACTCTACATAAAAGCCATCTCCATTATTCCCTCGCTCCCAAAAGCCCGCTAAGCACCGAGAGACTCATCCACGCAGTCTCTCCCCCCTCACACTTCCTAAACACGATTTTAAACATCCGTCGCGTCGTGTACAACGTCGCTCCCTCGCTCTCCGCTTCGCTTCGCTTCGGCTCTCCCGTCTGGTATAATCCGCTTAGAAGCTATGAAATCTCAAAATAGCGGCATCAAGCCAAAGTTCGCGCTGGCAGGCAGGCAGGCAGGCAGCGGCACCCTCCGCTTGGTTGTATAGGTGTACGCGCGTGTATAGTCGTCGACGTCCGGGAGAGAAGGCACGTTTTAATTACTAATTGAAACGCTCCAGCTATACAGCTACGCGCCCTCCGGCTCTCTCAATTCCGCTGCGCTCGCGAGTTGGACGGAGAGTTGTGCGGCAGGCGCCGAGAGCGCGTCGTTTGATATAACTGGCGTGGAAAGAGGAGTTTTGCGCGCGGGATGTTTAATGTTTTAAATGCAGAGGGGGGAAGGGGGGAGACGGAGAGGCGCGCGCCGCTTTTTGTTTTGGGGAGAAGTGGCTTGGGCTTTTGAGTTGGGGATTTTTGTATTTTGGAGTGGTCGAGGGTAGTAGTTTGGGAAATTACGAGACTCGAGTTTTAATAAGTTTGGGAAAAGGATGAGTGTCCAGTGGTTCGTATTATTTTTGTGGGAAGTTAAATTTCGAAAGTGTTAGGATTGAAGAGGAATATTGGATTTATTTTAATTTTTAATCGTCAAGTTTGCGTGTTGTAGAAGTTTAATTTGTGACAAAGCTACAGCAATGCAAAAATTAAAGTGTACTTAATTAGATCAATAATTCGAAAACTTTGAAAGCGTTTTTTTTCTGTAGTAAATAAATCAATAAAGCTTTTTTCAAATACGGTAAACGAAGTCAATTTACACAACTTTAATTAGCTTTTTTACAAGTTCTCTAAGCACGTGTAAATGTATTATGCAAGGCACACAAGTCATTTAAGTGGTGTAAATAAACGAATGGTCATCCAGACTGTAGATACTTTTTTATTAAAGACTTTTCCCAGTTTGCTACTATTGATTAACGAAATGAGGATTTTCATAAACAATTACACTATAAATAAGCTATTTCTCTAACTTTTTCTTTTAACTATTGATTAAAAGTTCATATTTTTACACTTTTAAATTGTATTATATAAATTAACTGTTCTCCTTATAAAATTAACATTTTCTCACAGCTAAAATATAAAAAAAATCTTTTCACTCATTTAAATTTTATACAACATATAAAAAGCATATAATTCTGTACGCGACTTTGAAAATCGCGAATAGTCCCCCAAGCACGGAAAATTCAAAAGACCAAAAATTTGCATAGCGCATTATCGCACCAGGCAACTACACCCATCCTCTCCTCCTCCCCCTCCAGCCCGAAAAGAAGCAAATTAATCACGACTGTTTAGCCCATGTCTCCACCCTCTCGCTTTTTCGCGCTCGTTCCTCGACGCTTTTGCGCGGGAGGAGTTTCCCCCTCCCTACGAACGTATAAGAAAGCAGGGTGAGCTCGCGCCAAGATTTACGAGGCCGTGACGCGGCGCGACGGCGATCAGCTAATTGAAACATAGTGGCGGCTATACAGCGTTCGGATTACTCGCGCCCCCGCTGGCAAATGAGATTCGTGCTCGGCCGGTGCGAGGGGAGAGTTTTCGAGAGGGAGATGAGAGGGACGCGGCGAGGGTCGAGGATTCTTAGCGTTGTTCGTTGAGGTTGAGCTTTTTTTCCGTGGATAGGGGTGATGCGAGGTTTTTTTCAGAAGGATCTTTTTTGTTGAAATGCTTGGTGCGTTGATAGTTGTAAGGGATTAGTACAGCGTAAAGTCGTATTTTAGAGAAGCATTTTGTAAACTGTATTTTGCTTTCAACAAAATATGTGATACATATTATTTTAAGGAAATTAAATGCTGCTTAGATTAAATATTGTTAAGGTGTTTAGTATTTTCTGTTTGAAACGAGTAAGTTAGGAGAAGAGATATTTATACGCAAAAGAATGTATAAATTAATAAATAAGTAGATGATTTTGTTTTTTATTATTATTATGAATTATGCCGTTTTAACTTGTATTTTTGTTATACGACTTTTTATATCATATTTTTGTAATATGACTTTATGAACAGAAGACGTCGAATAGTATATTTAACTATAATAGTTAAAGAATGTCCAAACGAAACCGTATGATTCAGTCTTTTGTTCTTGACACTAAATCAATAAATAATTTTTTTTAAGTATTATCTCAAACTAATTGCCAAATGAAACTTTAGATATTTTTTAATGATTAAATATTGTCATTTTTAATATTTTAAGATGTACATACAATGGCTTATAATCAAGCTCTAATGGTAATGAAATTTTCTAAAATTATTATTATTTAAATATATATTAAGTTTATTCTTATAAACATAATCGTTTTTTAAAAAATATATGTGAAGAGAAACGTTTTTAAACATATAAAAAGTAAATACTTCGCAAGTACCATAAGTCTTAAACAGAGCGAGAGCTAAAATCCCAGTCCACTGTCTCTCTCTCGCTCTCTTCTTTCTCTCTTGCGCAAAACGCTCATAAGCGGCCCGTTTCAGCGAACTAATCGGCCCCCGCCGCCGCCGCTTGTTTAGAGCTCTAAAATCCATCCGGCGGCGGGTAGCGAATAACATCCGCCTTTATGCCTTATCGCCGACTTCCTCTCTCTCTCTATCGCTATCCGCACAGCTGGAAAGGCGAATATACACTCGGCGAAAGGGAGAGAGAGAGAGAGAGAGAGAGAGAGAGAGAGAGAGAGAGAGAGAGAGAGAGAGAGAACGCGCGCTTTTACGACGCGAGCGAGCGCTTTACGAGCGACTGAACTTTTTAATAATCCGCCGACGGTAATTAGTTCGTAATTTAATGAGCCTCGGCTGTAGCTGTAGCTACAGCGGCAGCGACGATATAGAGGCTCTCGTAATTACGCCCCTGTATTTCACAATAATCGTTCCTTCTGCGTGCCTTCATTGTCCTGCGCACTCGAGTCAGGTGGTTATTTTTTCTTTCTTTTTTTCTCTTTTTGTTGGCGGTGCGAGCTCGAGTTTTAGGACTTGGTTTCTTAGAGGAGGATAAGGAGGAGGAGCCGATTAGTTTGCGTTTGATTTGTTTCGTTTGTGAGTGTATCTTTAGGTAGATTTTTTGAATTTTGTGAGAGATGAAAGAAATTTTGCAGGTTAAAATTGGTTTTATAGAGCATATTTGTTTTAGTAAATTTGACGCTATTAGAATCTGTTTGATAGTTAAAGATTCATTTTTTTACGACGTAATAAGGCCTCTTAAAAATACCTTGCAATTATTTTTCCTAAAGCTGTTCTTCAGTAATCCTTGAAGAGAAGACAATACTCAAATTAGGTGCTAAACATTAATTTTTTTTGTATAAAACAATCAATTAATTAAAATTTAAAAAAATGTATAAAAATGTTTTATTTTGGATTTAAAAATTATAAAGAGATATTTTAAAACTTTACAATGAAAATAAATGCGCATGGAACAATCATAATTTTGTTAATAATTTTGATGTTTCTATGATCTAATTGGACGAAATTAGTAAAAATCGTTTCATAGTTATAGTAACCAGGTAGCATATTTAAAATTAAAATTGTAAGTATAGCTTCCTCCTAAACTTCCTTTATAATATAATAATCACAAAATGCTTCAAAGTGCCAACACTTAAAATTTGTATAACCAAAAACGCTCTCAACAACTGCGAACAAAAAATTAACTCGAGACAAATCTCGATGCAATACGACAAAATCATCGCCAAGAATTGCAAAAACCGCCTCTCAAAATTACACCAGACTCGCTCCGAAAGTCCTAAGAAAGAGAAAAAAAGAACGAAGCCACGCACGCCAGAATCCTATCGTACCAGCGCTAAATTTTCGAGATGCCTTCACCTCTCTCCCTCTCTCTCTCCACCGCAAAAAGCAACGGAGAGATTACGAGACACGCACGCCGCGGCTTTCGTGTTGCGGTTGCGGCCTGCGACTTACGCCTCTCTCTCTCTCTCTCCGTTTCTTTTTTCTTCTTTACCTCGCTTATACTCGCTTCGTGGCGATCCTTCTTCGGGAGGATTCTTTTTGCTCGGCTGGTGCAGGCTTATTCTTCTGTTCTTCGCCTGTGCGCCCGCTGCTTTCTTTATCCTCTTAAGGTGAAATTTATATCTTGAGGCAGAGTGAGAATTCCATTTCGAGCAAAGTAGCTGCCTGCAGCGCTGCTGTTGTCTTTTGTTTTCGAGACTTTTGAGAGAGAGAGAGAGAGAGAGACTTAATTCGTTTAGAGTCGTGTGAGGTTCAGCTTCGGACGAGGAAGTCGGTATTATCTTTTTTATTTTTGTATTTTTTGTATTTACTAATGAATAACAATCACTGTACGTGTTTATACCCTGAAAATATTTAGTGAATTTAAATAAACGTTCGTTGCAATATTGTTAAAAAAATACATGTTTTCATAAAAATTGTATAAAGAGTAGTTTGCATGTACGGCAAGAGAGTTTATTTGTATATTCATAAAATTTGGTAACAGTTACATGCATATATGTAGTTGATTGAAAAATATTTATCACCTGTCCTGTATTACATTATATTATATTTGTACGTGCAGCAGATCTAAACATTTGTATTATATATTTCATGTAAATAAATCATTTATTATTACTGACTCAAATATTAATTATGGCAAACATCGGCATTAACCATTAACAAATCGATAAAAAAAATTTTACTTTATCAATGTTGTTTGCAGAATATATACAATTTATTTATGTGGGTTTTACTTAAAATAATAATAAACATTTATCAGTGAAGACAAATTAGCAATATTAACGAAAAAACGCTTATTGCATATTATAAATAAATTCAATACTAAAATATCCACTATCAAGCCAACTTCTCTACGCATGCGTTGAAAGATTTTCATCAGCCGCACAGTCGATCGCGTAATACCGCATCCAAATTGAAACTCAAAAAAGCCTCACCGCATACTCGAAACAGCCTTCTATAAAAAAAGAAAAGAACCACAAATGCAGTCTCGCAGGCAAAGATGAAAGGGATATACGCGAAGCTGCTCGCGTTGGACAAAGCGCGCACACACACACACACATATATATAGCTGCACGATCGGCGGCGAGAATCTCGCGGGCTTTTCAATTACCGCGCGCCGCTGCACCTACAGCGCTTCCCACCCCACCCATTTTCTACAGCAAAAAAACGCGCGCTCGTGTCTTATATTCCGCGGACAATGGACTGCGCAGCGCGAACTCCCTTTTTCGCTAATTCTCCGCCTCTGCCCCGTCCTCTTTTCTCACTCTCTTTCTCTCTATCTCTCTCTTTCTCTCTCTCATTCAAATTCGCACGCGCGCGGCTTTAGCGTCGAGCTTTATACCCGCGCGCGTGTATATATTCCGCGTCGCCTGCTCTGCTCTTATTTGCTCTCTTTTGCCTTCCTTTTTCATGAATAAATTATTATTCAAATTTTATACCTCCGAGCGCGACCCCCTTTTCCGGCGTTAATACAACAAAATCCACGCGCGCTCTGCTTCTCTCTCTTAATTCGTTTCTCTCTCTCTCTCTCTCTCTCTCTCTCTCTCTCTCTCTCTCTCTCTCTCTCTCTCTCTCTTTCTCTTCCGTGGCGCTTCTGTTCACTGCTGCTGCTGCTGTGTTTTTTGCTCCTCTTTTCTCGGGGTGTTCTTCTCTTCTTTTGCGCCAGCGCGCGGTTCGAAATAATTCGTGTTACGCGCGCTATATATTGTCTCTCGAGCGCTCGCTCGCTCGGCTGGAAATTCTATCTATTAAAAGTTTTTTGCGCCGTTGCACGCGGAAAGCGAATGCTGCTGCTGCACTGCTGGCGCTGGATTATTTCGTTTTCAAAGGTGTTGATTAATAGCGTGGCTTTTAAGCGTATTAAGAGCGTAGTTATGCGGGGCTTGAATATTTTTCAGTTTAATGATGCGCGGAATTCTGGGAGAATTGCGCTTCAGCGGGGAATTTTTACATCTCTGTTTTTTTAGAAGATATTCGTGATATTAATTAAGGTCGTATTGACTATACAAGCTATGTTGAAAGTTTGTCAGTAACTGTAAGTTGATTAAATTGAAACTAATTAAACGTAATTTTTTAATTTTCTTCTTTACAAAGTTTCCTCACTCTTTTATCATATGTAAAATAATTAGAAAATTTTTAAAAAGCAAATATTTACAAATTTCGGCTCATTATTGGCGAGTTTGTAAAAGCAACTCTATTTATTACTGATTCAATTTAACCTTATCCGGAAACAAGTATTCGATTATTTTATACTCTCTAAAAATGAAACAGTAGAAACCATGTCAGTGTTGCTGAATTATTGAAAAACCGACTGATACGTCAGTAAATATTCACTCATTTGCAGTGTAAAAGTTAATATTGTAAAATTTGGATCAGACATACTTTTCACTGCTTTATTTTTAGAGAGTGTACTATGAATTATAATTATTATTATCTATTTTAATAACTAATTTTTTATATGGATTGTCTATTGGTACAAAATCAACCTTAAACCTCTTAATACTGTAAAAAGCCAAAAATTTCAATTCGCTGCGTAACTAAAGAGATTAACAATTCCAATCCTACATACTCATCCTATTGACGAGTTACAGAAAAAAAAAGAAAATTGAATCCTCCCTTTGAATCGCAAAAAACTCCTCGTTCCAAAAAATCCGCCAAATTAGCTCGTGTACGCAAAGCCTCGCTCCGCAAACCCGCAGTATCCAACTGCCAACTACCGCGTGCAGTCGTTATCGCGCTCGCGCCGTTGTAACGCAATCCGCTGCACGCTCGATTTAATAAGGAAACTCGCTTCGGGGCGTCGAGCTGAGCAAACACCCACCCGCCATCCTCGCTAATGATCGCAATCAACGCGATCCCCTGCGCAAACCCTCCCTCCCAATCTAAACAAAAAACTACCCTCTCTCTCTCTCGCTGAAAAAGAAAATCTCGCTGAACCAACACGGGACACAACCCCGTACTGTACACCGTGCGAAAAAGAGCGACGATAAAAAAAAGAAGAAAAAAGAGCGAGATGACGCGGCCAATGACAACAATAACAATCGCGTAACAAGCGCGGTGCGGGCGCGAGCGCGCTGATGATCCCCCGGGGGGGGGGGAGGGGCGGTCCACGGTCGAGCGAGCTTTTCTCGCTTACACAAGCAGCGCACAGCTGGCGCTGCACTGGGCGCGTCGCTGCATAAAATTGTAAAAAGCTCGGGCGGCTGGCCGAGATAGCTGCAAACAGAGCGGAGTTAATTTAAAAATGCAAATTTCGCGAGCGGGCCGCTGCCGGTGCTGTTGCAGCCTCTGCCGGGATATAAGCGAGAAGGTGGGAGTAGACAAAGCAAGAGATTGGCCCGGCTGGAGGAGGGGTTTTTCAACCTTTTTTTTGTCAGTTTTGTTGGGAGCTTTTTTTATCGAAGATTGTTTTTATTTTGTAAAAGAGCGGCAGAGGGTGTAATTGTAGATGGAGTATTTTCATGAAATTTAAACATTTTATCAAAGTGAAGCTTTTTTGTTGGAATAAAATACCGCGTAAAAAACATTAATTAACTGCTCTCGTGTTACTGTACTCTGCTAATTATTCCGATCCTCAAACGGACGGAGTAAAAACAACAATGTCATACATTAAAATCATACATTTTGCGCGTGCATATTTTGTAAAATGTATAATAATTTTACCCCGGCATAATTGCATTGTACAAGGAACTTCATAATTAGGTCAATTTCCAAGCCCGCGTATTATGTTTCCACCGAATTACACTCACTTTTCCAGCGTTAAGCGGACCCTGAATAACTTTTCATTCGAGTTTAATTAATATTTCAAATTTTAATATACCGAAATGCTGAAGCGATAATTTTCACCGAGCGAGAACGCGAACAAATTGCAAAGCTACGCGCGCACACAGTCGAGAGCGCAACTATTACACGAAGTAGACGAAAAATAAAAGAGCAATAAAAGAGCCACGTCCGCGTCCGCGTGAAAATGCTGCAAGTGTACAAAAAAAAAACACATATACACACACGCAGAGAAGGGTTGGGTGGCGGCAGCAAAACTCACCCGAGGGAGTAAGAGTGACGCTTGGCGTTGCTAGCGCTCGCGCGACATTACCAGAATTGCGTGCGCACACGAGTGCGGCTCATATTTACGAGGCCTTGGCGAATCGTTGACATTTTACTCGCTGCCGCGCTCGAGTTTTTCCACCCTCTCTCTTTCTCTCTCTCCACCCTCCTCACGCTTTTTTATCGGGCAGCGTCGTCTCTGCGCGCTGTTTTGTGAATGATTTATCAGAGCTCGGTGTTGCTACTACTGCTGCGCGTCGTAAATATTATTTGCTGAGACGTTTCGCTGCTTTTTTCGAATAAAGCTTGTGTTTTCGAGGGGTTGTATCGTTACGGAGATTACGATTTAATGCGGCTAGAGTGGTTGGTGTCTTGGGGATTTACTGATTTATTAATTAAAATTGACTTGTTGTATTTGTGCTCAAACTTTATTATTTACTGCACGGATATACATCCCACGAAGCGCCTTTCCGTCCATTTTTAAATGGAATCATCCGTAATTTGATTACAAATCAGTATTTTCGTAAAAGTATTTTTATTTTTTATTTTTTGATATTTGAATTTAATGTGATCTATTCAATTATATTATAACATGCAAAAGACGTTCAGTTCTTATATAATCATTAAAATAATATATAAAATACTAAAATTTTATGATCATGAATCAAAAAGTACACTATACCTTTTTAAGGAACTAAGGTTGATACTAACATGATAAAATAAAAATCCAAAGCTCAAGTTGCAAAAAACAGCGAATCCCATTAAAACATTTTTCGCACACAGCGACCACAAAAAGCCAAGAGCGAAAGTACGAAAGAAAGAAAGAAAGAGAGAAAGAAAAAGCCGCAAAACAAAAGAATGCCCGCGAGCAATTTTCCGTATTCAAATGTCGACATACCCGTAAATGCACTTAAAACCACTCAGCAGTGATCCCCCTCCTCTATCCTCCCATCCTCGTCCAGTATAGTAGTCCAAAAAAGGTAAAACGGGCGGCTCTCGCGCAGCCGAAGCTCCCAGCTCTCTCGCGCAGGGCATTGTTTGCCTTAGTCTCCCCCGGTTACCGCGCAATTAAGGAAACTCTCCCGAGCAGACAGCAGAGAGGAAGCCAAGAGAGAGGAGAGAGAGAGAGAGAGAGAGAGAGAGAGAGAGAGAGAGAGAGAGAGAGAGAGAGAGAGAGAGAGAGAGAGAGAGAGAGATAAGGAATGCGCATAGCGCGGCGCAGCAGCGGGCACGCGATAAAGCAATCGATTAAAGGCCCCTTTCCGCGAGCTCATCCGTCTAATCCCTTGAGCAAGCGCAATCAGTTAGCTCCCCTTCTCTGCCTTCTCCCGCCTGCCGCTGCTAATATTCGCTTTACGACGGGCTGCTATATATATATATAAGGAGCCAGAGAGACACCGGGCAAATACGTAGCTTCTGCTGCTTATGTTGGGGGCTATAAGCGGGAGCGAAATGAGCGCCACTGGGGTACAATCTTGCAGTATATGTATATATATATATGCACGGTTCTTCGCGAGCGCGGCGCTCGGGGATTTGCGGGATTCTCGCTGACACCGCGACGCGAGCGAAGGAGGAGTATGCGGGGCGACGTCTTGGGCTGTGCGGCTGCTTGATCGCAGTCGTCTTCTCGGCTGTAGCTGCGGCGGCTGTTTGCTCTCTCGCGTGGCTTTAATGAAAGTTTTTGTTGCGGGAGCTGGGCTTGGGGTTGCGGTCGGGGAGTGCTTGGCTGGGTGCTTTTCTTTTTTGGCATTTGCGCGGATCGTTGAGGGGATGGGAGATTTATGGCTCTTTTCAAGGAGTCAGTTTTCTCTATTATTTAATATGCGTTTTTTGTTGTATCGGTAATCTTTTTGTTGTAAAGGATCTATATTCTATGTCAATTCATTGGTATAATAGGAAAACCTTTTACGGTAGAATTTTATTGTGTTCAGTTACTTCTTGGGTTATATATTGAGAGGCTCGAGTACTCGTCGTTGGTTTTAAAATAAATAAAAGTCTCCATTAATCGAATTAATTACACTCGTAGCGATCAATGGAGTCTTATATTTATTTAAAAATAGTGTAAGCTTTTTGAGTTAGTAAATAAAAAAAATGTCTGTAGTCAGGGCGATCGAAACAAACCGAAGGAACGATGAAAAAACCATCACGTATTTGGCTGAAAATTATCTAATTTAGATGAAAAAAATTAATTTCCGACAAATTGTCCTTTTTCAGATTGCAGATATTAGTTAAGTCAATTGTGTCAAGATCATTGAACGAAATGTTATCTTAAAAAAATTGTCATTTCGGCAACATACGATTCTAATTGATTTGACTACTTGGGAATACGAGTGGAAATTAATTTAAACTTAATATGAAAAGTACATATAACTGTAGAAAACTTACGAAATGCGCTATATAGCTCTAATTAATTAAAAATTATACTATTGAATGGTAAAATTTATGAATTAAATTATTTTAATTCATCCCTCAGATAGGATTTCACGAAGCAAAACTACACATCAAAAGCACATTTCCATTTCTCAATGTACGAAAATCAGCGAGCCAGGATAAAGCCTCTCAAAGGCGTCGTCGTCGTCTTTTGAAAAAGCACGACATTACACGCTCGAGTAAAACCCAAAAGGACGCGGCAGAATCGATACGCAAGTAGGAAGCTCGAAGTAAAGCAGCTTCGCAGCGTCTCCACGTATAAGAAGTCTACCGAGCGACTTAGCGAAGTACGGAAGAGACGTAAGAAGCTTTTGCGGGGCTTCCAAGGCGAGAACTTTGACTCTTTCTCCCGCTGCGTCGTGTCGCGTATTCGTGTGTACGTATAGATGCTTGTAGGGAGGAGTTGGTCCGAGACGAGGGTTATCGCGAAAAGATCGTCCGTCGATTAACCGGGATTATCCGATGATAGCCGTTTGTCTTGTGTTCTTTGTAGATGGATTTTTGGAGTTGGGGGGTGCGGATTGATATTGTTTCCGTTTGTGGAATGGGATTTCTGTATTTTGTCTTGATTCTTTTGCCGAGACATAAAAAGTAGAATTTATCACCAAACTGCAAAGAATATTCGCTTTCTTATATGATGCAATTTATAATAACTAAACAAAACAATTAAAATACTTACGTATCAGATTCATTAGCTGTTAGTCTTAATAGCACCTTTTCTCAATTGTAAGCAACGTTTTGAGATTGTGTTCGGTCTGTAATCACAAACCATTATTTAAGATTGTAAGAAACAATAATTCCAACTCTTTATTTCTCCATGTGCATTTTAAACAAACAAAAAGTAAACCATGACCAGGTTTGCAATTATTAAGTCGTTTGCTAAAGTTACACCATCCCATTATTCAAACACCAAAATCTAACAAACCCTCATTCTTCCAAACAAGCTACGCCCAACTTTTCTATCTCGCGAACAAAGCCCGCCACCATCTAGACACATATACACCGCCATCTCGCGTAATTCACGCTCGCTACCCCTCCTCGCCATCTACTCCACCTCTTCTTCCTCCTCCTCCTCCTCCTCCTCCTCCTCCTTCTCGTCTTCTCCCTCGGCGAACTTCTTTCGCACAATAAGCCCGGAAGAGCGCGGGCGGAGAGCTGACGACGCGACACGGCAGTTTGCGAGGCCGTTTTGCCGCCAGCCTTTGTGTGTCGCTCGACTGGGGAGGGATGACAGAGATATATATATATATAGCTGCATAGCTGGAGCTGTGGACCAGATAAGGCGAGAGCGAGAGATGGGCCAAGTGCCGTCGCTACCGCTGCTGGTGGAAGAGATATCGGCGCTGGCTGGGGGGAGGGGGGTCTGCTCTTCGATTGAATGAGAGAGATGTGCGGGGGGAGTGTATATTGTCGTGCTTTTCGAGGCTTTCTTCGGGGTGATGCTGAGTGATAATTTAGTTGGCTAGGAGGGGGTGAGAGAGTTATCGGTGATCGGTTCGGTTGTAAAATTCATTGCTTTGTGAAATGTAGTTTTTGAAGGACTATTGAATACGTGATTGTAAAGGTAGACTTTTAGCCAGTCGATTATGAGTCAATAATAAACTTTACTACCGCTAAGACTTTTAGGATCGCTTATTACAAACCTGCTGTAAGATTTTTAAAGTACCTGCAAAATGGTGTATCCAATATTACGAACAAACTTGACGACATAACTAAACTGTTTTAATTAACTTAAATTAGTTAATTAGAATTGGTTATATTATAAATTTTAAATTCTAAATGTTTATTTAAAAAATATTATAACCTTATTTTTATCCATCATAGTAATTCTGAAATTTTTATTTTTGAGATTTTGATAGTTGTTTTGTATTCAACGAGGCTTGTAACTAATTAATCCACAGATTTTCATTAAAAAGGAATTTGTCCATTAATGGTTAACTGTAATTCATAATAATGTCTCATTAGTCCCTGAAGTTTTCGGCTTAAAAGAATTTTTTCTTCTATTATAAGCATAAGAACTAAACTGTAGGTCCTTGTATCAGAGCATAAAAATTCTCTTGATAGTAAAATAGCTCGATTTATTTAGCTCACAAAGCGAAAGCTTGGTTCCAAAAAATCTTGAGAAAACGCGCGCGCGCGTCTTTGTCGCGGAGCAAAGAGGTAGAAAAGAGGGAAGTTTGCACGCGGAGCTTTTAGCGATAAAGAGCACAAAGGGGCGAACTACCACGGCGTAAGGTACACAAAGACTACGCTACTAATAAGGCTAATCATTCTCCTCCTTCTTTTCCACTCTCTTGCCTTTTCCTCTACTCTTTTCGTATATACGTTCGCGAGGTCGACCTTCTTCTTTTTTTTTCTGCGCTCGGCGCGCAAGCAGCGATTGTTTTAATGGAAGTATTATGTTTACCAGGAAGAGGAGTTTGCTTTTTTTCCTCTATTCTTTCTTTTTATCTCGGCGTTTCGGAAGCTCGTTAAAAATCGTTTGTTGTCGCTTTATGCGCGGCTTACGGGAAAGAGAATCTGCAAGGGGAGAAACTACATTTTTCGCGCGCATCACGTTACCGTTTTATTTTCTTTGAACATCCTTGAATTTCTTCGAGTAAATATAAAAGTGTGTATTTCCACTTTTGAAGTACACTTTGAATATATTTATACCGAGAAAGATCACATAGCACACTTTAAATTATCGCACTTTAAATTTTTTATAACTTCGAAGTTTCGAACTTTTGTAAGTAAAATATTTTCTCTGAAACATGATGCTATGATAAGAATCTATTATGGAAGCGATGACACACTTACATATGTAATGTCTCACCAATCACAACTGTATCTACTTATTTTATACATTTAGAACTTACTCGATTTTCTATAAAAGTTAACATATATTTTTTTATTTTATTGTTGATTTGATTGGTTGGTTCGTCGAGCGCGAAATAGTAATTTAGTGGTACAATTGTGTAAAAACTAAAAGAATGCGCGAAGCGCGCTATATACTTCTAATAAAAATTATCGTATTCAAAGTAAGAATTAAGCCATAGTGAAATTTAATATTAATTTAATAAAAAATAGAGTTTATGTCCCCAACGTACAAACCGATCAACAATCAAATCTTCTATGCAATGCGTAATTTTTGCCTTATAATTTTCCTCTCTCAGTAAAACCTCATTCTCACAAAGTAAAATAAAATATCTTACTCTACAAGATCATCAAAAATCCTTCTACCCTTAAAATTAATTTTCCAAATTCACCGCAAGCCGTAGCAAAAATCTCCAAATGCGCGCAGATCTCGGTGTCGCGTCGCTAGTATAACACCGGCCAAAGCCGCTTTTAATGAAACGCGAGAAAAGAGAGCTCAAAGCTCGCGACGTCAAAGCCACCCGCGGGATTATCCGGCGTAAGAAAGGAGCGCAGAGTCTGCGGATCATACGCGCGAATTGAATGTTTGAGTTTTGCGCGGAGAGTGCAACGGGGGGAGAGGGAAGCGACACAGAGCGAGCGGGAAAACTTTTTGCCCGCGGCTTACTCGCTTTACTTTTGGACGCGCGCGAGAGAGAGAGAGGGGGAGGAGCTTTCTCGGTTTTCTCGTTTTCTGCAGTCGCGGGAAATTTTCTGATGTTGGGAGATGTATTTCTGTTGGACGCTTTTTGTTTGGCTGTTTGAGGTGGATTCTTTTTTTGGTTGGGGATGTAGTTTTTTTTTCGACTGGTATGAAAAAATTAGTATAGCTTTGAAAGTAAAAAAATGTTAGGTATTGTTCAATGTAACATTTAATTGAATTATTCATTTTATATAATACAAGAGAACGTCCAGAAGTTTTACTTTTAGATTAGTATTAAACAGGGTTTAATTTAATCTTGCTCATGTACCTAAAAGGTGTAAAAAGACTTATATTTTTTTGTAAGTATTTCATAGGTTATTATATTTATGGGAGTTGAAGTGGCCTTGAGACAATTCTTTTTTTATGAAAGCAGAACAAATAAATATCAGTATAGTTTTATTTGTTTTAAATTCGATGATTGATTTAAAAATTCCCTCTAAGTCAATGTTATATAATTTAAAGTGACGGAAACTGTCGAGGACGGCATTAACAATTAAACCGTCGTAAAGAGAAAGCTTTTTATTTTCTGTCCTTCACCCTTAACATAACATTGACTCGGAAAAATCGATAATCGAATTTTAAATGTTTACATTGTTGCGTTCTACTAAAAGCATGTAGGCACGTTATCGCGCGACAATAATCATTTTGCATGTCTTTGAAGTCCTGATAACTGGAAACATTTTAAAGAGCAGTAGATCGTGATGACTTTGATTACTCACGAATTTTGTATTTAATAATGTTCAAAAAACTTGTTACACGGTAACATGTTAAATACGCCAAAATCAGCAGCACCACAAGCTTGATATCCTCCGTTAAACAAGATCTACCAAGACTCACCCTCTTCTCCTCTGCAAAGTTCTCGGCTTCTATCTCTCCGCATCCAGCGCGCGAATATCCGAGCAACGCGAAAAGCCGCGAGAGAACACAGTAGTGCAAACTATAGACAAAAACCAAGCGACGAAACTCGCACGCGTACACTACGCGGCTCGTGTCTCGGAATTAGTCCCTCTCTCGCGGCGATGCTGGCAGCTACCGCCATTGTCCGGTAACGAGAGAGATACTCGTCTCGCGTCTTCAAAAGCTGCTGCTGCTTCTCTTGCCCTTTTTTCCCCGCGTAATACGGCTCTCCCGAGGGACTTGTACCTTCGGAGCCTGAGGATCTGCTCCTTCGCCTTGTGGCTTTTTATGGATAAGAGAGAACTGCTCGAGGGGTGTAGTCGCAGGTGCAATTTTCTCCTCTTCGCTTCGCACCTTGTATAGATATAGGGCTTTTTTTTCTTCTTCTTATATGGTGGTTGATGTGGGATGTGAGCGCTGCGAGTGTTTTTTGCGTGGGTAATTTGGGATCGTTGGGAGTTAGGGTGCTTCCACTGAGTGCCTGGCAGCTGTGAATTGACGTGACGCTATTGTGGTTCTAGAGAATAGATATTGTTGTAAATAAAGGTAAACTGTTTCTTGTATGTTATCTTATTTTTGTTATAAGGGTGGTCTAATTCAAAGTTTTAATATACTTTATCTTTTAAAAGTTAGAAATATAGGTACTCTTATAATTATGTACTTGTAATTATAGAATTTCGTCGTAAAGTGGTGCAATGAGAGATTTTCTCTTGACGGGAAAGCGAGGCTAACTTAGATACTAACACATATCCTTGAAACTAAACTCAAGCCAATATAGGATTTCTGGATACTCTTGTAATATTCACAAACTAATTATTTGATGACTATATTTATTTATGAATTATAAAACTCTTTATGTATTAGTTACTGTTATATCATTTTAATATAGCAGTATTTAAATTGCTGCATTACTTTTTACATCAGAGCAGAATCCTTCATTCTGTCAAAAAACTAAAATAAAATTACATCAAGTGCACACAAAATATAAATTCGAAAAGCATACTCCGAAAAAGAACGATCTAAATTACAAACCTCTCCTCAGCAAAAGAGTTTGAAAACTCGCTCTCGAATTTTCTCCAACGTCGACCTCGTCTCTCGGTCTTTCCACGTTGCTGTCTCTCTCTCTCTCTCTCTCTGTCGCGCGCCGAGCCCCGGAAAAACTTATTCTCGCTCAGTCGCGGGGAAAAAGCAGCACCGGCGGTGGGAAACCGCGCGCGATATCCCCTGATCCGATCAGCTCGCGCGCGATGTCATTTCACCAGTTCTTCCGCGACGTATTTTCGATTCTTCTTTTTCTTCCTCTCGTACCATTGGCGTCGCTTCTTTGCGATCCGCACAAAGACGAGAGAGAGAGAGAGAGAGAGAGAGAGAGAGAGCTAGAGGAAGTGGGAGCTTTTGAGCGAGGAAAGCTCGTATAGCGTGTCGAGCGCCGGTTCGTTGATGTTAGTATGACGGGGGTTTATGCGGGAATGATGGGGTTTAGAGAGCTTGGCTGTGGATGGGGTGGCGTTTCGAAGTCTGATTTGTTGGTTGAGTGATTTTTGGAGTGTCTTGTTTTATGGGGCGATGGTTTGTTTTATTTCTTAAAATTCAGCTGTTGAAGTTGTTATTTGTTTAGTGTAATAACAGAAGGATATTGTTTGTTTGGAAGAGATTGATACAATAACGTACGGTTAAGAACTAATTTCTAATGATTTTATTTTGTTTCTTGAAATCTGTTTGTTTATTTAAAGGTATAAATTTGTTTATAAAAATTTCAAACTTAAAATATGTTCCATCAGATTTGTTCGTTATTTTCTACTTTTGTGAATAAAACATCTATCGTGCATGTTTTCCTTACTAACATACAATTGTATGTTATTCCGTTTTAACAAATGAAGTATGTTAATTTTTGTATCTGTATAGAAAATATCACACAATTAATAAAACCCTTAAGTAATGGCTAATTACTGGTCTAAAAATCGTTTCATCTAACCTCAGAATGGTATTTTTGCGATAGAGAAAATAATCTTAATTAAATAGTTAATAATCAATTATTTAATCGATGATAGAACTAAAAATGTCTTCCTTTTATATTCTATTTACTTAATATTATTATATATGTCTTATATTATGATGTTAATAAAAGTAATACAAAAAATACGGAATATAACATTTTTACATGGTGTAGGTTACACCAAAATTATAAACAAAAAGTTACAATAACTTATTTCGTTGTAATGTAAATGATAAAGAATGATGAGATTTTACTATCACAACAAAAGCAAAGAAAGAACAAAAAATAACTGCAGAAGTAACGAATCAAATTACAACGCAAGCCGCTCTGTTGAAAATCAATAAACACGGGCGGGGATAGGGCTGCAAACCGGCATCAGAGCAGCCGAGCAACAGCCCCCGCAAACTCTCTCCATCTCTCTCTCTCTCTCTCTCTCTCTCTCTCGCTCTCTCACTCTCTCAGCTACAATTTTAATAAAAAGCAATTACGCAGGCCGCTTGCGCAAGCTACAATTAACTCGGTAGCGCGCAGCACAGCTCGACTGTCCGACGATTCTCGCAAATACCGCGGGACAAGTCTCCGTCTTTCTCTCTCTCTCTCTCTCTCTCTCTCTCTCTTCTCAAGTGTATACGTATATATACCACTGCGAGTGTATACCTATATAGTGTAGCAGAGGTGGGTGGGGTGGTTGAAGAGGAAGAGAGAGAGAGAGAGAGAGAGAGAGGGTAGGAAGTGGGAAAGCTCGTCGGCGCGCGAAGGCGTCGAGGTAATGGAGCGCAAGGAAGTGAAATAGCGAGTAGCTAGAGGGGGTGGGAGGAGGGTTTGAGAAGGACGAGGCTAAAAGGCCGGGGAGCCACCGCCGCCACCGCCGACGACGTCGACGCTGCGCTAGGAGATGGGGGTAATTGAGAAGAGGAGATTTACTTGGGCGTCGAGGCGGTTCTATCTATATATCTATCTTTAACACTATCTATCTCTAGCGTTCTCTACATCTCTCTCTCTCTCTCTCTCTCTCTCCTTGTTCGCCTCGCTCTCGCTCCCTCTATATATACATATATATTATTCGGTGTTATTGCGCTTTGCTCTCTTGGCCTATCTTTTCATTTATTGTTTATCGACTTCAGGTGGATTCGCTGAGTTGGGTTGAGCGTATAAAAAAAATTGCGGTAAGTTCGAAGTATTAAATTTGTATGTGAAAAATTTTATTTTTCTTTACATTATTGGTCGATTATTTTTTTTTTCGTCTTTGTTTTTATACAAACAGAGACAAGTTGTTTTTCTTTTATTTTCTGTTTTTTTGGTTGTTGCTGTAAAAGTTTATTTGTACGTATATAGAACAAGTTGCATTTTGTAAAGCTATTTTTCAGACAATTTTTTTTCGTTGGCAACTTTATTGAGAACAATTATCTTCTGAAGTTATGAGTTTATTATGTTACATTCGATTACGTTTATTTAGCATTATTTGATAATTATTATGTTATTACGATGCGCTTAATCATATTATCTATATAAATTTTCATATTTGCATTTTCTAATTAATTGTACATTTAAACCATTAATATTTAATAATAAACTTTTTATATTTATGTATAATATAATATAATAATTAATATTATATATAAAAAAATATCCGATTTAATGTAAATAAAACTAAAATAAAAATAAATCTTGACAATACATAATTGTAAATAAATGTAAAATAATGATTTTGAGATCGCTTAAAATAATTTAAATAAATTTTGTATATCTATGTTTGGCCTGGTAGATAATTATCTAGTTTTATCAACATTACCTCCCAGTTTAATAAGCCAGGAAAGTCAGTAA
This sequence comes from Gastracanthus pulcherrimus, assembly GCA_949152435.1. Classification (NCBI taxonomy): domain Eukaryota; kingdom Metazoa; phylum Arthropoda; class Insecta; order Hymenoptera; family Pteromalidae; genus Gastracanthus; species Gastracanthus pulcherrimus. Next base: position 145,195,468 of record OX424575.1, on the reverse strand, counting down.
ATCTAAAGAATTTTCTAGCAGGTTAATTAAAGTAGAAAATCCTCGATATGGCAAGACCGACATATACAGATATACCTTGAATCAACATTTAAACCATTTTCATTTCATCTTGCACATACTAAAACGATCAATAACCACACAACCAAATTAACCAAAAAACATAGAAAAGGAAATCAACGATCTCATGTCGCTCATCTTTGGTGCTTCAAAGTCACCCATCTTGCTGAAAATTCGCAGCGACAACCGCACTCTACCCTAAACCCTCTCTCGCTCTCTCGCGGGGTGAAACCGAGGCAGCTCGCGGGCACGTCGCGCGTGATGTGTACCGTCGCTGCTGCTCGCGATCTCTGCGGTGCGACGGCCGCCCTGCCGTATCGACTTCTCCGGTGGCGGTCGCGGAGGCACTCGATACCCGCAGACGCCAAGGGAGGGAAGCCGACGACGCGGCCTGCGATGCATACGTTGGGTCAGGGCGGAAATTCGAGACGCGAGGGACGGGACACGCAAGTTTTCTGGTCGGGTTGTTGTAACGGACGTGGAAACGTCGGTTTGATATGTCTTGTACTATGAGTTTCCTTATTCCTTTTTTTATTCTTTTCTTGGAGTGTTGAATTCTGCTTTTCTATTTACTTGGTTGCGGGAGATAAGGGATTATTATTATGTGCTTTGTCATTATTTTATTTTATTGTTTTGCGCTTTGTATTAATTTTAGTAGGATTGTTATCCACGTGTTTAAACGGCTTCTTTGTAACAATAATAGGAGTACATGACTATTTGTTTACACTTACATAATACTAAATTTGAATTTTGCGCTCCAAATTGTAAGTAACATGCTGACAAAATACCTTCACCATTAACAAAAAATTCTCTAACACTCAGTTCAAGTATATCGCCAAAATCGTTACGAAAGAAATTTTTAATTTCACTATACTGAATTGATTTGCAACGATATTGATTTTTATTTCGACTTTTTGTTGTTTCACTCTCGATTTTAATATTAATTAATATTCACTTATATTTTTGTTTTATGATTTTCTTTCTTGAAGTAATATTTAAAAGGAACTTTATCAAATAATCTGGATTTGTGGATTGTAGTATAAATCAGAAGAATATAATGGTACATTGGAGCATAAATTGTACCAAATATAACAAAGATACTCTTGATTTACAAATTGATATATTATTTTAGATAAGTTACTAAATTCTCAGTTCAAAAATTTTCTTTCCCGATTTTATAGCCTATTACTTTATCTTTCCAAACAAATAACCTCTCGGCCATACCCAGCATTCATCATACGCCCCTTACGTCTTACGTATGCGCGTCGCGCAAAAATTCCAAGTCCACCCTCTTACTCACGAGCAAACAGGGACCACGGGAGAATAAATCTTCGCCCCTTTTCACCTCCTCGGCGAAAAAACTTTTCTCCGCGTCCGTCCCCTAACGCGCGAATACCGGGGCCGCGATTTGCATCGGAAAGGCGGCATACGTACGGGAACGAATCGAACACTGGACGCTGGCCGAGATCCTTTCGGATAACACACTTTCCTGCGGGGCTTATAAAGAAATTACGCGAGGGACGGAGACCCCCGAACGCGGGTATTCGTTTCGAGTGCGACCCTTTTGATTATTCGCGCGTCTCCCGTTTTTTTTATACTCACGGGAGCGAAGAAATAGGGGAAAATGAGTTTTCGAGGAGAGAGGATGTAGGGGTATGGAGGTAGGTCGTCTATGGTCGAATAGTAGGGTGAGGGTCGATTTTTAAAAGTTTTTGGGGTTGACTCGGATTATTTTGTCAAATATTTTAAATATTTTCACATAAAAAATTGTAATAAGAAAGTAAAATAATTAGTAAATAATTTCCTGAAAATACCAAGAAAAAACAAGTAATAAATTCTATTAAACTTATACTAATGGGCACAAAATGAAATTCAGGCTACAATATAAATAAATAAGTTTTACATTTCACTTCACTGACCCCTGAACACGCAAAGAATGCACTTATACCCAACAAAAACATGCACCCTCGTTTACGCCCTATCACTCGACAAAAAATAAGAAAAAAACCCCAAATTAAAGTTTATTCACGTAGGCGTGAAAAAGAGGCACTTTGCAGGCGCGGAAAGAGATCCATAACTCAAGAAGTCCGCCGCGCGCGCTTGCATAAATATCGCGCGTAGGGCGGTGGGCGCGCGGGCGGCAAAATTGAAGGAAAAGCTTGCGCGTCGGAGTACTTAATTAAGTGCGATCAATTCAAACGGGAGGGGCTGTGTGAGCGAAAGAGAGAGAGAGGAATAGGGCAGAAAACGACGAGGGAAATTACCGCGAGCGCACGGGACAAATTGCGTATAACAAATTTGACGCTCGCGCTCTTATGGCCGCGCGGCCGGGAAAAAACGAGGCGGAGAGAGCAAGAGAAAAGTTTAATTAGGATCATTTTTCGTTGCTGGAAAATCGAGCGATTTCGCTTTTTTTGACGGCGTTAATTTACCATGATTCGCGCGTTGAATTGAAGCTCCGAAATTGCGCGCGTTCGTACTTTGACGAAATTAAATGAATTCGTTCGTAGAAATGCAGTTTGATATAGTGCTTTTAATTAGAATAAAAATTAAGCTTTTCATTAATAATTAATTAACATGAGAGTAAATCAATCAAATTGCATTAATAAAGCACATTGGTCGTCAAAATTTGAAAAGTATGCTTTACGCTAAAACTACAATCAAGTATAATCACAAATTAAATTAAATAAAAAGATTATAATATATTATAAAATAAATAATCAAGAAATAAATAGCGATTTATCAACACTGCAGCTACAGTCAATCGAATAGTACGAATAAAACACATCATCAAACACCAACGAAGTACGCGTGAAAAACCACACTACAAAAAAAGAAAGCTAAAGCCATTCTCCCAAACTCCGCGGCGCGCATAAACAAAGCGATCCGTCAGCGGCTCGCTCGATTCCCTTCGATTTCCTCCACCGCGGCGCTCGCGAACCATCCGGCGAAATAACTCGGGACTTATTTATCACTCAAGTTCGCCGCTCGAATTTCCCTCGTTTCGCAGCAGCTACCCTTCCTCCTCCCTGCAAAACAAAAAAAAAGGATGGGAAGAGGGTAAAACCCTCGCATTATTCTTCCCCTCCCTGGAGACAGAAAAAGAAGAGAGTGAGCGTAGGATGCATAAGTAATTCGCACAGGGCGAGAAGCCATTTTATTTAATCGGCAGCGCGAGGGAATCACGGGGGATGGATTCTTTCGTTCCTGCAGCTTCTTTCTTTTTGTCCGCGTTGGTTGCGCGTCGAAGCCTCCCTCCGAGGGACTTTGCCGCTGCGCGCCTGTAAATTCATATCGTTTTCTTTTAGCGTCGCGTCGAGCTCGATCGATTCTTTATTCCGTGCGCTTCGACGCCGGGTCGCGCGTAATCGTAAATGTGTCGGGGGTATAAAATTTTCCTACGGCTGCTCTCCTCGCGCTCTCTTGGGAAGCGTTAAATCCTCGTGATACCCTGCGAACGCGATACAGTTGTTTTTTTTTCTCTCCTGGAATGATGAGCTGCTGTTTTATCCGCATTTATGAATATTAAAATTGTCACTTAAACTTCTCGCGGGTAATCGCACAACATAATTCAATTAGCAAATATGATGCGTAAATGGAACGACACTTTTTAAAATTAAAATTTTATAATTCTCTTTTCTATAATAATAGCGATCTCAAAAATTATGATATTCGTTTTAAGAAAATAATAAAAACAAAACTATTTAATAAACTCTTTTATTAAAAAGGAGATACAAATAAAATAAGTTAAATAAAATATACATGTATAGTAGAACCCATGTCTGACAAAACATTTATTTTTCTACTTATAAGTATCATTCAAGGAGTTACAGCTTTATTTTCTCTTAACCCATGAAATACTTAAAAATAATATGTTAAATCATACAGAAGTATACAAACGATGAATGAACCTAAATTAAATCCTGTCAATCTTTTTGTTACAGAGGAGCTCGATATCGCCGGCCGAGCGCGAAAAATACAGCAGGCCGCGCAGTACGCCAGACTCCCAGCACCACGAGCACATTCACCTCAAGAAGATGAAGAAGGAGCAGGACAAAGACATTAGCCACGTAAGTGTCGCTCTTTCTTTCTATTAAAAGGAAAATCTATATATTATTTTTCTATTTTTAGATATTTTACTTATGAATTAAATTGTAATTCTTAGCAATAGGGAAGAGACATGATTTTTTATTTTATTTTTTAAATAATCTTTAGTTAAAACTATGCACAAAAATATAAATATCAAAATTTTTAAGTCTATATTTACTGCGTAAGAATTTTTCAAAAAAACAAAATTCTGTATTAGAATTCAAACGCCATAGAGAAACCGCGTGACTAGAATTCCAATATGTCCGCGCACCATGGGAAACGATGTATATACGACGCTACCCATAACCTAACTTTTCAATTTAAATACCAAAACTACATTTTGTAAGCTCACAAAATAAAACATACCCGCTTCGATATGGTTGGTTATGTTGACCTTTCTTGACCTTTGGTGCGCGGTCATCTTGAATCTTATTAGCCAATCGCAGGGTAGTTCGATATTCAAATACTATGAAAATTTAGAAACTTTCAATTAATATTTACAAACTCAAGAGACATGTAATCGATTAAAAAATGATATCTAATGAATCAATACATATTTATTTATTATAGAATACAGGATCTGCTGTTATTTTTATACCATGTCTCTTCCCTATTCAATTCAAATATTCATTTTCTTATGAAAACTATATGCTAAGTAGGTATAAACGCGTGAATGTTAGTTATTACTGATTATTAAGTATTGACTTTCAATATTTATAATTTATAATTACATATGAAATATAAACTAAAACAGAGATGATTCGAGTAAATAACATTTAAATACTCATAACATGGTAGAAATCATCAGTTAATCGTGTTGATACCATCATACCATCAGAATAATCTTCTATATACTCTTTCGTCATATCACTAATTATATATAAAAACGGATTTTGCCATAAAAACTTTCATTTGTATTTTTATTTTTAAATTGTCATCAATAGTTTCTTAAGTTGTGGACAAAAATGTAATTTTTACGCAATAACTTAAAAATAACGATTTATTTAAAAAAGTAATTCAACATTAAATTCTGATTATCGAAACTATAGTACCATGAAAATAAATCATATAATAAATGTTCACGTATGGTGTAACTCTAAGCTCTAGGAAATTCTTTCTTAAACCAATGAAAATACTAATCTGAAATAAATTGCGAAATGAAAAATAGTTATGAACCAAAACTTTTCCTATTTTAATAAGAATGTTTCTGATTTTGATAAAAATGTTCTAACCATACATTTGTTTAATCCAGAAAAGAAATATAAATTGCTCAATAAAGCTTTATAATAAAGAAAGAAACAAATACTACCCCCCTCCCCTCGATGAAGTGTACCCGATTTGACGACGTGCCTTAACTGTGCCAACAGCAGAGCGACGGCGAGAAGAGCGACCAGGACCTCGTGGTGGACGACGCGAGCGAGGACGGCCGAGCGGGCAGCCCGGCGGCCAACGGCACCTCCTCGCCCCGCGAGAACGGCCTCGACAAGCTCGGACCGTCCTCGGTGCCGCTCGGCGGTCAGGTGAAGAAGGAGGCACCGCCACCCTCGCCCCGAAGCGGCACCAGCAGCAACGCGAGCACACCCTCGGCGAAGAAGATGGAGGAGCGCGAGAAGCCCACCACGCCGATCTCCAAGCCCGTCACGCCCACGTCCGCAGGTACGAGGATCACAGATTATTATTATGGGATTTCTTTTTACTTTAATACGGGCTGGAAATGGCTATTTCGCAGCTAGAGAACAATGCTATGGCAACTTGACATTTTTTTTCAGTCTGATTTTAGTGCAGTGACGTATGGAAACTCCTAGTCTATTAATTAATGCAGTACAAGCGATAGAATATTCATTTTTCGGTGTTTGTCACAAATTTAGAATTTTGAGTTGTCATAGTCTTGTTCTGGTTACCAAAATATAATATACTACTGTGCAAATAAGCTCTTTTGATATTTTCTTAATAAAGTTAGAATTTTTTTTATTATTTCTTAACGATCTTGATAATGAATAGAATATAAAAGATATCTAAACAAAAATATAATAATAAATGTTTGATTGAAAATTTCCATTGATCATTACAAATATTTTCTTGATATATAATTGTTTAACAAGTGGAAATTTTGACTAACTTGGCTGTTTTATTTTTAAGACAATGAAAATTAATGTATTGTTTATGATTTTAAATCATAAATAAGTGTTAAAAATCAATTGTTTAGAATTTAAAAAGCTATTCTGATTAAAAAATTGTAAATAACATGTCTTTACAAAGGTCTACACCCAAGTTGGTACAAGTTGCTCGAAATGTCGACTTGTTAAGTAATTTACAATAAAATCTACGACGACTCAATTCATTTAAATTAAATAAGATACGAACGATAGAGTAAAGCTAACATGCAATAATCAATGTTAAATTCTTGCTATCTTTGGTTAAACTGAACTCTTTTAAAGATAGAATAAATGATTTGTAAACTAGTACTCAACCATGTCTTGATGTTGCTTTCTTTAAAACGTTTTCGTAGTTTAAGCTACCGATAAAACGCATTTCTTAACAATTTTGTAAAAATTACTTATTTCATAAAAAAAATGTACGCAAATGATCTCATCATTGTTTTATAGGATATCCGATCATTATGTTTTTAATTTATTTACTTGTATTATAAATTTGTCAAACCTCTTACAGAGCAGAGTGTAACTTAGTTTATCACTTGCTAGGATGCTTATCTAATTTACAAATTATTATTGCATAAACAGCTATATTTCTATGACGGTGGCTCCTTGCGTGATTATTTATTATTTTAAATGATTTTGTTTAAATACTGCTGTAACTTCACAGACTGCTGAGAAAAATCTCTTACAAGTCCTATTTTACATAAAAATAAAAAAAAATAATAAAGTTCAGCAAGGAAGCCAGCTAAGCAACAAACTTCTCTACTAACACCTACAAAGTACAAGAAAAGAAAAAGCACTAAGCCCACTAGCCTATCTCCTAAAAAATGTAAACTCTTTGATAATTCACGCGAGTCAATAGAGGCGCATCACGCATTCGCAGGTGGCAGCAGCTCGGGCTCCGGCGGCCTGAAATCCTCGAGCGGCTCGGGTGGCGGTGGCGGCGGTGGCGGCAGCGGCAGCGGCAAGCAGCCCCTGGTCTCGGCCTCGGCGATCGGCCCTTATCCGCCGCACTATCCGCCGCCGCATCATCCGCCCGCCGGACCCCACGTCGACATGCTCGGCTATCCGCCGGGCGCTCTCAATGGCTACCCGGGCGCCAGACCGCCCCTGCAGCAGCTCTACGATCATCACGGCAACATGAGGGCGCCACTGGGACCGCTCGCCGTGCCGGGCGGCAAACCGTGAGTATTTATCCGTATGCGTTGGGAATGTTGGGGATCGGGGATGTTGGGAAGTCCGAGAGCTTTGGGATTGCTGGGGTTGCATTGGCTTGTGTGGACAGTTGGAACGAAACTCTTTTTATGAATTATGGTTTTTTTAGAACAGTGAGTTTAGTTTTTCGTAAGGGGAATGATGAGTATATGTGATTTAAAGAAATTTGCTAACATTTTAAAAATTTGTAGCGATATAATTAAAAAATATTTTTGGATAACTTGTCATATAAGCTAATATATTTTTGCGATCCCACAGTTCCATATTTTGCCACCGATATGTAAAAATTTTTGGAACGCTAATGTTCTGCATGAACATAGCGAATATGTTGATTATTTGTTAGAGAAAACTTTGTGTATGTATTATATGAGAAATTTCACTTTTTGAAGTAGGTAACTGAGTGTTATCTGAGATGTCGGCAAATCCATGAAACTTTTAATATTTAGACTACCATCAGGGCAGAGCCGGTAACATCTATCGAAAAAGGGGCGCTATTTACCTATATATTAACAGCCTCACAGACACAACTGCTTATTGAGTGATGTGAGCATTCGGAAAACTTCATCTCAGAGAGAACGTATCGCGCTACGTACGGATTGTACATTGTATTAAGCGAACCTCCTTAATGGTTATGCCCGGAACGGGAGGCAAATGGGAGCAATTAAATATTAATTGTGCAGCAGGCTTAGGTTACCGACGCTGGCTAAGCTGGCCAAGTCATAAACGGAGGACGCGTGCGGGAGCGTTAATAAACTGCTGCAGATAATGCAATAAAGCTAATCGTTTCTCGCGTACTCGCCGCTACAGAATATAATATACACGTCATTGTATTGTTTCGTTATAGATGTTTAGGAAGGCCTGCGATCCGACGTATCGTGTAAATAGTATATAAATAAATTAATGCTGATACAGTAGTAATTAACATAGGTATTATTATTCTTATAGTAAAAAAAAGATGCCGTTCAAAAAATAGGTTACACTAATATAATTTTATTTGTGAGGGGTACATAAAAATATGTAGAAAATGATTATACTGTCCTTGCAATTATGTTCTTTAGATCTTCTCTTTCGTGCAAAGTTCAAAGTTACGTGGATTTGCCCATATATAATAGAAGTATTGTAATACACAAAGTTTCTACGACGGAGAGATAAATTCGAAGATAATCTATGTATATATTTTGATGTTTCGTTTCTTGATTACTTTCTGCTTTAAAAGTATTTTAGAAATTTAATTGTTTAAATACTTAATTTTTGTAGAAACTTAGACTATAGAAAATTAAAAATATATTAACAAGAGAAACGTCAGCAATACCATCCAAATAATCCTAGAAAACAATATCCGCGTGCAAAATAAATAAATACATCTAAGCCGAAGCCCTAAATTTCCAGAGCCTACAGCTTCCACGTGTCGAGCGAGGGCCAGATGCAGCCGGTGCCCTTTCCGCCGGACGCCCTGATCGGGCCCGGCATACCGCGGCACGCGCGCCAGATCAACACCCTGACCCACGGCGAGGTCGTCTGCGCCGTGACGATCTCCAACCCGACCAAGTACGTCTACACGGGTGGCAAAGGCTGCGTCAAGGTCTGGGACATAAGCCAGGGCGGCAACAGCAGCGCCAAGCCCGTCTCGCAGCTCGACTGCCTGCAGCGCGACAACTACATCAGATCGGTCAAGCTCCTGCCCGATGGGAGGACGCTGATCGTGGGCGGAGAGGCCAGCAATCTGAGCATCTGGGATCTGGCGAGTCCGACACCGCGCATCAAGGCCGAGCTCACGTCCTCGGCGCCGGCCTGCTACGCCCTGGCGATCTCGCCGGACTCCAAGGTCTGCTTCAGCTGCTGCAGCGACGGCAACATCGCCGTCTGGGACCTGCAGAATCAGACGCTCGTCAGGCAGTTCCAGGGGCACACGGACGGCGCCTCCTGCATCGACATCTCCGCCGACGGCTCCAAATTGTGGACCGGTGGATTGGATAACACCGTCAGGTGGGTACTTTCTTGGGGTTGCAGAGTGGGGAGAAATGTTGTCGTATTGTTCGTGCCTTAAATGGATTTGAGTGTCAAATTCAAAATGCTCACGAGCAGCTCGACAGCATTATGTGTATTGTAGTTGAGAAAAATTGGAGCTAGACAGCTGAAATTCAATATTGTTGAGAAACCATTTAGTTAAATTTATTACTTTTGGCTCCTACTATATCTTTTTGGACATCTTCCTAATTTCTTTGAAAAGTGTACAGTAACTAGTAATAACGATTCTCTATTTCCTTTAGTTCCCAAGGGTGCATCTACTTACTGATTAGTTTTTCAACTAGAAAAAATTACTAAATGAATAATATCAATGACATAAATTGACTTTACTAGTAAAGGTTTAATACCTTGTCTAAAAATTTGAGGTCTGATTTCCAAAATTTTGTCACTAATTAAATGTGACCATTCGAAATCGATCAAAGTCATTTCTGCTTGAATTAAATTCAAGTGGAGAAAAATATTAAATCTAATCTTTACTTTGAAAGAACATAATTTATTAATAATATATTTTCCTTTTTGAAGGTCGTGGGATCTGAGGGAGGGCAGGCAACTGCAGCAGCACGATTTCACGTCGCAGATCTTCTCGCTGGGCTACTGCCCGACCGGCGAGTGGCTGGCCGTCGGCATGGAGAACTCGAACGTCGAGGTGCTGCACGCCACGAAACCCGACAAATATCAGCTACACCTGCACGAGTCCTGCGTGCTGTCGCTGAGATTCGCCTCGTGCGGCAAGTGGTTCGTCTCCACTGGCAAGGACAATCTGCTCAACGCCTGGCGTACGCCTTACGGCGCATCGATATTCCAAGTAAGTAAACATTCGGCTTTATTCGTTAGAGTTGAGTATGTTCAAGTAGCTTGGGAAATTTTAAATTGATTTTTTTACAATTTATATATAACAATTATAGTTAATGCTCGTATAGCTTAACTAAAACAATGATTACATAAAGATAAAATCAATTTCTATTAAATTTCAACGTGATGTTTTAAATTTTTTTTTCAACATTTCAATCTTTTGAATGAACTTTTATATTCAAAAACTAATTTTGACTAGCGCAGTTGTAACCCAACTACTTTAGTAGTTTAGTTTACTAAAGGATTTATCGAAATACAGATTATTGCGCTAACAAATATTTATCATAATACCATAGTTGTATTTTATATATACTTTACTAACTACTTGGTATTATTATTACAGTCAAAGGAATCTTCTTCGGTGCTGAGCTGCGATATCTCGACAGACGACAAGTACATCGTAACAGGATCAGGTGACAAGAAGGCCACCGTCTACGAAGTGATATATTGAAGCGCTGACGCGACTGTTAATATATAAATAAAAATTAGAAGTCTAAGCTTGTTAAGATATTTATGAAACAAAGCACTGTATCCAGAAGTATCTCACGTATGGACGAAAGGAGCCTCTCGACATCGTGAGAGCGTAGTGCATATTTTACAAAAAAACGAGAAAAAGCGTTTGATGGAAAAAAAAACAAAATAACACAGAATCAAGCCGTGCGCAAAAATCAACGGTGCTAAAGAGAAGATATGATAAAGGAGGAGAACTTACGAGGATGCCATGCTAAACAAAAAAATAAAAGAAGTTCGATGAGAATAGAGAACAAAGATGCAAGTTCGAATCGACGAGTCGAATCGTTTTTAAAATTTTCAGTACGCACTGTTTTTAATCATTCGAACCTTTTATTCTTTTTAATTTAATATTTAACAGAATTGACAAAATGGCATCGACCAAATTCTGAAAAGTTGCTTCGTCCTGATGACGATTAAGAGCAGCTGAAGTTACTTCATAGAGCTATATTACAACATTGAGAAAAAAAATCTATATGAAATTCGAAATCACAGGCAGTTATTTAATATTGTATAAAAGTAAAATACAAACTTATGTACTTGTAAGTAGAGCGCGCGCTGAGAAGTGAGAGAGAAATACGATTGTGTATCCGCGAGACCGGTTTCTCCGACACCTTTTGTCGTGTGAAAATCGAATTTGTAAAATAGAATTATTAATTTTTAGGTGCGAATGTAAATGTGAATGCTTGCGTGTATCACGATATGTATGCGAGTGTATATTAAGGCGAAGGAGAGACAGACGATGCTAATGTATATGCCCAGGGTTTACAAGGAGATGCGAATTATAAGATGCAAGAAGTGTGTAAAATGCAGAAATGAAAATCTGCCCTGCTTAGACGCAGATTGAGTCGCTTCTAAATTATTCGTGTACCCTCGTGATTAATAATGCGATAGGGGTAATTATAAAATACGAGTTTTAAGGTGGAGAGCAAGAGAGAACGTGAAAGTAATCTTAAGTAAGTGCATATTGCTACGAAAACCCATACAATTTCTTACGTAATGAAAAATAAAATAATAAAAAAAAATCAGTAATAAAACGACAAATTTAGTGCGCGACGTCGATATTCGCTGCTCTAACAGCAGCATAAGAGCGCAAGGACACACACACGTACACACGAGATGACGATATTGATGATATACTTAAAAAGGAGATGAAAAACAATGAAAAAACATGTAACGCCACTCACTACGAGATATTCGACGAGATATTTTTGTGACTGTCATTGTAAAACGGCTCGTTCGAGGGAAGACAAGGCTCAGAAAAAGGGTTTTGAAACATTAAACCGAAGATCTTGCATTTTTACCGAGAGTATGTGCTTCTTTAGACTTTTCTTTTCAAAGTAAACACAAGTACGTTGATACACGGCGTTTTCTCGCAGCTGCCTAATTGTTTGACTATAGTGTCGTTCGGTAAAAATGTAAAATCAAATCATGCATGAAAAATAAAAGAAAAGAAAAACCTTGAAGTGCCTCGAACGCAGCCAAGGGCCTCTTATAAAAGGTATTTAGATAGCGCAATATTGTTCGAAGCCAGCTGTGAGTCAGATGCAGATACGGATATTTATATTTTGTTACAGGAAAACAACACAAATAATTACACCGCCGTGATCGTTGCAAAGTCGCCCAGAAATTTGTTCTTTACCCGCAGATGGCATAAATAGGTTTTAAGTACACACAGAAAAGAGCTTAGTGCCGCGAAACTTTATTATAAGGATAAAAGAGAATCGAGATAGCCGACATTGGACGATCACGGCTCCGATAAATAGACCAATAGAAACAACTATACCTCAACAAGACTCAATAGATTATTACCGCTAATGAAACAACTGTACAAATCAATATTCTTTTACAGTATAAAAACAGGGAAAAAAATAAAAACGAACATTAACAAAAGATTATTGCAAAAAACATCCGTGATTCGATGGAAGATTATTAATTGTAGACTCACTTTTAATCCGCATCTTTTTAATTGTCACACACTCCGAGCTCGCGTTTTTTCGTATATTAGGCTGGCGTATCATCTTTTTGATTAGCGACTTCATAGATCGCTCCTTTTAATGAGCATTTTCACCCGAGAGCGATCGACATTTTTTTTCTGTAAGAGAAAAAAGAAGTAATCATTTTTCAAGCACACAGTCCATGTTGTTCCTATAGCTACGCGGAAATTGTTTCTTTTGGCAATTAAATTGTGTACATGTACGTATGCATAGATGTGTCGGCTTACATATTTATGTATATGTGTATGTATGATCATATATATATAAATATATATAAAATTTTTATAGTTTTATTTAACACATCATTATCTATCCTGAATATAATCCTTCCTTTAATCCTTTAACACCAATCTTCCATATAATAAGGAAAATTACTACGTAAATATTTAATAAACTAATTATTTATCTTTATTAAATTTTTAATATCTTAATTGGTTTATCTATTTATTATTGCAAATGAGTTAGACTCACAGTACATTATCATTTTTATTAATTTTATAAGTATTATGCAAAATTCTTTTAGACAAATTTTGTTCACAAGTCTTATTAAATAAATAATCTTCATATTCAAACGTATCGATAATTTTTATAATTAAATCTCATCTAAAGAGAAATGGTAAGTATATATAAAATGTACACATGTACTAGAATTTCTAGTGCAAATAGACTAGAATAGAATAGATTTTATTTGCACAAAGTCAAAAAATAATATTATACAACTAAATTTTTTCCATATCAATTCTTCAGAAAATTTGACTAACATTAAATAAAAAGTATTGTTTACTATTTTCTTAACTAAACATGTGTTAAAAATAAAAAAGTGAAATTTGTCACTATAATAAATAGTTGTTTTTATTAAAAGCATTTATTTAAGAGCTGTTATAACCCAGCTTAGACTGGATAATTATTTTCTAGTTATTTTTATACGTTCCATTTGAAAAATAGAAATACTAAAATGAATTTTATAAGGCAATAGCTTAAAACCTTCAAAAATGTATATTTTACATGTTGGTCAAGCCTTAATAAAAGTCGGTTGTTAAAGTAATTATTGGGATTATTCCGACTAAACAAATAGACGAACGTTGTTTTTTTATAGATACAATGTAATAAAAACGTTATTCAAAATTACTCAGTATGTTGCGCCAAACGCCAGATGTCGCTAGGCTTTCGCGCGCGCGCCTATCGCCACCTATATTTTCTCTACGAAGACTAGAGAGAACTATAGTCTATATAATTATATACTACTCTATCTCGCACTAAACTCCCCGAGCGCCATCGCCAGGGAGACTCTATATACCAGGAGAAGAAAACGTAATGCTTTAGCTTTAGACGTAAAAGCAGGTTCGTTCTCGTATCCTTGCGGAAAACGGTCGAAAGGCCGTTGATACGCTTATAGCGCCCGGTCACATCATTCAACACAGAGCCGGGAAGAAAGCAACGGGAAGGTACCTAAATTGTAACGTAATAATACGTCACGCGTTATTCGCCATTTTTATGCGCGCCAATATTCAAATAAAATCATAATAATTTAAATACAAAATACACGAAAATATATAACCACTCGATTCTTGAACCGGCTCAGACACAAAATATTCAACTTTACAAAGTGTATCTCCAAAAGGCAAAGAAAAGACGCTCACTAAACCAAAGAACCTCTGTTCTACGCAATATTGGGGGTCCGTATTCAAGTGGTTTCTCGGGAAAAAAAGCGGCTCGCTTGCACGACAACAACATGTGGCTGGAAGCTGGAAGCACCCCGAGGAGAAATGAGTCATGACTTACCGGCCTGCCGTACGTTAGGGTTATCGTAACATTACTGAATAATGCCGTAAGATACCGTTTGGGCTCAAGATTCCAGCAATGAGCAGGTTAACTTCGGATGACTCTAAGTTTAGAATTATATGTTTGTTAAGATATTTATGAAACAAAGGATTGTATCCAGAAAGATCTCACGTATGGACGAAAGGAGCCTCTCGACATCGTCAAAGGCCTCTAATAAAAGGTGTTTAGATAGCGCAATATTGTTCGAAGCCAGCTGTGAGTCAGATCAATTCTTCAGAAAATTTGAGTATTGTGTTAAAAATAAAAAAGTTAAATTTGTCACAATAATAAATAGTTGTATTTATTAAAAGCATTTATTTAAGAGTAGCTGTTATAACCCAGCTTAGTCTGGATGATTATTTTCTAGTTCTTTTTATACGTTCCATTTGCAAAATAGAAATACTAAAATGAATTTTATAAGGCAATTCAAAAATATACATCTCACATGTGAGACGAAACTCAATAAAAGTCGGTTGTTAAAGTAATTTTCGAGATTAGTCCGACTAAACAAATAGACATCGTTGTTGCTTTTTTTGTAGCTACAGAGATTATTATAATAAAATTGTGCATGGCACATAAAAGAAACCTGGCAACCTCAAGTAAACAATGTAATAAAATCATTAGTTATTCAAAATCGCGCGGTATCTCGCGCCAAACGGCAGATGTCGGCACGGTCGCGCGCGAACCCGCTCGCCACCGCCACCTATATTCTCCCTCTCGCACCACACTAGTCCCGAGCATCCATCGCCATGACAGTTGTATACCCGCAACATCCAACATGGCCGCGAACGCGTAGCTGGCCGTAGCTGTAGCCTCCTCTGGTCGGCGGCTCGTGTATAGCTCTCTCTCTCCGCGTTTGTGTCGGTCGCGCGCGCGCGTGCATCAACCCGCCGCACGTGCAGTGTTTGTAAACGCCGCGGCGCCTTCCTCTTCTCTCCGACTCGAGCGATATAAAAAAAACCGAGCGCCGACAACAATCGCGTCGCCAAGATGAACATGTCGGTGGAGAAGAAGAAGTACTCCTCGGCCCTGCCGACCAACTGGCCGACGCGCGAGGAGCAACAGCACCAGCATCAACACCAGCAGCAACAGCAGCACCAACACCAACACCAGCAGCAACACCAGCAGCAACAGCAGCACCAGCAGCAGCACCAGCAGCAACAGCAGCACCAGCAGCAACAGCAACAGCAGCAGCAGCAGCAGCCGCGGAAGAGCAGCGGACAGAGCCAACAACAGTTGACGTCCACGGGGAAGGTTGACGTTTTCTACTACAGGTATGTGTGAAAGTTTGTGGGAAGGGGGCGTTTTGAATTGCGAGGCTCGTGGGGATGGATCTGGGGCATTGTTGATAAGGTGGCGGGCTTTTTGGGTTTTACCGGGAAGAGGAGATTCGAACGGAGCGATTGGGCCTTTTCCGCGGTCTTTTAAATTTTAAATGAAGAGGGTTTTGAATGACTCTTGTGGTGTGTATTTTTGCTTTTGGGGAGTTGAATGCTTGCAGATGTAGAAATAATTTTATGTACATTATGCTGAATAAATTGTGAACACTTTCAAAGCATTGTTTAGTATGCAAGTTATGCATGCTTTATACACAACATTGTATACCAGTTTCTGTAATTTAGAGTTTAATTTTATGCATATCAGTTAGTACGAGTTTGAGTAACGCAAATTGTAGAAAATATTTAGTAGTATTTAATTGCTTTTGCACAATACATTTAAATAGTGTTAAAGACTCACAATTATAATAAGTTTAAAATATTTTTCATTTGACAATGACATTCCTTATCATTTCAGAATGTTCTTATTTTAAAAAATTTCATTTAAAAATTAATGTACTACTTATTATCTGATATTTATTTTTTCATATTTATATTTATCATGTTGTATTTTTGAAATATATATATTACTATTTGCTCAAATATATGATCAAAAGTATTAAAATATTAATGTTATTAATGTTAACAATTTATTTTTTTTAATTAGTACCTCTTAGTTAAAATAATAAAATAATAAAATATTATAAACTGTTGTTAGCAATAAATGTTCCAAGAATCAAGTTTTACGTATTAGAAATTTAAAAGCAGTTTCATTTTTTATATTTTTAATGTTATTCAATTAATTTCCATAATTTTCATAAATAAATGTACATCAACAATGTTTTCTTTTCAGTCGTGGAGTAAGAAATGACGCTTCATTAGTACCTCCAATCAGACAAACTGCATCAATTTTCAAACAGCCTGTAACTATCTACAAAACACAAGAGGGCAAAGTAAAAGATATTAAACATGGACATCAGGAGAAACCTAAACAGGTGAGAGCATAATTAATTTGTGCCATGTCTATTCACACATCATCTCATTCATGCAAGAATTATAAATTCATAAAAATTTATTAAGCATTTTTCCAAATTCATTTTATATTTACTAGCATAAGAAATATATATTATTAATTAAAATTTCTAAATTTTCAGAAATTATTTAATTCCATTTCTCTGTTTTAATATCTTTATCTACTTTCAATCTTTCTTGGCAATATTAGACCTATAAGATAGATAGATTTTTCGTCGTAATTAGATTACAAATTGAAAGTTTCTGAACTACTTACTAAATAATTTTACATGATACAAAACTCCAATCATTCATTTAGGAAGGAGCCGATAAAACAGACAGCAAATACGGCTCCCAAGACAAACCTAAGCAGGTAATTCTTATGCAGCACGTCGTCACCATTATACATATATAAACTTTTTTTTAATTTTTTGTTCTTATGTGAAAAAAACTAATAATTTTTATTTAGCAACCAACATAAAGTAATCTCATTCTTTCGGCCAGTCACGTCATTATAGGTGCATGAGCTTTTGTATAATTATGAAATTATAATGAGAAATATCTAACCTTAGAAGGTATGTGCATAAAAAAGAAATTATACAGCATAAAAATTAATATTATAAGGAGTAACATATTTTTTCTACAAAAGGACAATAGGATATCCTTGACTTTGCTAATAAATGATTCCTGCTTCAACAGCAATCATATCATTAAAATAATGCTTTATCGATCATATTTAAATTTAATTCGTTAAGAGTTTAGTATACTGATTTTAACTAATAATAGACTATTTTTATATGGGTGATTCTATAAAATCGCATAAATATTATGTACACTCAGTTTTGCAATTTTTAAATTTCAAGTATCTAATTTAACTCGTAGGATGATTTTATCAAACGAAAATTGTTTGTAACCATTCACAGAGTTTACGATTTTAGACAAAATTAAGAATCAATCATTATTTACCATCAAATAAATTGAACAGACACAAATTAGCATTTTCGTGGAGAATCACCCATACATAAAAAAGCAAAACAACTCTCTGTATCATAAAAAAAGTTTGAACAAAATAATTACAGTGCATCCAAATCTTTACAACTTCGTAATTACTTCCAAGTATATACTAAAACCCTTAAGAACACCTCTTCTCACAATCATCGCATCGTTTCATTAAACCTCCATCCGAAAACTCAAACCAAAAAGACAAAAAAGAAGCCAATACAGTGAAACAGCAGACAGTCTCGATTGCTAACCCTTCCTCTCTCCCCATTCTATTTTACAGCTGTTCTGGGAGAAGCGGCTTGAGGGCCTGAGGGCCTGCGACCCGGACGGCTACGAGTTCGACGGCATGGACCTGCCCAAGTCGCTGCGACCGGTCGGGCCCTACATCACCGAGGAGACACTGCTGCAGAGCGTCGCGACCGCGCTGCACGTCTCGACGCAGCCGGTCACCGGCCAGACCGGACCCAAGTCCTCGCTCGAGAAGAATCCGGGGGTCTTTTTAAATCCCGACCAGCCGCTCGTTCAGGTATTCCATTGTTGGGAGGCGCTTCGTTGTACATTGTAGCACGGAGTGGGATGAGGTCACGAGGCCTCTTTGTTGCGAGAGACTTGCGATGGGAACCGAGAGAACTTTGGAGATCGTGTTCTGGTCTTTGAAGAAGTAGCTCGTCGTATGCATAATTAAGCGATTCTTGTTTTGGAGGGGTTGTACAGGTTGAGGAGATTGATTTTCGCGTTGAGTCGAACTCGGTGACAAAACGTTTGAATGATTAAAGAATTTGTAAGAGATATATGTAGATGATGAAAGGGGTGGGTATTCAGAGATTTTTAGTTTAGCTTTAAAGATTATCGGATACAATGTGTATGTGTGCTTTTTCTAATGGAGATCTTGAATAGCATTGAATTGATTCAAGATTTTTTTAAAGTAATCTAAAAAAAGGAAGCTTATAAAAAAGAAGACCCAAGTAGCCGAAGAATAGAGACTAAAAATAAGCTGGAGGGTGGAAAGTTAATTATACTTTCTTTTTCTGTAAAGCTGTCATTAACTGCTAAAGTGGACCTCTTAATCTACAAGGCAATTTTTGCAATATTTTACAAAATTAGTTAAAAACTTGATATTTCTACTTATTTTTAAGATTGTAAAGGATAAAAAATCAGTTAAATAAATACTTTCATTAGATTTGCTCATACCATGACATAAAATACAAACATTTTTGTGAACATGTATTATATATTATACTTACAAGTAATGTTTGAGAAATATTTTCTTGTATGACCCTCATAAATTAAAATATTTATTTTTTAATTCTGCAGACAAGTATTTACAATATTTATTATAACGTATATTAATTATTCTATTCTCGTAAAAACTAAATTAACAATTCATTTATGACATTAAAAGTACATTGAAGATTTATAAACTTTACATAATTCTCTTAAAAACATTAATATACAAATCACGCGAAAACAGTGAAAATTGTATGCATTCAAATTATTCAAATCAGTCTCGTATGCATAATTAATCGATTTTTTCAGGTTGTAGGTAGAGTCCGTTCTTTTCACATTGAGTCAAAATCGCTTTAAAAAATTACAAAATGGTTTGTCTTTGTACCAACATTGATAATAATAATCTGACTTAATTTGCTTTATCACATAAAATTTTGATACATACTTAATGTATCCAATTTGAGTTTTACAATTATTTTTAAAAATGAGTTCAACCTTTCGTTCGTATTTATTTTTTATTTTATAATTTTTAATAAATTATTCTGCTTATAATAAGTATACTAAGAAATAACTATGAATGTTTCTCATAAAGATGTTTTGTTTTTAGGCTGTATCGATATCAGACGACGATATCAAACGACAAGAAGAAAGAGTAGCAATTGCGAGGAAAAAGCTACAAGAAGCACTACGTTCTATATACGCGTGAATCTAGGATACTTCTTCGCCGTTCACTTGCTCGCACCATCAGCGTTTCTCCCTCTTTCTCCTACTAGCTTATAAGTGCGTTATAAAATCATGTTAATCGTATTTGTAATAAATGTTTTCTAAAAAACAATATCGAAGAGAGAGAGAGAGAGAGAGAGAGAGAGAGAGAGAGAGAGAGAGAGGGAGAGAGAGAAAGGATCAGAGGAGGGGTAGCAGAAATGCTAGTCACAATCCTTCCTTGAAGTCCCATCATACAATTCATTCCTTATACACTTTCACAGACTATATTGTATAAATAAACATCGGAGGCAAATATTGTATGAGATTACTAGTATAATTATTGTAAATAATGTTAGGAGTCGTGGTTTTTTTAGGACTAAAGCAATTGTGAGACGCGAGATAAAAACGAATTTGATATCTATTTATTTACAACGTACGTGCAGAGACTGAGAATCAAAAAGATATATTTATTACTTGCGCAAGATTCTTAAAGTGTTGTACGTAATTATTGACAAAAAACCGTAGTATGATAAGTAATTTTCTTTTATTGCAATCAGTGATTGTTATAATGTTATTAGCTTATTATTGTGTTCGATAAATAATTTTTATGTATCGTAATTAAATTTGTACAATGGGTAATTTTTCTTTATACTATATAATTATAGTGTAGCGTCATCTAATAAAATTATTCTGCGATCATGATAAAAATGAATTGGTATATTGAAAAATATATACGTGGGATGATTAAGAAAACTGTTGCATGTTTCTTGAAAATAGTTAATAACTTTGAATAATATACATGCTAGTAAAACAATAAAATAATCATCGATCAAAATGTTTTGATTAAGATTATATTCATAACTTGTTTCAGCTAAATATTTTTATTTTTTCATTGTACAGCCAAAAACTTAATTTTGGATTAAAATTTGGAGAAATTGTCTTGTACAACAAATATACTTTTAAGTTTGCTATAATTTTTATTCCTTTCTTTTTACGAATCTGAAATAATTATAAAAATTTTAAATTATATTAAAATCTGATCAACTATGTAAATAAAAATTAATTTCTTAAATTCTTATATATTCAATATTTCTAATTTATCAATTTTAAACTTTAGAAAATTGAATTGTATGAAATGCACAAGTATGAAGTTATGATATTGGTTTATAATGTTAATACGTTGTTATACTCTACTTATTTACTTCTTTTAGTAATAAATTAAGCTAACGTGTACTTTAAGATTATAAGATTTTTCAAATTTGGCTTGTTTTGCTATTACTATTAATTTCTACAATTCTAAAAATAAAATTTTACAGTGCCAATAAAAAAATTATCAAAAATAATAACGACTTGCATTTTTTATTTATTTAAAATAGTTTAAAACTAAAAATTATGCATTCCGAACTCGATTTCTTCTCGTATGATGAATAAAATCATTATATGTTAAGAACTCATTGCTTTTATTTTCTTATCTATAAAGCATAATACAGCTATTAATGTTATCCTATTCCTTATTGTTTATTTTTCAAAAATAAGATGAATCAGTAAATCAAGCTATTTGTTGCTTTAACTCGGATATCAAATTATGTACATTTCTTTTAATAAGACTTAAAAATATTAGCTCATTATTGATATAAGTAATTAAATGCGCTTAATGTGTCCTTTAAATGAATGGAGATTCTAATTATTTAATTTATAACTATCTTACAATGAAATCGAGATATTAGCAAAAATGTAATTAAGAAAACTATAATTCAAGTAAATCTACTTACGATGTTTAAAAAAGAGAATAAAGTTAGTTATATGTCAAGCTGTATTTTATACTCTGCTTTACTTATTAAAACCCACGCATGTCTCACTGAAATTCGACATATGGCATATTTACGAAATAACTGCGACTTATGGTTTTTTCATAAGTCGCAGTTACTTGAAGACTTATGAGAAAAAAGCCATAAGTCAGATCACAAAGTTCCAGAGCCCAATTCTAAATATTTCCAAAGATATAGAGCCGAAAGCAGAGGAACGTCGAGAAGGTGTGCAAGCGTTCGGCCAGACACGAGCGCGCACTCCGCCCCTCGATCTTCTACTCCGAATTTCATATCTGAAAAGGTTCAACGGTCTTTTAAAACAATATTTAGAGTTTGTTGTAGTGTTGTGTTGAGCCATAATACGGTTTATTGAAGTATAACGGTGTATAATACCTGTCTGTGTACGTGTTTCTACTTTGCTGCTTCTAGCATCAACGGTTAGTTTTGTTCTGATTCTTGGCGAGTACATCGAAACTCATTTGAAAGTGTCCGGCGATCCGGGATCCTGGAGAAAACGTGGCTTTACTTCATTGTACGGTGTATCAACTCTCATTGCGTACTACTATGGCAAAGTAGTCGACCTCATCGTGAAAAGTGCATATTATCACTCTTGTACCCTAAAAAAGAAAACATTAGACGACGACGACTTTGACGAATGGTATGCACAAAGTATCATGTTCTTCAAATCACGAAGGTTCCGCAGGGAAGATGGAGGTGGATTCTATCGTGGAAATGTTTTTGAGATCCGAAGAAAAATTTGGTGTGAAATATTATACAAATTACATCGGCGATGGCGCTTCTAAAACTTTTGCGGGTATTCTGAAGATAAATATGGTGACAATTGCCCTGTTACAAAGTCGTTCAACTCGACAGTCTGGCACATGAATCCGAAACATCTGCATTCTGGTGAAAAAGTCATTGCAATTGCCGCCTACATGGCTGCAGGTATGTTCAATGAAGGGAATTCTGCGGTTTGAGTACCATGCAGTTGCTGAATTTGAGAGGGAAAACAGGCGCCACTCATTTTCCAGCAAGGAAACTCGTATGGCTTGTAGACTCGAGAAAATGCATCAAAATGAGTTTTATTGAGGAAGCTGAAGGTCTTTTATATGGATCAGGAATAACTGATTAGCGGATTATTAGTATAAGTAATCGAAAATTGATACTTTTTCTTATCGAAAACTTTGAAGCGCGTTTCCTCCAGTTTTCATTTTTACGATTTCTCTAAATTGGCGGGCGTGATTGCAAAAAAACTAAACAACCTATAGGAACGATTCAAACCTTGCTATCTTCAGTATTGTATCTTCTTCAATTTGAACTAAAAAGATTGTTGAAAAAAATCTTTTTAAATAACTTTCATTGCAAGTTGAAGTGATTTTTCTTAAAAAAAAAAACATTTTCTTAAACCTGGAAAAGTGAGAATTTCATAATTTCTTCTGGTTTTTCTTAGTTCACCCAGAAGAAAAATACATGACAATTAAAATTCTTTTTGATATTTCTGTTTCAGATAAGAATTACGAGCTGCATCTTTCCCGTAAATTGGAGACTTCAATGGCGAGGCGCTCTACGAATGTGCTCATATTATATCGGTTGTAATTCAGTGTCTCATTGTACACATTATTTATTATTATGTGCAAAAAACTATATCGTAAATTTTGTTCCCATCCCATTTTTATTTTTGCACATTATTTAAAATTAAAACGAACGAATCTTTGTACATAATCGTTTTATACATATAAAATTAATAGTAAATCACCAAGCTTTTAACTCGTACACCAAAGATTGTGCACTTTACAAAATGAGAAAAATGCAATAATCTTAGGCACAATCTTGAATTTTTGTTATTTTCTTCATTTTATAAAGTGCACAATCTTTAAATCATTGGTATACGCTTTAAAAGCTTGACAATTTAGTATTAATTTTATGTGTATAAATAAATTCGTTCATTTGAATTTTAAGAAATGTGCAAAACTAAAACTGCGATGTGAACAAAATTTACGATAAAGTTTTTTGAGCATTTTAATAATGTGTACAATTATTATGCGCATGAACCGTACTAACCGTACTATGTCAGCTATTTATGGGAAGTAACTATACGAACATGCATCATTTTTAAAATGGAATCTATTAAGTATTCCGCGATTGGTTATAAATTTTTATATTTATTTTTTTATTTCTTAATAAGGTGTTATGAAAAAATTTTAAGCTCACTACCATAAGATTCGACATGTTTTTTTGATAAAAACGCAATTTTTATCTCATTGACAATATTTGACTTACGGTGTTTTATGCCGTTGACGACAGCTGTTATTCTATACATATATGATAAACCTAAAATTATGCGTATCAAAAGACGATCTTTTTTACTTACCTTTTTGAAATTTGCAATTACAAACTTATCCTTTGAAAGTATATTTTATTGGGTTTTGAACAAAATTTAAGCGAGCTTAAGTACGCAGCTTATTTATTTTTTAAAAGTACTTTCGTATAGTAATAAAAAGAATGGTTGTTTAGTATTAGATAACGAAAAAAAATCGTCTTTCTCAAAAAATACGCATCAGAATCACATTTCCGTTTCAGGGTATAGGTTTATTAACGGAAAATACATACATATTAGTGGGACACTCGCATTATTATCAGAATCAAAAAGTAGCTTAATCACGTAATTGCTAATTTTCGATTCTAATAATAATTCGAGTGTTCCGCTATGCATTTCCCGTAAATAGAGCTACACTGAAAAGAACATTTGATTCTGATGCGCATTGTATTGAGAAAAACAAAATTTTCTAATATATTTATCGGCGGGTAAAGTAGGTTTGGCGCATTATTTTATTATAGTTTATAATTATAATTAAATGAGTATTTTACGACTTCATGGATATGTCATCATGACTCTAAAATTAAATGAAATTATTATTATATTTAAATAAATTAATTAACATTATGTAGCATAGAAAATTAAAACTTTAAATGCATTTAACTTAACATACGTATATTTTTTCTAGGATCTATATTTTGATTGAATAATTCAATCAAATAAAAAAAGTTTATATTTAAAGACAATATATTTTTACATTAAAAGAAATTTTGTTTGTTTTTGCTAATTACTAATAGATAACAAAATAATTTTTTTTTAATTTAAACCAAAAAGTTTTTATTTTAGTATCAAACGTAAAACCACCGCTTCCAATTCATTGGCACTTAGCTTCCTTCAACTATATAAATTGTTCCAATATGAAATTAATTATTCTATTTAATACTGTAGTGAAAAATAGTAATGACAAGTCTATTGCTTTTTAATATGTTGAGATATATGTATATATTTAAATTTTGTAATTTAAACTTATGCAAAAGTATAGCATAGATTATGAAACAATATTGTTGATTAAAATATTTTTTAATGTATATAATGCATACTATTTTTACGAATTCATTTAAGATAAGATGATAACATATAACTAAGAAAGTCTTAAAAATGTTCATTAAGTGTAATAATTCGAGT
Source organism: Gastracanthus pulcherrimus (assembly GCA_949152435.1). Taxonomy (NCBI): domain Eukaryota; kingdom Metazoa; phylum Arthropoda; class Insecta; order Hymenoptera; family Pteromalidae; genus Gastracanthus; species Gastracanthus pulcherrimus. The sequence goes on along the minus strand of OX424575.1, from coordinate 145,170,172 downwards.
TAGTTATTCAAAATAATTGATTCAAACTGATTTTAACTGTGAACTTAAATTTTAACTCAATTAAATATTATTCCTTACAAATTGGATTAGAAAAGAAAACATAAGAAATATATCGATTAACTAAAAAATGTTCTACAGTCTTCTCTTATTTTGAAACTATTAAATAAAATTCTTTTTTTACAAGTTATTGGAGTAAATGCATATTTTTGCGATAAAAATAGATGTTTTTTAAAAATGTTCTTTACGCACACCTATTAGGTAAAATCTATTTTAAATAATTCAAGAAAATTTTTAACTATGAACGAATGAAAGTTAATGTTTTTGACTATGTCTAAACTCAATTTATGGTCTGAATTAAATAATAGTATATTATGCAACGGGGGGGGAGGGGGTGGGACATTTCTAACGAGAGTGAGATGAGTTTAGCACGAGTCGGAGTCGAGGGCGCCGGAGACGGAGATAAGTGCTAAAATTATCACCCGAGCTAGAAATTGCCCTCCCCTTGTTACACCGTACATTTTTTAACAAGGGCATAAAAGGCCCTTTTTATGCCTGAGAGTGGGAGAGGGAATTGTGCATTTTGAGTTTGCGACACACATTTAGAATTGAAAAATAGAAATTAAATTTTGTGGACATTTCTAATGGGTCCATTTTTACCTTGTAACCAGGACAACAATGAGCTCACTTCTGCTTTCAGAGCAAATATGAAGTCATTTCTACTCTGAGGGCAGAAATTAACTCATTGTTACCCTGATTTCACGTTAGAAATGACTTTTCTCGCCACTTTGTACAAACACGCTCGAAATGTGTCATTTTCTCTCCCAGTTTCAGGCATGAAAAAGAGACCATTTCATGCCCGCGTTAAAAAAAAATTTTTTTGAACCTATGCAAAAGTATAGCAAGAAGTATGGAAAAATATTTTCTCATCACGTGTGTGAAAAAGGTCCTTTTCCATGTTTGCAGAATGAATGGAAAATTGGATATTCCAAACGTCTTTGCCAAAGCGGGTACGTAATGTAAATTTTTTCCAAATTTGTATTTTTTTCATAATTTGTTTTTCTTTAAAAATATTGAATTACTTTAAAAAAAATGCTATTTTTTTTAAATTGATTTCTTTTTTAATTTAATATTTTTTTGAAACTGTAGAATTTTTGTTTTAAATTTTGTATTTTTCTTTTAAAAATTTCAAATTTGCGTGCATAAAAAGGCTTTATTCACACACTTGTTAAAAAAAATACGATGTGTTACACGGTTGGAAAGAGCTTTTCAGACTCGGATGATGATTTAAGCACTCGTGTTCGTCTCGGGCGCCCTCGACTTCAACTCGTACTCAATTTTCATCCTCGCTTAGAGAAAGCCAATTTCCCCCCCCTAGTTGCACAATGTACTATTAAATTGTATAAAAACTTTAAAAGTTTTTTTGTAACAAGTTATATTTTTTTCAATTATCAATAATAAATTTTGCAACAGTATAATTGTTGATTAAATTTTATTTATAAATATAATGCTTACTACTTTTTCAAATAAAATTTTTTCGTATTTTTGTAACTTTTTTGGAGTTTATGAACAACGTATTTATTCATTAATATTACAAAAATATCATAAAAATGAATAAATGGTATAAAGCAAAAACGAACCGATGTTACATAATTTTCTTTTTATTTTAAACTTTATCAATAAATAAAACAGAGCTTTAAATGGCCAAAAAATACCGCATCAAGAAAAAAGCGATTAAATGTTTTTTAAATAACATAATTGTCATAAAAATGAAAAAACGTTATAAAATAAAAACAAATCGATAAATATTAAAAATTCTTTTTGTCTTTAAATCTTCGTTAAAAAACGTAAAAAATGAACTGTAATTGGTAACAAATTTGTTGAAAAATAAAATATCATAAGAAATGAAAAAACGTTATAAAACATAAACGATTTTATATTATATTTCAGAGAAATCAGCGTTCAAACAAGAAATAACGTTTCCACGTATAACAAAAGAAAAAAAACACCTTAGCCAAAATTTTGGATGATAAAAGATAGCGAATTTTATGCTCTTTCAAATACAATTTCACTGGGTCGATGATATTATTTCTAACGTACGAAAAAACCCGAGAAACTAAAACCATAAAAATCGAAAAACTGCTACAAAAACAAAAGAAGATCCGAAAAACTAAAGAAATTATTATTATGCCCCCTTCGTGTAAAAAAGCAAACAAATGAATTAATTTTTATTTGCTACATCTCTTTTTTAGAATTAATAGGTCAAATAAGATGTGCTCTTTTTATCACTGACGGTATGACAAAGGATAATTTTTTACTAAAATTACAGAACGATAGGTAATTATCCTTATTACAGTAATTTTATCTCTGTACGTACTGTATTAAAATTATTTAAATATTTAAATTAAATGCAATTAGATGTTAGTACGTAAATTCACTGAAATCCTAATCATCTAAAATTTTGTGAACGATTTGCCATCATAGATTTCCGAGATATAACCGTTTAAACTAAATATGACTTTTTTCGTGAAAAACAAAAGAAGGGAAAGAGCTTATCCAAAATTTGCAGTTGTAAAAGATTGGTAATTTTATGCTCTTTTTAATGTATTTACGCTAAATTGATCATAATATTTCTAACATACTAAAAGCTCGAAAAACAAAAACTCAAAATCCAAAAATCGAAATATTGTTATAAAAAGAACGAGTCTATGAATCTTTAAAATTTTCAATTTCTAATCTTCATTAAAAAAAACAAAAAAAATGAGCTCCGTTTGGATAAAAATGACCGTGCCATTCTCGAAATATGAGTGATTGAAAGAAATGTTAAAAAGGACATCATTTCTGGTGAATAGGTGTCTCATGTCCTATCTCAATATACACTTTAACGAGAGCACTTTTGCTGAAACCTTCTTGCTGGGCGAATATAAGTTTTTTTATAGTTAATAACTGAACATCTTTCCCCAGTAGAAACCGGGTTTCTAGCCAGGTTCTAGCTAATACATATTGCAAAATGTAATTACTATCAAGGTTTAGCTTAAAAAATGTAACAATAATTTGACATAAAATCAATTTTCACCAAAAGTGGATTTATTCAGACACTCCTCAAATTAAACTTCTTATAGATTACATATTTTTTTATTTGATAATGTTTGTGCGTTGCTGCAGTTGCTAATGTATCTATTTATAATATTTTAATTAGATTAATAAAGATTTTCTCATTTTGTCTCGCAGGACATGAGTTTTATGATCTGACTGTTTATGCCCAATTTTTATAACCTCAAATATCTCAAAATATAAGGGTCGTTATTATCTGGGAAAAGAACTTAACCAAAAGATAGTAAAGAGCTAACCTTTATAAAAGTTTTAAATCAAATGCTGCTATTTTACTCCAGTTATCGTAGGTAACAAAAATCGTTTTTTTCACAATAAGATTTTTCTACAAAGGTGCAAATTTTCTTTATATTTAACTAAATTTAATTTAATTGCTAGAGGTATATAGAAACAGAGTATTATATAGTCTTATTCGGAGCAAAACCAAAAAAAATCGAAAACTATATAAAAATCTATTCTAAGATTTTTGGAGTAGAAGTTTCATTCCAAATGTATTAAGTGGACGGTGTAAAGTTGTTTAACAATTTTCAGCCAAAGAGAATTATATTTTATTTGCGTTATACAGAAAATTTGCGTATTTTCTCACTAATAATGATTCCATTATTTTATAAGTTGGTTGTGCATAGGCTTTTAATGAAACGTGTTGAAAACATTTATGGCTTCCTTTGAAACGAGTACTAGCAAAAGTTCTTTTTCTTCTATTTCATATTTGAAACTAATAACTTGTATAGGGTATCAACTAAAAAACAAAATAACTTTTACTAAGAAAATTTCAAAGAATATTTTCTGAAAGTTTCAGCAACATACCTCAATAGGGGATGCGTGTTCATCCGTTTTAATCTAACCAAATGAATTTTGAGAAACTCACGTTAGTACTTTAAATCTTGCATGCAATAGAATCTCCAATCATAAATGTAAATATTTTAGTATTTTGACTCTTAAGTAAGTAACTCTTAACTACTAGAATAATTTAATAACTAGGCATTAAGATACCGTAAAATTTTATCAAAAAATCAATGTTTTATATTAAAACACTTGCGATGTTCAATACTCGGTAAATTTAGTCTTATTTATAATTTAAATAATTAAATTGATCCGAGTATTGGTACATACCTACATTGTTTTGTAGTTGTAAATGGGCGATACTTAAAGTTTCTACGTCCAAAAAAGTGTAATAGCCAACACTATTATTCATTTAATATTATTGTTATTATTTTCAGAATTCTTCAAAATTTCATTATCAGAATGTAAATAGACTGTTTCTCTTTAGATTTCTAATTTTCAAATTTTACCCAAAAAATCAAAGCATATTGAAACTCAAGACAATCAGGTCTGTCGGTCCTATAAACGTTCCATCGAACCTACACCGACAAAAAAACTTTCGAAAGAAGACTTCTGTGTGCAAAACTCCAAAGTCCGATCATTGGCACATCCACGCAGTTGTTACATAAAAATCGCAAAAGAGTCTTCGAAGAAAGTGGCAGTTGGGCAAGAAAAAGCCTCGTAAATCCAATCGACACAATGCCAGGCGTCGACAATGTGTATACTTTCTCTCTCGCTCTCGCTCAGCAGCTCCTTTGCTCTATCTCTCGCTCAAACGGCAGCTGTTCCGCTGTGTAGGTATACTAACATAATGCCCGCAAAGAGAGAGAGAGAGAGACAGAGCGAAGTGTATATATATATACAACTATAGTCGTGTCGCGCGTCCGAGAGAGAGAAAGAGAGAGAGAGAGAGAGAGAGAGCGCGCAAACGGTCCGCGAGAAAAAAGGAGCAATGCAGAGGAGGTAGGAGGAAACGAGCGATTCTGGCGGAAACGTAAAAGGGCGCGGAAAGGAAATGGGCAAATTGAGTCGCGTCTCGCAGTTTTACGCTGCAAATAGGTTTAGATATTCGTCGGTATAGGTGTCTCATGTCCTATCTCAATATACACTTTAACGAGAGCTCTTTTGCTGAAACCTTCTTGCTGGGCGAATATAAGTTTCTTTTATAGTTAATAACTGAAAATCTTTCTCCAGTAGAAACCGGGTTTCTAGCCAGGTTCTAGCTAATGCATATTCCAAAATAAATGTGTTTTTAACCAGAACTTGTTAATTTTCTACCAGGGTTTAGCTTAAAAAAAAACAATCATTTTGGTAGGTAAAATTACTAAAAGTATATATATTTTTTTGGATGAGGCATACGAATAACATAAGATGTGCCTATTTTTTAAAGACGATACTGAGTGAAACAATAATTTCTTGTACTTAATTGCATATAAAAATGTGTTAATTTGTATTTGACAATATTACATTTTTAACAAAGTAACCAGAAATATGTTTTTCTTTGCTTCAAATAAATCAATAAATAAGGAGGAATAATGTATTTTAAATGCCGTTTTTAATTTCTAAATTTTTAGTTTATGATAATAATGTGATAAAAACAATGTGTTAAAAACAATGTATCAATTCGTATGCGTTGCTGCAGTTGCTAATGTATCTATTCATAATATTTTTAGATTAATAAAAGATATTCTCACTTTGTCTCGCAAGATATGAGTTTTATGATCTGACTGTTTATGACTATTTTTTATAACAATTCGATATAAAGAAGTGTACGCTTTTTCGACTGATATCTGACAATGTAGTCTTGTGCACTGAGAAAAGAATATAGTAACTACCGCAAAAATATCGTACAATTTACAGTATAACATACTTATTTAAATATTTTTATCATCTATTTAAACACTAATCTACGTTTTTAAATTTTCTTGTCTACTTTTCCCTCTCCTATATTAATTTGCATGCTATAAAATCTATCAATTTAGGGTAGGTAGCAAGCAGAATTCTTATTTTAATTTAAGAGTAATGAACGTTTGTTTGATTACGTGTATATTACTTTTTGAAAACTAAGCGTGTTAAAATAGATGGGGAATTCGGCGCCGGGTCGAATTATTTGCTTAATTCAAATATATCTGTCGAAATCGTAACAACTACAACATAATTTTTCAATTGCAATAATCATATATAAGTGTTATTTAACATTAAAAGTTTAAGCAAGTCTTTATTGAAATAGTAAACGCCGTCAGCAGAGGCGAAGACAGAACGGCGCATCAATGTCTCGCTCGACGCGCGCTCGTGGAAATTCGCGCCCGGTGATGGCCGCGCTATACGGATGCCGATGCGAATGGAGTGCACTTGTACAGTTGTCGCAGCTATGCGGGCGATGCGCCGAATTTCCAGCTAGGTGTAAGTGCACGAGCGCAGGGGACAGTTGTAACCGTGCACTCGCAAGTGCGCTGCGGGTTGCCGCTGTAGTAAGTACAGCAAAGAGAATGGGAAAGGCTTAACCCCTTTACTTTAGCAAATTTCTACCTGAAATTTCGCCACGAGCTGCGCGCGAATACCGAGCCCCGAGTCATCCCGCTTGGGCTCTTGGGTTCTTGGTTACTTGGCTGCTGATGCACTGTGCACATTCTCTCGGTGTTAATAGCGTGGCAGCTTCGCGCGGAGTTTCGGGGCGAGAATGCGACGACGTTCGCTGCGAAGAGAATTGTCATGTTTGAGGGGAAATTTGAGTTTTCTTTGGAGTTTGTGGGATTTGGTCGAACTTGCTTGACAAATGATCGGGAGTTTCGTTGACAAAATGTTTGAGTGATTCAAAGATTTGTAATAGCTAGCAGTAGGACGCGGTTACATTTTCGATTTTTGGAAAGTCTGTCATTAATTATATGGTTGTCAAATATTCTATTTACGCCAAGTGAGAATATTAATTTTTATAAGTATAATATTTTTCGTAAATATATATATCGTAAATAAATATATATATATACACCTATATAGCAAATATAGCAAATGTTAGGTAATTTTAATGATTTTTTTTCTTTAAAAAACTACATCAAGAATTGTATTATCAATTTTTTTTACAAGTTTTATTAAAACATATCATTGTTTGCAAAAAACATTTATCAAAAAAAAATTTCAAATAAAAATTCTTAACTGTTCAGAAAAATTGTAATTAAAATTGTATTTTACACTTCTTTCATGGATCTCATTTATGAAAATTAAATTCCATTAAAAAATTAATAAACTTCACACAATATCCCTTTAATAACATAACATACCATATGAAAAGCGTGAAAATTCTATGCATTCAAAATTATTCACACGTGATTCGGTATAAATTAGGGTTTGATTTACAGCCTATTTTACACTATAATGCCACACAACCTCATGAACTTCCATCTATAGAGAAAAAGCTCATTGACTCATTCACCGCGGCACACGAAGAAGAAAAATCAGAGCAGCCGACCTCATCTCGCATCTTCCGCTCCATTCTCACGCACGAAAATATTTTCCCTAATTTCTCATCACCTTAGCCGCAAAACCCCTTGCCACACAAAGCGTCACGTCGTATCGTACCCTCATTATTTATGAAAATCGTAGGATGCATTTGCATCGAAATGCCGATGAATGAGTGTACCACCGTGAAGGTCTCACGTCGAACGTGTGCATCTTAAAGGAAGCGTCAAAGGAAGGATAAAAGGAAGTGCATTATGAAAATTGTGTGATTTTGGAAATTTTAAATATAGTTGTATACTGATTATTTGAATTACTCTTTGACTTAAATAATTTAATAATTCAAAAGCTTATTATACATTATAGTACTTAAAGTAGAACAGCTGATATATTAAGAACAACAGCCTATTAGATCAATCTACGGGCATCATTTTCGGGTATCAAAAACCACCTTCCAAAGCCTGATGGAAATCTATTTCCCGGAAGGTTTGTACAAGAGATAACGTAGGTATAGTATTTACCGCTAGTGTGCACTCTCTTCGTTAGTGTACGTACATACAGCATTTAGTTGTGCGACAGACTTCAAAGAGTAATACAGTCAAAGAAAGAATTTGAAAACGCAGCAGTGAAATAAATTGAGTAAAAATCTTGATATTAAACACAATTTCACACAATTTCAATAAAATGAGGAATATTCTGACGATACAGAAACATCATCTAAGCTGTGCATATTGTAAGTGTTTTTAATAAAAATAATTTAAACATTAAATACTATACAATATATAGAACGGCTATAATTGAAATTTTGCACGAAAATATCCATTAGATCCATCAGGTAGAATATAAAGAAATAAAGGACATGCTTTTATCTTTATTAAATTAGATAAAAATGACTCTAACGCTTTTAATTTTCATCTATTTAAAAAAAAGGAAGAAATACGTGTCCTTAATTAACGGACTTTTCATGCAAAATCTTCATTGTTATATATTATAATTAATTAAATGAATATTTTAAAACTGTATAGATATCATAATTCTAAAGTTAAATAAAGTTATAATGAATTTAATAATTTAATTAATATTTTGAAGCATATGAAATCAAAACTTTAAATGCATTGTTCTCAACATACATTTTGTCATGATCACGATCTCCATGCGCATTAGATTTTTTTTATATACAACTCCTTTTCGTTAATCATATTACTCTTATGTTTGAAAACTTTTGTATAGTTTACTTAAACCAAAACAATAAATTTGTATGTCTTTTAAAAATGTTTTTTGAAACAATAGTTTACTATATTGTATAATTCATGTCATATCGCATTTATTGTAGTAAACTAGGTAAACTACGAGATATTGCATGAATATTTTTTTTCTTTTCAATTTATAGTATATAGAAAGTATTTTTACAAATGCATTAAACTGAAACTGTTATTCAAGTTTTATAATTGTTAAACAATTATATTTGTATTTTACAAAATATTTTATATAATATATAATTTTGATTTAAAAAAATAAATCTTTTTTCACAGATAAACTATTGCTGTACACGATAAACTGTGGATGAATGGAGTATAAAGTGTTTTGTGTGTGAAAATGGTCTTGATACCGAACCCACTAGACTAGTTAAAGCACGAGATATAGAATCTTTCATTAAAACTAGTATTTTAATAGACGATTAAAAAGATCACATTTTGCAAAATCACGAATCGATCATGGTTCACGTTAATTGCTCGAAATCATATGCTGTAGCAAACAGTTCGAAGTATGTTTTAGCAAATAATGAAGCACCGTCGATACCAAAAACAACCAATTTGTTTGATTTTTCAAAAAAAAAATTTTTCTGTGCAGAAGATGCATCTGATAAATTTATTAAAGCACAACAAACTAGGATACCTAATAAACAGCAAATTGTCAGATTTGTTACGAGTCCTGACACTAGAAGTACTCTAATAGAATAATTTGAAAAAACCGTGAACAGAAAATCTTTCGATGTTCTTTATCGAATCAGTTGCGTTGATAAGTTAGTAACCGCAAAAGCTAGATATATTTCTCTTGTAATAGTAAATATCGTACAAATGCTAAAACCATTGGTTCGCATAAACCAGAACTCTCTGTTGATAAAATTGTTCAAGGCATTTGTTTTTATATCGCTGCTCATGATGATGAATGTCGCAAAACTTTTGGAAATGATATTTTTATACACAAGTCTAAAGATGGCTCTATAATTTCGTTTCTTAATACAGGCCTGAACAAAATTCTCACTCAGCACTGGAACAATAATAAAAAAACAAGATAAAGAAGCTGAACGTAGATGAATTGTAGAACTTAAAAATACTTCTTGAAGATATTCGAAAGGAATTTTACGAAATAGATACGTATCCTGCATATGATTATTTTGGTGAAAATATTGAAGATGACATTCCAAATACTCTACAAATTTTCATACGTGAAGATATAAAAAAGTAAACGCGCAACTGATAAACCAAAGAAAAAAGTATTGCTATTGCTCATGCAATCATAGCCGCAACGAAATGACGATCTTTTATATCGCCACTTTTATTAAGCTTATCATCAATGTTAAATAAAACACAAAGCTTCCTCTGTGAGGAAGCAACATTCGTATCAAATGAACTCTTGCAAATTTTAAATGCATTTGGATTTGGCCTTTCTTACGTGGATGCTTTTTCACTAGAGAACAGTGATCACAATAGAAATAAAGAAAAATCTGATGAATAAAGGATACAGATCAATTATTTTGCGAATCCCCCTACAAAAATGCGAAAAACATGATTATATATTATCTCGACACAGTAAAAATTTGTTCATAATTAAAGTAAATAAAATTTATATTAATGAACTTCCGAAATATTTATATAATAAACCATAATAGTTTATACACATTATATTGTATTGTTTATACGTACTTTCTTCAAGTTTAATTTGATATTTATAAGAAATAAAAAGATAATACTGCAGATAAAAAAAAATTATCAACTTCTTTTTAAGTATAAAAATAAATTTTAAATGAAAAAATAGAAAGAAAATAAACTAGAATCAGCATTTAATAAGCTTTGTTTAAACAATAAATAATGTCTGATTTTTTGTCTTATATTATGTATTTTGTCAAAAATTATTTTCTATGTATTGAAGAAATGAAAGCACAAGTATATTTAAAAACAGTTTGCAAAAAAGATATCCTCAATGCTTTACGTAAATACGAACGTTGCATTAAACTTTGTATCAATCGTAAAATCAATCAATTTTCAATAATTACAAATAAATAACATAATTGTTTCAATGAGAAAATAAAAAGAAGTACACCATAATATTACCCTTCGCGTAAACACCCCCTAACTGACCAGACACAACGAAACCGTACAAGTCCCGTATGTGTATACTCAAACTGTTCCCTCATATTCTCATCTCACGCGACGCGAGTACAAAACAAAACAACTCCTTCCCACAAACATCAACACTACCCTTTTAAAAAAAACAACAACCTATACTCCCAAATTTGCATCAGAATCCGCTGAAGAAGCGCTTCTTCTCGCGCATACCCCCGCAAAGCCCCCCCCTAAAAAAAGCGTATAATTCCCGCTCGCATCCGTGCACTTCGAGTGAAAAAAAGCGGAGCAGCCTCTAGAGAAAAGAGAACGGAAAGAGGAAAGGACCAACGCGTCACCCATTATACAAAAACTCTGGAGTCTCGAAACAGCAGCACAGCTAACTCGAGATGCATAGAAGATTCTTTTTTTTCGAGAACGATTTGCGGCTCGCAGACAGACACACGAAAAAGAGAGAGAGAGACAGAGAAAGAAACACAATGCAGAGGGCTGCAACTTATAATAAAAAGAGAGAAGAGAAATTCTTAAAGAAAACGCGCGGAGCAGCTCGCACGCGTGCCTCGCGTTATATATATATATATATATATATATATATATATATATATATATATATATATATATATATATATATATATATATATATATGTACATAGCACTATATATAACTATATCTGGGTATATATTGTATATGTGTGCGTAAATGAGAGCACGATTTATACATGTATATGTATAACACAATAACGGATCCATCGTTTCCGAAGAATAATTCCCAAAAGAGTTTCTCGCACACGACAAGTATAGCTTTGTGCGGAGTTCGTCTCGCCTCGGCAGTTCATAGCTATACCATGTACACCCTTCTCTCTCTTTCTCTCTCTTTCTCCTGATAATAGCAGCGTTGGCTGCGTGTCGAAAATTCTTCTCTCTCTTCTTCTCCTGTTCGAGACGCAGGCATGAAGAACGACAGCAGTAGCTTCGTACAAAAGCCGAGGCTGCCCCTGTCCCAGGTATACAGACGAAATGCGCCCTGCCGCAGCGAGCGACCAAGAGAGAAAAAGTTTGTGTGTGTGTGCGCGTACTTGGCCGGTTTCAGGTATAAACGGTATATATGCATAAGCCCCAGGTACGCCAGGTGGTAACCTCTTTTTTCCCTCCCTTTTGCGCCTGCCTGCCTCTCGTTTCTCTCCGTATCCCTCAGGTCGTACTGCCACTGCTGCTGCTGTCGGCCAACAGCTGTTTCCCTCCTCGTAAAAAGGGAGAGAGAGAGAGAGAGAGCGAGAGCGAGGCTTTGGCATTGTCAACCCGATTCGATCGCATGTGCACAGGAGGGAGCAGAGCCGTAGTGGTTGTATTATACGCGTGGAGTAGTGTTGTAAGGTATAAGCGCGCGCGCACGCGACGACCGACGACGACACGGACGTCTGAGAAATGCGTCGGTGGTGGTTCGGATTTGGATGTTGGTTTATGCAGGGTGCATGCGGAGGAGGAGAGGTTTTGTGAGGGATAATATAGTTTTTGAGTGTTTGTAATGGACGTTCTTTTTTCTTCTTCTGCGCCTAGGCGGCTTTTGTACTCGGTTATGGTTGATCGAGAGGTTTAGGAAGTTGGCTAGATTTCGGGGGACAGGAGGAAGCTGTGATGCATTTCGGCAGTTAGTCACTTTTTTGGCGGGATTTTCTTTATTCGACCTATTGTACTGATAATATTTATTTACGGAATATTTGAAATTGTATTTTAGTACTGTATCGATTTTTATAACACGTTTACATAAAATAAAATTTGGAATAATGTATAATAATTAATATTTTATGCCAAACACACAGATAATATTCATATTAACAATAGTTTAATAATTTATAAAAGATTCAATATAATAAAAAAATAATTTTAATACAAAGACCTATTAGGAAAACCTAGGAAGTAAACACACATGTTGCTTCCCAAAAAAACAAATTTAATCTATTCTCATTGCAGCTGCTTTAAAATCAAGTCAACCGTTACTAGTGATTAACGTCCACATAAAACTGTCAAAAACTTCACAACTCAAAATTATGTACAGTTTCATTGCAGCTGCTCATTTGGTTAGAGTTTCAATTATCACGTATACATTAATGATTGCTATTATCTGACATTTTCTTGTAATTAAAATGTAATAAACACTGAAGTATGAAAATAGATTATTAATTTATTCGTTTTAAGATATACGCCATTTTATTCGTAAATATGAAAATTTTAAATCGTGTACTTTATTAAAATCGGACTTACATGTAATATTTGTTATCGTAATACGAAATTAAACAATAAATTTCAAAGTTTTAGGCAGTGAATTTGAAACTATTCAGGACAATATTTTTTAGAGATATATTTAAAATAGTATTTGCCCATATCACATTAACATACAATTCTAAGAACATTCCAATATTTTCAAAGCTACTTTTAAAATTTGTAAATTGATAATCTCCAATTGTATTAAGTAACTATGTTTTCCATGCTTGAAATGGAATATAACATAAGCCTTCGGTCACAACTTTTTTATACGCGGAATTAAATATAGGTTTTTCAGTAAGTTTAAAGTATATGTTTATGATCTGATAGCCCGTAATACGCGCTAGTTTTCTGGACTTAAAGAAAATAGATAATTTCACTATTTCGTACCAGTATTCAATTTTTTGAACTTCCAATTCATGTATTTAGACACCAGAATACATATTGAACCTGATAATGTATTTTCATAAAGGTACAAAAAAATTAAGTTAATAAGAAATAAATTTTTAACAATAATTTTTTGCAACTATAAACTCAACAAATTCTGAATATTTCTTTCATTTTAAAGCTATAATTTTTCATACTAATTTCTTTTTTAACAAAACCTAAGTTTTAATAGCTTATTTTTGCATTACATTAGACAAACGTCATAGTTTAAAGATAAAAAATTAAATTTAATATAGGTTTTATAGATAAAAAAGTTAGTATCCTTTAAAACGGACTTGGAGACTGAAATAAGAAGTACAAAATATAATTTTTGAATCACTTTATGAATTATCATTTTGCTAAGCAATGTTCATGAAATTTTGTTTAAAAATTTCTAAAAAAAAATACCATTGTTCATTATTATTTGTATACATTTTGCAGTATTAATCAATAACTAATCATGCAATTTTTTGGTTAAATTACTGAAGTGGCTATGCATAATACATAAAAAAATACTTGTGACTAATACGAAAATTTTAAATACGTATAAAAATCTTCTTTTTACTTTCATAAAAGTGCTATATAGAATAAACTGAATTGTTTTTAATGAAAATGAATAAGTTAACACTTATAAATACAAAAGATAAAATCATTCAAATTCACAAAAAACATTCAGAGGGTTATATACATAAAATATATTTTTACAACAAATGATATTACACATTAAAAATGAAAACTCGAAACTGAAACCTTCAAAAAGCACAGGAAAAATTTCTCTGAAACCTTTCCCTCCACTGCTCTCACATTGCACAGCGCGCGTTATATGTAAAAACGCAACCTCACGCTATGCGGCGAGGAGAAACCGCTTCTCCAAAAGGCACGGTTCCCTCTCCCCACTGGCCCTTACCTCGCCACCCCTCGAACAACCTCCGAACGTTATTACGCAGGGGCGCACATGCGTCGCGCCACTTTAAATCCCCGAGCACAGCACCGTATAACTGCATAAGCGCGTGCACAGCGGCGTTTTACGTAACACGTGACTGACTACGTGCGCGGGACACCGAGCATCGCGTCGAGTTTTCAAATTTTAGATTCTATAATACCTCGCGTCTTTTGTGCATTTTTACGCGTTATGAGCGAACAGGACGAATCGAGACGACGTTTCGGGCTTTGTACGTGTTTATTTTAGGTGTATGGAGAATGAGAGCGCGAAGATCACTGTGTATAAGAAGCGTGATTTACGGGGATCTAAGCGGCCCGCGTCTTTAGTCGAATGGGTCTTTTATTTCTTTATAGTTGTGGTGCGCGGTTTTTTTAGGAGGCTGAATTTATGGTTTGCTCTGGTTGCTTGGCTATGAAAAGAGATTGATTTTGTAATGGGCGATGCGCGTTCGTTGAGTATGTATTTATCGGGACGAAATATATGGTCGTGTTTAGAGGCGCTCGATAGAAAATATTGGCTGTTGTAGTGCTAGACTTTGTCGATTTTTCGTGTTGGTTCGCGAAGTTATTGGCTTATTATTAAAAGCTGAGTAATAAAATTGCCTATGATATTATATATCAAGCTATGTAGTAAGCTCAGTACTTTAACAATATTTTTCATTTTTGTATTGCTTTTCGACGTCCTACACTTAGAAAAATGGTTTTTCGAACCTTGAAGAAAAATCTAGAACACATTCCTAAAGGGGAAATCAGGGTAAATCGAAACTTTTCCTATATTATTCAAAATTCAATATTCAAAAGAATCATTTTAATGCAAGAATATTTTTCTTATCCTAGTATTTAACGAATATCCAATTAAAAATGATTCTTCTTGAAGTAATAGTAATGCGTTTTGGTTCACTGATTTTCTTCTTAGTGCCCTATTCAAGGTTATCAGGATACGAGATTCATTTTCTCTATTTAATATAATTAATAAATATTATACTTCGATCATTTTTTTTTTTTTTTTTTTTTTAAATGGCATTTCGAACTCGAAAGTTCATCGCCTCATCTACGCAAGCCTTCCACGTTTCCCTATTTTGTGCCAACCCCATCCATTTCGCGCCTTCCCGCCCAATTTCAGTTATGTCTGATTTTACGTTATCCTCCCATCTGCGTCTAGGTCTACCAAGAGGTCGCGTTGCTTTCGGTTTTCCTTTCATTATGCGCGCTGCTGTACGATCATCGCCCATTCTTGCCACGTGCCCTGCCCATCTTAGTCTCCGTGATTTTATTATTCTGTTAATATTTGGTGACGCGTACAAATTATGTAGCTCGTCATTGTGTAGTTTCCTCCACTCCCCAGTTTCCTCATCTTTCTTTGGCCCGTATATTTTCCGCAGAACCTTATTTTCAAATACCCTAAAACGATTTTCTTCCGCTTTAGTGAGCGCCCAGGTTTCGCACCCATACAAGATTACCGGCATTATTATAGTCCTATATATCCTTATTTTGACATTTTTCGACAGTAGCTTTGACTTAAGTAATCTGTTCACAGCGTAGAAGCAGGCATTACCCGAATGAAGTCTCTTATTAATCTCGGCTTTAATTTCGTTTCGATCATTTATAGTTGTACCTAAATATCTGAATTCTCTAACCTTTTCAAAAGTGAAATTTCCGACTCTGAGATCCCCCTCTGCTTCACGAATGCCAAGTTTCTCCATGATCATATATTTCGTTTTCGATTCGCTCACTTCTAGCCCCGTGTTTTTAGCCGCATTTATAAGGATTTCCGCATTTCTCGCCACCGTTTCACCATTATCTCCCACTATATCCAAGTCATCCGCATAGCCTAAAATTTGCGTTGTTCCGTTGAGTGTTGCGCCTAGCTCGCTAGCCTGCATTTTTCTAACAACATGCTCTAGCGTCAGGTTAAAGAGTACCGTTGAAAGCCCGTCACCTTGCTTCAAACCGTCGCGTAACTTCGATCATTACATTCTTAAATTAGATCAATGATAATTATTAACAAAAATGTAATGCTATAATGCAATAAGCGATCCGTCTATATATCTGTGGATTCCTGGAAAAACGACTTGAGTCCATTTTTTAAAATTGAGTTTTGATCGATTTTGGTATCCTTACATAGTATATTTTCAAATAAAAATTCAAAAAGTCAGGAAAAGAATAGAAAAAGTTACTATATCTACTATTTATGAATTTTCTTAACATTGTTTACGTGGAAAATGAAGACTTTAAATCTTAATATCTCGAAAACATAAAAAGTGGACTTAAGTCGTTTTTCTGGGAACCTACAGATATAATGTACTACTTCCATCGAACAAGAAATAACTGAATTCACCTCCTCATCGGTCTTAACAATATCATCTTTCCACTTCCACCCACCCGAAAACACAATAAAAATGTCGAATCGACGTCGAAAGCTCCTCAGTTTCCGTATCGTCATCGTATTTCGCGGATGCGAGGGCGTTAACCCCTGACGTGATAAGTCGAATCGCGATCGAAGAAAAACTGTGCATTAAATACAATTTTAATCTGAATTTACGCTGAAATGACTTGTACAGTTCTCGAAAATAACTTTAATTTGATTAAATTTTAAAGAGGAAAGGGTGTAAATACAAAAATTCAATTTTTCATCTTTTAGATTTAGCGTTCTGAAAAATTAATACTGGATGAATTAAAGTTATTAACAAAAACTCTTATTCAATTTTATTACAAAGTTCTGGAAAAATGTTTCTTAATTTTGAAGACTAAAATAAATAATTTGTACACTAAATATTGATTAAATAAAAATATCGATTTTTAGACAATTTTGGGTACATAATAATATTTTCTACATAAATTACGTATGGATTCATATACAGATAAGAAATATTACCTATTTCGACCCTATTTGATCGTAATTAATAGCATACCAGTTATTTTAAACTAATTCATGCCAGAATCACATGTAAATTGCCCATTAAATTCATAAATATCGATCTCAACGAAATAACTTCACAGGTCAAAACTCAAATATTCATCCTTATACAAAACAGTCACACTGCTCTATATTCACGATATGACGTGACCACATAATATCGATTCCTACCCTCTCACGGCTAAAGGAGTCCGACCGACTTGACCGCGTAGTCCCGTCAACTTGTCCCGTGTCCCGAAACATCTGGCAGTCCGTATTCCGGAAGTTTCCCTCTGACTGGCGCGGCCACTGCGCCGCACGCCACAGATGCACTTCCCAGCCATACCACCCAAAAATCGCTTCAGAAAAAAATATGGATAATACGTCGTCCCTAAATACACATACGCGGTTTGCTCGCTTTGCCCGAAAACTGTCCACGGGAGTGTTTTTTTTTTGCGTTTGTATAGGAAGAACTATGCTCTTCTTCTTCCTCTAATTTACTTGAAAATAAGGTCATTGCGGAGGTAAACTTCTAATGATGCAGCCTAAATAATCTGGGCTTTGGAGGCGGTCAATTATTTGGTTAGCATTGTTCGAGGGATGTAGCGTAAATATTTATAGGCCGGACGATTGTGGACTGACGGAAGTGTACTAAGAGACAAAGAAAAATATGTTCGTATTTGGTTTTAAGAGACAAAATAGTGCTGCTATTCTAGAACATATTTCTGTACATTAATTTGTATTTAAAAATATCTGTTGCTAGAAAATCTGTTGCAATTTATACGATTAAAATATTACACTGGAATTTGCTTGTAAACCTTTCTAAAAGGCCCAAAGTTGGACTTGGTTTACAGTCTCTTTTCTTACGATACTCATTCTTCCATACTTTAACCTATACCTATACCTATATACATTAATCTTTTAACAATCTTATTTCTTTAAATCTCATATAAATTCTAGTACATTTTAGTATCACTTTTTACCCTACTTTTCTTGTTCTTCCTTTTAAAATAGTTTTTTCATTACACGCAGTCTTACTTTATACATCTTTACATTAAATAAATATATAAATTTTCTTACTTTTTTACATTTTTAAACAATGTTTTACAATAGTTTACAGTATACCTATTTATATATTTACATTCAAAAATGGTGAACACCAAAACATAATTCAGTAGAAATATGCCTGTATCTATCTCCTAAGCTTTAGCGTTATATAGAAATTTTCTTTGTATAATAAAAAATAAGCAGACTAATTTATTAGGAATAGTTTTCAATATTATGGACAACTATTATACAAAGGATTAATCTAATTCAGCGACCGTAGTAAATACAATGATACAACCGCTGCCACCAATTCATTGGCACTTAGCTTCCGCAAACTAAATAAATTGTTATAATATAAAATTCTTTGTTCTAATAAATTAATTTTTAATTGCTATATCTCTTTCTAATTAATAGCTCAAATAAGGTGTGCTTTTATATCACTGACGGTATGACAAAAGATAATTTTTTACTAAAATTACAAAACAATAGGTAATAATCCTTATCACAGCAATTTTTTCTCTCCACGTAATTTATTAAAATTATTTAAATATTTACATTAAATGTAATTAGATGTTAGTAAGTAGATCACTAAAATCCTAATCATCTAAAATTTTGTGAACGATTTGCTAGTATAGATTTCCGAAATAGAATCGTTTAAACTAAATATGACTTTTTTCGTGTATAACAAAAGAAGGGAAAGAGCCTATCCAAAATTTGCGGTTGTAAAAGATAGGTAATTTTATGCTCTTTGATCATAATATTTCTAACATACTAGAAACTCGAAAAACTAAAACTCAAGAATCCAAGAATCGAAATATTATTATAAAAAAAAACGAATGTATGAATCTTTAAATTTCTTTTTAATTTCGAATCTTCATTAAGAAAACAAAAATAAATGAGCCCCGTTTGGACAAAAATGACCGTGCCATTAACGAAATATAAGCGATTAAAAAATGTCAAAAAAGACATAACCTTAGATATCTCAAAATATAAGGGTCGTTATGATCTGGGTAAAGAACTTAACCAAGAGATAATAAAGAGCTAACATTTTGGAAAGTATTAAATCAAATGCTGCCGTTTTACTCCAGTTATAGTAGGTGACAAAAAATTGATTTTTCTCACTAAAAGATTTTTTTCTCTTCAAAAGAAAAACATAGAGTCTCAAAAATTTCTTCATATTCCTAATTGTCTCAATTTTTTTCAAAAATATTCCTTCTCATATTTCACAGATATAACCATTTGAAAGAAAATGACGATTTCGTGTATAACTAAACAAGAAATAGATTATTCGAAATTTCGGGTCGGAAAAGATAGGTAATTTTATTCTGTTTCAAATTACTTAATCGATGATATTATCTCTAAGATATCAAAAAAATCGAAAAACTGAAATTCAAAAATCAAAAAACCGCTAAAATGACAACATTGAAAAAAAAATTGCATTCGAGCTTTCAATATACATTGTTGAAATAATGAAATGTAGAAATTTTGTTTTTTCAAGAATTAGAGAGGTGATTCAGTATCCTAAAAGGAATAACAATTATTCAATCTTCTTCGTGCAACGTACGATCCAATTTAAATGGCCATTACATAACGGAATCGCACCAAAGTCTCCCAACTCACCCTATTCATCTCCGTCAAACACCGCGTATAACAGTAAAAACCCACGAACCAGCTGCCTTATTATTCTCAAATAAAGTCTTACAGCCAAGCCTCGGCAACTAATCGTCTCTCTCACTTCTCTCATTACTCAGCCAAACACCCATATAGCCATAAAACGCATCTCGTAAACTCCCGTCAAATGCTCTCTCATTACATCTCCCAACCCCGCACCGACTCTCGTCTCTCGCCTCTGGAGTTGTATTCTCTCAGCATCGCACCGAAATACTGTCCTCCACCTTTGATGCGCGCTCTTTCCCTCTCTCTCGTGCGAGAACATCTGTCCCGTTCCACCCTGTACGCCTCTGCATCGACTTGCTGCACGCGCGTAATCGTATTTGCAAGAGAGAGAGCTCGCCTCGGTCCAACCTCCGGATTTACGAATATTTCCCGTGTGGAAGCTGCCGACGCTGCTGTTGCTGTTGCTGTAGATAGGATACACAGGGAAAAGGGAGGAAGAAGAGAGACCTGTCATCGATCATCGAGCCGTGCCGGCTATACCCTAGGTATAGCACCTGGACCGCGTGTATACCGCGTGGTATATAGGGAAGAACCTCCCGCGGCTGCCAACTGCCGCCGACGATCGCATCGATAGGTATACCTATGGATATATGCGCGCGCTGGAGAGGTGCTGTGCATTTGAGAGAATCGAGCGTGACGGGGGGAGGCAGGAACGCGGCGCTCTTTTTTTCTCGATTTTGGAGGCTCCCTTTTTTCTGTATGCTTGATTGGGAGCGATTTTTAATTTCGAGTCGCCCGTGGTGAATCGTGGAGCGTGGAGAGGCTTATTTTTTTTTGGCGGAAGGAAGTTTTGATTTTTGAGGATTTGGGAGGCTGTGAGCATTTCCGTTGGGAGATGCGAAGGGAGACATTGTTAACCCCTTGACTGTCGGGCAGTAAAAGCGCTTGTTATATTGAATTTTTAAATTCTGATATCAAATTCGTATTCAGCTTAACCCTAAAAATATCAAAGTATCTATTGAAAATTTAACTGCTACATTGGAAGAGTATTTTATTATCGCCAATGCATTATACAATGTTTGGACACTTATTGTACTGATATATTGTACTAATTTACGTTACTGAATCGTAAAAATTATAATGAATACTGTTACCTTTTATTTAATTTTTTTACCGTTTGTATACATTTGATTATTACATTAATTTTTATTAGAAAATTCTCTCCCAGTATCATTAATTTAATTCTATAATAATATACATACACAGTTATAAAACATATAATTTAAAACTTTTTATGTACACTCGACGTAACAAACATCTGATTTAACGTACTTGAAATGTTTCAATGATATTAGGTTAAAATAATTGAAAGCGGATTTTATACAATAAGGTTGTATTATTCTAAATAATACATCCTTTCTTACAAGGTAAAAATAATAATACAGTGTTTCGTATTGCCTGTCAATTTAGATTCATACAAATCATGAACAAAATTGTACTTCACACGCGAAATGAATACTTGGTGGACGTATTGAAATTAGAAGAGTTTAAAGTAACGTAAGGTAAGTGTACCTAATATAGCCCACTTAAGTTTTAATTTGAGCAATTACCAGTTCGAATAATATGAGCATTTTTTTCTAGTCAGTTGGATATCAAAATATAACATAGAAACTAACAAAAAATATTTTTTTAAATTTTAAATATGCATGTAGGACACTTCTACAGAAAAAATAACAGCAAATGGGTCATATTAGCTACACGGGTACCCACTATAGTCCGCTATTGATTTTCATTCTTTAATCGCTAATAAAAAGCAAATGTATGCATCGAAAGGGGTTATAAATAATGAAATGAAGGAAGAAATGATGTTATAAATAACATATAAAACGCATAAAATTATTAAACACATATTATTAATATCTTTTTACAATATAATGAACAGTGAAGTATCTTCTGTAACAAATATGTAATATTTCCTATTCTTAAAAGGCTATAAAAATTCTAAGAGTAGTCATTAGATAGAAATCTAGTACGTTTTCTATTGCGCGGGCCGTATTGGGTAGAATGAGTAGATACATTTCCTCTTACACTGAAAAGGTACATGACCGGACGATAAAATAAACTATACTACTGAAGAGCGATGATACGTAGTAACATCCAGGGCCGTATCGACTCAGGCCAACTTCTTTATTTAGTATCCCAGTAAATATAATGAATAGTTCAAAATTATAGTGACGAACTCACTTAAGCGACTGTATTAAGACAAAATACACTACAGGTTGGTCCCGTTTTGCATCCGTGAGACAATTTTCCGATGAAATAGTGTTTACTAACATCATATACATAATGCATCAGCTATTTACCGGCTAAATTGCGTAATAGCTAGGAAAGCCGTGGTGGTCCATATTAAGTACAGTCACCTTATATGATATTCAGTAATACTTTACAAATACAATTTAGAACCGAGTTGTAGTCGAGACACTTTAACGTAAAGTAGTTGTAATTATTCATGAGTGCTACAACAGTGTAAAATGGTATTATAAATGGATAATATTGTGCTTTAATTATTTTAACTTTTAATTTATAATTCTACCAATCATCTTCGAAGAAGCAGTACATTTATAGTATTCATGACTTGCTGATATTATTACATATTTTAAATTTTACATATATTTTTTGGTCTACTTTCATTTTACAATATACGTAATTTAATATTTATTACATAAAAGATGTTATGATATTCATTAACAAAATAAAAATATACTGTCAAAGTAATAATACGGTACTAAGTCCTGTTTTATAAATCATTGTTTTTCCAGTAGGTACTTTTCCCAAATGTTTTGTCAACTTCAGCTTCCGTATTCTACGAACAGACCTTTAAATCACCCTAGAACACTTTTTATGCGCAGATGTGCATGCGGGCCGGCGTTGAATTTTTTTTCGAGAAGCTTAAGTCTCAGAACTAGCGGTAAATTGAACATTCGTTTTGCTCGAGCACGACCTACAGCAGAGAGGGCACAGTTGGTAAAATACCTATAGATCTTTAGACCAATATTTCCCCCCGTTTCGTAATAACCAGCGATGTTTTTCTCTTTCGAAGTTGCGTATCTCCAATTGCTGTTCATTTTATTTATATTCAATATTCAATAGTTTTCACATCGATATGAATGACAAAAGACAGCATATCAATGGCATCATATTTCCGCAACATTATATCCAACCCTACAAGCAACAACGTTCTTACACAACTCGCAGTACATAAAATAAAAAGCGAAATTCGCAACCGCATCGCGCCCCACAATGCCATCGACCAATTACCCTCGCACCGAGAGCATCGCACAACACCATATTCCACGAACTGCAAGCGACTTTTCCCTCGTTTCGCACATAATACTCACACACACACACACACAACTCAACCCATACACCGACTGCGACACAAAGCCTCAACTCTCTTCTTATCCCTTCATTTATCCCTCATCTCCTCGCCGCGTGAAAAGGTGTATACTGCACGCATGTAAAGAAACATCGAGCGCAAAAAGCTCTCTCTCTCTCTCATCTCGGGGGAGGCTTCCGCCGCGGCGGACTTCCATTTCCGGCCGATCTCCATTGTGCGATCTCTCTCTCTATCTCTCTCTCGGACCGCAGAGGAAGAGAGTGGGAGTGGTCGGCTTGGTGCCAGTGTAGACGAAGACGGACGCGAGGATCGGCCGGAAAAAAGAGAGAGCCGCGCTTCATTATGTGCGTGTATTGGCCTCGCTGCTGCAGCGGGCTCGAAAGGTACGTAAAGGTACCTTTCTCCCGTTCGTCGGGCTTCCTTGGGCTTCTTCTCTTTTTCTCTTTTCGGTGATGCTGCGAGACCCGGTTGTTCGCAGGTACGGAAGGAAGAGGAGGCGATTTTTTCGTGAATTTGTGTGTATTTGAGAAGCTGCGCGCACGTGAAGAGTGTTTACTTTGGAGCTAGAGAGGCGTGCGCCGCGTTTTGCTTAATAGGATATTGGGTTTCTTTTTGGGAGGGATGGTATTGGGGAAAAGGTGCGTTGAGGATTATATAGCGGATGGTGAGAATTTATTGGGTTTGACTTGGTAGCTCGAAATTGCATGAAATCGAATTTGGAATGTAAAGCAGCAATTTTCAATCGATAAAATTGGATGGGGAACATGCGGGGATTTAACTTTTATCTATAGCATTACTTACAATTTTAGAATAAGGCTAATTGACTATATACATTATAAACTTCACGTTTACAGCAAATTTAAGTTAGTTAACAGGTCAATTTAACATTATTTTCTTTTTATTAACCGTTTCATTACTATTTGAAGATTCTAACAAGGTCCATTTTATAAATATTAAGGGTCACATTGAAAACTATGTAATTGTTAAAGCTCCAAATATTTTTACGTTAAGCACATATAAGAAAGTGCAAGATCACCCTAGGTATAAGTTATATAACTAAAAAAAGTTAAAATTCATATTTGGCGTTAATAAGTCTTCTAAAATTGGTAATTGGTACAGAAAGTACCTGATTTCTGAGGTATTTCAAATACCTTCGATTTGAAATTAATTTGAACACAAAAAAATGTGTGCATGAAATTACAAATGTTTATTTCTATTAAAAATATATTGGTTATACTGCAAAATAATATAGTTACTTTAAACCATGTACCAGCTGACTATGCACAAGGAAAATAATTGTTACAAAATTGAATAGTGTAAACAATTTCATCAAAAATGTGTTTATTAGTCTTGCTAATTCTTATATACAATGTACATAATAAAGAAGAGCTTGGCCATTTATTATAATAAATTAAAAATACAACAAATTTTTAAGCAATGTATAACTTGAAAGCTGTAAACAAAAGTGTATAATTATGAAGGTCGCAGAATGTCTGCTCGAAAGTCAGCTCGAACCTATGGTGATACCACTTTCCGATTTCTTGCATCATCTTTTCACGGTATTCGATCCCAATCGGATATAGCAATCGCAGGTATGCACTTTTGTCAAATCTCGAAATCGTAAAGATTTATCGTTGAAAAACTAAACCTCTATCAAATTCCACAGTATAAACTCTAACTTTTCTAGCCTTGGCATACTTACTCTTATACCACCATAAGAAATCTATACTAGCCAAAAAAAACACACCTATATATACGCCTCTGTCAGTCTCCAGAAAAAATACCCTCTTCATCAGCAGGGGCCCAGAAAAGAAAATATTAATTCTACCTTGTAGCTGTATAAAGCACAAGCATCCAGCTCACAATTCCGCATGGGGCTGGTCTGTCGCGCTTTGTGCAAAGCCAACCGATTCTCCTTTCTGTTTCGTCGCACGCACACGCACACGCTCGCACACGCTCGCACACTCTTCTCCCGCTTTATTCCGCTGCATGAAAGAGACAGATGGAACAAGACGCGCGGTGCACACACATTACAGTAGCTACAGCTATATACATGCTCGAAGGAAGGAAGCGAGCGAGCGAGCGATCCTTCGTGTGTATGCACCGCGGCCAGCCAATTATAGGCAGATTCCCAGATCGATTAAAGCCAAGAGCCTTCGAAAACTGCCTTTTGTATCGTGTGTAAACGTGAGAGTGCTGCTGCCCCTGCAGACTCTTCCTCCCTCTCGACTCCTCGTGTCTTCTTTGCCGTGCAGCTCTCGCGGCTCGCTGTTTCGGGGTCTCGAAAATGTTCCCGCGAGGCCACAGCCCTCGAGGCGTTATTTCGTGTATAGGTACGCGCGCGCCTGGTCTCCTTACTTACTTGCGATTAGGATTCAATGCTGGAGGTTTTTTTCTTCGAGAGTTTCGGGTTGCGCGAGAAAGAGCGCGCTTTTTGTTCGCGGAGGAGGAAGCGAGCGATTATATCGGGTTGTTGATTCGGGGATTATTTGAGTTTGTATCGAGTTTATGTGTGAACTAGGATATTTATATAACTGATAGGTGAATGAAATGTAAAGATCCGTGGAGGCGTGCCCAATAAAATTGAGACAGTAGACGCTTATTTCTTCCTTAAAGAGAAAAAAAGTTTTGCTAAAAACATGTTAAAATCATGTTTTGAGATATACGGAATCAACATACACTATTTTTAGAAAATCTCCGTATGGATGTGTGTGTATCCATATCTCCAGTAATCCATGGTAATATTAATAATGCTTTAGGGCTCATTTTGTTTGCTTTTTTTTAAACGAAGGGGGCTCAATAATAATATTTATAGTTTTTTGGATTTCTTTGTTGTTTTTTAGCAGTTTTTTAATTTTTGTCTTTTAGTTTTTTGGGATTTTGGTACGTTAGAAATAATATCATCGATCAAGTGAAAATGCATTTGAAAGAGCATAAAATTACCTATTTTTTACCACCCGAAATTTTGGATAAGGTGTTTTCTTTCTATTATTATACACGGAAACGTCATTTTCTGTTTGTACGGTGATTTCTCTAAAATAGATGATGGAAAATTTTTGAAAAAAAATGAGGTAATTAGGACAATGGAGAAGATTATTTTGTATAATTTTTGAATCATTTTATTTTTTTTATGATTGAGAGAAAAATCATTTCGTTATAAAAAACGATTTTCTATGGCAAACGATATCTTGAGTAAAGCGGTATTATTCCTTCTGAAAGTTTCCAAAAAGGTAACTTTTTACTACCTCTCTACTAAGTTCTTTGCAAAAATTTGTTTGATTGCTCATTTATTGGCTATTACCCAGAAATTTTTTACCAATGAACACTTATTCTTTTCGTCTTTTAATGAAGATTTTAAATCAAAAAGAATTTTCTAGATTCATCGAACCGTTTGTTCTATAACATTTCTTCAATTTTCATGATGTTTCTTTTTAAAAATTTTTTTGATCGTACTTTTCTTGCGTATTATGCAGTAATGTTTGACGAAACAAAGCTCATTTTATACGTTTTTTGATAAAAATTTGATAACAAGATAATTTTTTTAAATTTATAGATTCGTTTTTATTTTATAACTTTTTTCATTTTTATGATATTCATTTTATTTTTTCAACAAATTTAAATAGCTTCTTTCTCGAGTATTATGGGGTAAATTTTGGCCATTCTAAGATCATTGTTTACGTTTTTTGATAAAGATTTAAAATGAAGAAGAATTTTTGAGATTTATCGTTTCATTTCTTTTATAACCTTTTTTTCATTTCAATGATATTAATTTTTTTTTTTTTTTCAAAAAATTTGTAATAACATATTTTTTTAATATTATGTTGTAATTTTTGGTCATTCAAAACTATATTTTTATTTTTTGAGACAGATTTGAAATAAAAGAAAATTTAAGATTGATCGACTCGGTTTTATTTTATACCGTTTTTTCATTTTTATGATATTTTTGAATAATGAATCCGTTGTTCATAAAATCGAACAAAATTACGAAAATATTTTATTTTTAAAAGCAGAATGTATTTACTATATTCATAAATAAAATTTAATCAACAATTATTATGTTGCAAAATTTATTTTTGTCAATTGGGAGAAAATGTAACTTGATATGCAGAACTTTTTAAGTTGCTTTTTAAATACTAAACTTTGGCATAGGATTATTTATAGTTGAAAATTTTTCTTGATTTTTTTAAAATAAACTTTGTCTGATAGGTGTGCGTAAAAATTTCTTTTTAATACTCTTATTTTTATCACAAAAATGTGCTTTTACTCCAATAAGTTGTATCAAAATTTTTGTATTTAATAGTTTCAAAATAAGAAAAGTCTCTAGAGCATTTTTTAGTTAATCAATATATTTTTGATGTTCCAATACAATTTGTTAGGAATAAAATTTAATAGAGGGGAATTAAATTTAATTTAATTTTTTTCTTCAATTTGGGTTCACAGGGTTCACGATAATTACACTTAATCAACATTTCTAAGGTTTTATCAGTTACATATTATTATCTTATCTGAAATTTATTTGTGAAAATGGTTTGTATTATATATATTAAAAAAAATTTAAACAACAATACTTTTTCATAATTTATACTATATTTTTGCATAAGTTTAAATTATGAAATTACTATATATATATATATATGTCGGCATATTAAAAAGCAATGGATTTGGAATTTTTATTTTTCGCCCCAGTATTAAATTGAATAAGTAATTTCATATTGGAACATTGTTTAAAGTTTTAGGAAGCTAAGTGCCAATGAATTGGCAGCGGTTTTCTTTATTTACGCAATATTGCTTACACTCAAAATATATGGAATCTTTTAGAAGTTGCTGAAATATTTAAATATATATTATATATAGTTCACATCAGAAGACAATTTTACAAGATTATTAATGTAATAATAATATAATAGTCGCAGAATATTCGAGTGTACGCTCTAAAATAAATATTAATGCTCGATTCGAAAAATATTCACATAAATATATTACAGCTGTGTATAAAAACATTATTGATTATTTGATACGGCATAAATCGTTAAACAAGCTAGTTTTTGGTAAATCTCAGTATATATATTTCGGTGAGCCGAAAGTACACATTTTTGGCAAATAAATAATTCTACCATAATAATAATACTCCATAAAAAAATCTTCAATAGTATCGTCATAACATAAAGAGCTCCATTCTCAATAAAATGTTTCCTCCGCGTATATACATCATGTACCCTAACTTTAAGACAAAGATTTTGCATTTCTGTTATAAGTTTACCTATTTATCGAAAGATATAAGCAAAATGTGAAAAGTTAAAATATAAATTTCTTCTGATTTCAAAATTAAACGAAGTACTGATGTAACTAGATATTAACTAGTAAAATGTAGATCATTTAAGAAAAGCATTTCTATATTAGATTGAGAAAAATAAAAAGTAACAAAATTTCTGTTATAGTTACTAAGTTACCTATTGGGTAACGTATTCACTACGTGCACATCACTAGCTCCACCACGAATATGCGGCAAGCCGGAGAACCATTGGCTTGCTAAAAAACAATGTGGATTATGTGGAAAGTTAAACATAATTTTTGTCCTAAATTACTATTATTTCAAATTCTTGTAAACTTTTTTGTAAGGTAAATATGAGCGTTCATTTATATATAGAAAATTTTGCCTACGTTTTAAACATCTGATGATTTAAAAAATATATTTCTCGAAATTCTTCCATTACACTAATATAATATTTTTGCAATAACGAATAGTTTTGAGATTTGCCACCGAATCAGGTTAAATACGTGAGTACTAGTGTCGTACACGTAGCGAATACTAAATAAGTACTTTCTCACTATTTTCTTCACTAAAGATAAAAGATTAAACAGATAAATTCACTTATCTTTTTAATATTTCCGCTTTAAAATGATTATTAATTATCTGTAACAGAAAGTTGTTTTTACTAGAATTATTTTTTTGAAATTATAACAAAATAGTAAATATTAATAAAAAAGCTTGGTAACCCCCCAAAAAATGTATTGTTTGCTGTATTAAAAAATAAATATGTATCTCTATATATTTAACTCTTAAATATTGTTTTTCCAACCGAACAGATGTTCCACAACACGCAATCCAACCACTAATTGTCCAACGACATCCCGAAAGCTCAACTCCAGCAAGCCACCGGAGCAATTAAAACAAAATCAGCATCCCAAAATCGAAAGCAAAAAGCCAACTACGCTGCGGCAGCAGCTGCACCTGCCCCCGCCCGCTGCTCATCCCGTATCTCCGAAACAAAGCGTAAACGAGCCATGACAAAATCCCGAAGCGGCCTTATTACCATATTTCCCGACGCGACGCGACCGATTCACAGAGCCGAGCAAAATTTACGCGGTCACAGTGTATATATACCTAGTATATAATATACCTGGCTCGCACAGCGCGCCGCGGCGAACAAAAATCTACGTGGCGCGCGCGGTCCCCCGGATTTCCGAAGGGCCTCACAGCTATATAGTGTACATTACAACAGAGACGCGTTCGTCCTTCGCCGGAAATGAATAAAAGAAACGAGCGCGGCGTTCGTTCCTCCCCTGGGAAGAAGGTTAGCTCTCTATGTAATACCTAAACGAGAAAACGAACAGTATACGAGAACGCTGCGTGTGCGAGGACGAGTATTGGCGCGTCTGACGTATGTGTGCGTAGTATGGTTATACACAGAGCTCGAAGATGTTTCGAGATTCAATGGCGCGGACGCGCGGTGTATAGGTCGACCTTGGAGGATCAGAGGATAGCAGAGGTGGATGGATTCGAGTCAATGAAGTTTGACGCTTAACGAACTTCATTCATGTATATACGATGGACTTTTAGGGCTTCTTTCTTTCCTTCTTTATTTTTTTTTGCTAACTAAGTAGTAGAACGTGTCGGGATTAGGTTACTGAACTTTTTTTAGATAGACGAGGAAGGTTCTTACAATGTCGCGACTTTTTTGGGATGAAATCGATGATGGTCCGAGAATTATGTACTTATTGCCTTTTGGAGATTTTTTAAATAGAGATGATGGACAGCTTTAGTAATTATAAAAATGTATGTAAAAATATAATTAGTTTTTTGTATAATAAAAGAACTTGTATCCATTTTAGAAATTCTCGAAATCCAGACGTTTGTTACAAATGATTTACAAACAAAATTTTTCTGATTGTGATATAAAGTTTTATTAAATTTAATTTTTTGCAGAGCGCATACTTTCTGAAATTTTGCAAACAGCTAAAATTTCGAAAACTTGAAGTCATTTTATATAAAAGTAAAGAAAGCTTAAAAATTCACGAAGTTCAAACTTTTTTCATCAATGCCAAAGAAAGCATTTAGAACTCGAAGGAGGAAAACCGCCCCGAAGCGACCGCACCGTAATTTTATCATTTTATTATCCGGATGGAAAAACCCTTGGTTGATGGTGCAGGTATACCAGTAGCAATACAGCGGCGTTACATTTTATTTAGCTGTTTACCTGCGCACAACGTAGAATAGCCGGGCGTTGACATTTTTTACACTTATCTCGAGGGGAGCGACCCAGCGCGCAATTGTCATTTCAGTGCCTTAACCGGAAAAGTTTGTATCGTCTTAAATAGGAGAAACGCAGGATGATTCTGCGCGAAAATTTCAAAAACTTTAAACGGGAGTTTTTAAATGGTATCTAGTATATATATATATTTTAATATAGGTAAAATTATTTTGAGATGGAGCTCTACTGATATTTTTTTCATTAATCTTTAGTTTTGTTTTGGAGGATTAAATTTTGAAGGTTGTTTTGGTAACTAAAACGTAAGTTTCTTTTTACTAATTTTGCTTTAATTTTATTGAAATTTCGACGTTTTATAAGCTAAACTCAATATTTTCCGTTAAAAATATCTAAATTTAAAATAGTGTAAAAACGTGTTGTCACAATTGCTTGTATAATTCATTTTACAGTTTCGTTATAAGATTTAAATGCCAAAAGTTGATTTTATTGCGCGGCAGATTATTTTAATAATACTTGAAGAGTTTCTACTTTTTATAAATTCAATTTACGGAGTTATTGTCAACGAATTTTTTAATATTATAATAAAAATACTATCGAATATTCATTAACATTCATTTTATTAAGTTTCAAATTTTGAAAACACAATAATGAAGAAAATAACAGATATACAAAAAAATCTAACTAAGCAAGCCAACAAAATTATTTGTTCAGTTATAAAATATATACAGCTGATTTTATGCAAAAATATTTTCGATTCCTCGATCAAAAATAGGTAATTCAAAATAACATAATGAAATTTTAAAAAAGGTATAATTGAGTTGATAACTTAACTTATTAAGTACAAATAAATTGTTAAGGGGAAATCTATGGCTCAAGTGGTAAACGCGTACCTCTTAAGACACAGGCAGGTGAAGGGGCGTAGGTTTAAATCTCCGGCAGTCCGAATTTTTCAAGGACACTTCAAGAAAATGTCTTTCCGAATTTTTTGGTGGCAGAGATCGGACCTCCAACCCGCTACCTGGGTAAGGACAGTAATACCCGTATATGTAATAAAAGAAAATGCTGGATATATACGTAATTGACTTTAAGGTCAATAACTTCATTCAACATTAAATGATTTACAATTTTCAAAGAGAATTTAAATTTATTACCGTCTTTAAATTGCACATCTGTTTATAAAATAAAATTAAATATCTGAATTATTTATTCGATGCGAACATCAACTTCAAAGCTGCAATCGATGCTTTGATGTTTTCATGGTTACCGAATAGAACTTCAAAGTCCGAATTTCAAAATTCAAATTCGTAAATCCACTTCAGCGGATTAAACTTCCGCCGCCATTTCTTAATTGACAAGGGCAAATCACTCTCCCTGAAAAAAAGCCTCCCCTTCATTCGTCCTTCACAATGAAATTCCAACCTCATCTACATCTCGCAAATTACCATTATCAATCATAATCACTTGCGCTACAAGTTCCCACTCGACCAAGCCAAAACTGATTATACAAGCATCATCGGCGACAGCGGCGGGCGAAAAGCGTAATTAAATTGTCGCCGCGATACGCGCGTTATACGCCTCCGCGCGCGGCGTATAGGTGCACGCAATGCGAGCCAGCGAAATTCTCTGCTGCTACAGTGCACCAGCAGCGCAGCGCGGAACTCGCGGAGAGCGCGTGCCAAGGGAGCAACAAACGTTGTGTCGCCGACTCACTGCCCAGCAATGTGGTTCTCTCTTTCTCGCGCGTTATATAGGTACCGCGGGCGGTCGTCTTTTTACTTTCCTCGCGGCTCGTTCCGTAAGCGCGCATTCCCCCCCTGCCTCGCCCTGCGCGCCGACCCCTTTCTATTTCTTCACGTAGTTACTCTGTTTTTGGAGTTTGAGTGCATTGTGGTTTTTGGAAAATATTTCCTGCTATCTAGTTTAGAGTAGGAGATGCACTGGTGAGTTATTAGTTAATGGGTATTATCAGTTTTTTTTTATGCTCTCAAGATCTGGAAGTGATCGATTTCTCGCTTATATACTTAGTCAAAAGTGATCCAGTCACTTTTGACTGATTTGCCACTATTTAAAAGAGTTTTAAATAGTTTTTCTCAGTATTTAAGTAATATTTTTGTTAAAAGTAGAATGAAATGATCTCTGCAAGTCAATTTCTAAGTAATATTCTTACTCTTATCTATAAGAGCAATTTTCCATTTGTTTCGAATGAGAAAAACTTGATCTTTATAACACATGTTTTATGTAATTAAATTATGATTTTACGTTGCTAGTTTTCACTAAGTGCTTTGAAAACATTAAATAATTTTAGAAAGAAAGAGACAAGGAAGAGAAATTGACTATTATATGAATCGATTTATAGATGCCTTGGGTTACTTGTACCAGCCTTGTATATCCCACTGCATCAGTCGTTGCTCAGTAAAAACAAAGTTTTGTAAATTACTTAAGACTTAAAAGTATCACTCTTAACCGAATGGGTTGATTTAGTTTATGCTACAGTTCTAATTTATTGTACTTTTTCTATGTTCTATAATAACTTTGATTCTCTAAAGAGCAACTATAATATAAATGTAACTGTTAGAAAACTTGAGACGTACCTATACTCGATAATATAAATATAATCTGATCAAATTTGTATGAATTTTTCTGAATCCTCGAATAAGGTTTGCTAACGAGCATTCGATCTAACGAAGTTGCAGTATTTCAACAATTCGAACAAAATCAACTGAGATAGTTATAGTTATAACGCCGAATATACAAGTAATTAGCAAACCTCAATTTGTTTAATTCTTTTGTAAGTCCTGGCCATAGAAAATGTTGACTATAAAATTTTTATAAAAATTTAAAGGTGATTGTTGAGCCTTCAGATTAAGAATAACACAGCTTATTTGCTTATTAGATATTACAAAATACAGAACAGTCCAGTTTCATATAATTCATACATCTAGTTTGCAGAGTTTTAAGTTTATAACGTAAATATTTATAAGAAAAACAAAGAACACGTACGGATCCTTAAATCCCTATTCGAGTTAAGTATTCACACGAGTAAGTTGAAAACCAGTGATTTAGCCGGCCCTCCTTTCAGAATGTGAAAAACCATTATTTCAAATTTAGGGAGTAAATACCCATATCGAATAAGCAATTGGATTGTTCAGAACCATGATAGAACAATAAGCAAACCCATTTTGAAAATTTCATAAACATTCATAATCATCTTAAATTTACAGCGTACTGTATAATTTGATTGCTTCAATTACATTTCATGAACAGAAAATCTACTTATAACATACGAAACAAAGAAATTTCAATTCTTCCCTAAAAATAGCCTTCACCATCCCACATCACAGCATAGAATGCGAAGTAAATGTAAACGAACTACATAATCACTAACAATTTTCCATTAGCCACCCGACAACCTCTCTCTCTCTCTCTCCCGATCTCCACCTCATACCTCCCTACTCCCATCCTTCCTTTTTCCCTGCACGGCAACTCCTCACCGGTATATATCCAGCATCTCCGCGCATCTCCTCCTCCTCCTCCCAGCACGTTTTTCCTTTTCCCGCGGCGATCGTCCGAAAGAAAGAAAGAAAGAGCAAGCGCGCTCGGGACGACCTCGGACTGGTGTGGTGCGCGCATAGCCCCGCGTTGCACGACAATGATCGCAACCGGTTGCCTACGCTAAAAATATACGCGCGCGCACCGAGAGCTGAGATGCCGCGGAGTACAGTACGAGGCGCACCGGAGTCAGCCCAGGTTAGCAGATATAGAGGAGCGAGCGAGTTTTCCGATTATTGAGAAGGCTGGGTGGTGCTGAAATTCTTGGGGAGGGATGATGTTCGGTTGATAGAGGGGGTTAGAGGAGGAGTGATGGGTTTCTGTGGGGATGTTTGGTTTGTACATTCGAAAAAATTGTCCCTTGAGCGGAAAAATTAATCTTTAGTGGAGGAAATATCAGTGTGAATCGAATGTTATTTTAATAATTCAAAGGAATTCATTTGATTTAAGAATCCAAAATTTAAGAAGATTTTAGTTAAATCAAAAAGAAAATCTTTTAAATTTATCAGAAAATGTTTTGATTCACGATGATTTTTCTCTTATAGGAACTTGTATAAGATCATTTCTTTTTTGTTCAAGAGGTCATTTCTTTGAAGGTAAAGTTGACGGATATGAGAGATATGTAATAGAATTGGGTGTATTGTAATTGACAACTTTTAGCGATATATAGTGATCGAGTCGGAAAATTCTTCTGAATTATTAAAAGTAAGATTTCCCCCAGCCCTCTCAAAAATTACAATTTGAATAATAATGAATATATATGAAATAATAATAATAATGCTAAATATGAACTAATAAAAACTTTTTTTAATTAAATATTATTTATTACTTGACGTAGCTTAACTAGGTAATAAATCTGGTATAAATAATGTCTAGGACGTAAAGACTTTGTTCTTAATAGCCATAGTTATAACATGTTCAATAGAACCAGTAGCAGAATGCCTTTGTGTAAAATGAATGACGTGATTATTATGGCTGCATATTTGTCAAATGTTCAATGAAATTTTAAAATTAGCCGAAGAATAGAATAATTCTAAAAGTGGATGACCTGATGATTGAAAAGCAGTTAAAACATGATTTGTGTTCAATTTGAGCAGAAGAAATACAAGTTTCCTCTTGTGAAGGTGATCTATATTTAAGTTTAAGTATATCTTTAACGTCCGAGTTTAGAACCCGATTACACGACTTCTAAGAGTCACTTTGGTCAGCTCGGATAATTAGTTGACGTTATATTTATACAGTCAATAACTGCTTTGTATTGTTTTTGTTTTTGTTTTTCCATAAGTCAAATGATGTACACGTGAACAGTTTTAAATTATCTGTATTAGAGCAATTGTATACTAATTTAATATCAATAATTGATATTAATTTAAATATTAATAACATTGATGTACTATAATTCCAAGTACATTCGTGTATAACTATTTATAGTAAAGCATACCATGTTAAATATTTACTAAATTAATTAATAAAGTAATTTATTAAACTAATTACATGCATCAAATTGATTATTTAATTAAATTAACAATGTATGATGAATCCCATCTTACTAATTTCACATTTGAACGTAAACGATTATCATTATTGCAATGTATTATATTCTTCATATATTTTAATGTAAAATAAATCTATTTCGCTATTTTAAAAATAA
This sequence comes from Gastracanthus pulcherrimus, assembly GCA_949152435.1. Classification (NCBI taxonomy): domain Eukaryota; kingdom Metazoa; phylum Arthropoda; class Insecta; order Hymenoptera; family Pteromalidae; genus Gastracanthus; species Gastracanthus pulcherrimus. The sequence goes on along the minus strand of OX424575.1, from coordinate 145,134,165 downwards.
TGTTTTTTATGTATTATTTTTTAATTTTAATTACTTGTTTTTTAATATAAATTAGGATGCATCTTATAAAAATATGAACAATAAATAAAATCTAGTTTAAAGTTAAAAACTGTTAAGTACACTGAAATAATTTATCGCAAGATTTTTATCATCATTGGCTATATTAAAATTTCTTTTATAACGCGGTATGTGTAAAATTATCTAAAGCAAATTTTGTATTTTTTCGTATTTTTCAAATTTAAATTTTCATAGAGTATAATATCATGTTATAGATTTTTAGAGTGACGTTACTTTGTTACACTAACAAAGGATACCACAGTAACGACGTAACGTCAGAAAGTGTTGACCGGACTATTTTTCTTTGGTTTATCAGATTATGCTGTTAGTTGAAAATGAGTAGCCAATTAAATGATTGCATACACAAGCTCGTGTTTGCATTGTGCATTGCACAAGAAAGAGCTACCGATAGTTTTTGCTTAGCTGAAAACAAATCTTGATCAGCTCTTGTTTCCATATAAGTAAATTTTACTTTAAATATGTATTTTTTATAGAAATTAATTATTACTGAAGTTTTCAAACAATCTTTTATAAATAAAAACTTTCAGGTAACCATTTGTATAAGAAAATGATCATGAATTGGGCCACTATAAGGAACTAGGTCCATTACGGTATTATTCAACCCTCGTTAAATGGGGTATCTTTCACCACTGATTTATTATACAGAAGGGACCCCATCAGTAAAACAAAGGTTAATAAAATACGTTAAATGGAATAAATCTAATAAATTTATTGTAATGATCATCAATTATCGTTATTCTAATACTTTTAAATTTTCTAATTACAAATTCTTATTGAAACGGTTTAATTTTCTTAAATAAATAAAATTTAAAATGTGCATCTAACCGAGCAAGCGTTATCGAGTGAGAGATATTCTCAACCAATCAATGCCATCACGTAAATTCCACAAGCTATTAAAAACCGGGTTAAAAGTACGTACTGATAACGTACTGCAAATAACAACAATCACAAATTTAATTACATTACAATCGATTCTTCTTTATTCGCTTACACCCCCAACAACCCCTCTTAGAATTCTCCTAACATCTTATCTAAAAATCACCCATCACCATCATTTTCTTTACACCACTACCACCACCACGAGCACTGCAGCAAAGAAACAAACGCGCAGATCCATTATACTTACCACGCGAGAAGGAGAAAAAGCACACGAGGAGGTGGGTGACCGCGGCGCCGGCGGCGGACTCGCTGCAGAGAGCGAACGCGCTGCTGCTCTGATGACGTCACGGAGTGGGCGAAAACGCAAAAAAGGATATAATAGCAGACACGGGATGTCCTTAGTTCTCGCGCTGCGTGTGTGTGTATGTGTGACGGCGTTTTTTGCGTTTTTTTGTTGTTGTTGCGAGCGGTGCATAGCACGAGAGACGAGGAAAAAGGAAGAAAGGAGATGGATCGGAGATGGGGTACCGGGGTATGGGGTGGAAGAAGGAAAAGGGGTTCGAGACGGGATTCTGGTGTTGTTTGTGAATAATTTAAAGGAGGCGAGCATTGGTTGAATGTAGTGAGTTGGTATAGATTTATAGGGTTAGACCAAGATTTTTCATTTGATTTTATAAGTAGACAAATTTGTTCTTCAGGTGAGAGAGAAGTCACTTGTGGAATATTTCAACTTTAAAAAAATATCGAATCATATATACTCATTATATAGTCATTGTAGTTATAGATATAATTTCATAATTTCTTTGAAATATTTAATTGAATGTTTTAGCACTAAAATGTATGGGCCACGCGAGTTATCGCAAGTGCAATTTTTAACAAATGGACTTTTAAGTTTCAGCAACCTTCAGTAAATGATAATGTCTGGAACAAACGGTCTTAATTTCAAATAAATGTAAAAGTCTTTATACGTAAGCGACACCCACAAAAATCAATGAAAATAACTAAACCAGTACTAATTTAAAGAATTCGACTTACACAGATTTAAATTTTTTAATGTAGATGCAAAATTAAGAAGTTTCTTACACATTTGTAATTTTTCGCAGAATAAGGAAAAGGTTCCCCCAATAGTCATCTGGTCGCATAAAAAAATTCAAAGTCGAGTAAAAACATGACCGAGGAAAACCTGTTAACAACTCATATTTTTACAAGTTGGACTACAAGCAACATTCGCGTATATGGGCGGTCAATTAATTCGCGAGTTGCGTTTTATGCGTACGCGAGCAGCAGGGGCAGTGACTAATCGAAAGAACGTATACGACGACATGGACACACCGCGAGTATGAGCGAGCCGTAAAACCCCAGTACGGTTTCTCGAGGTAGTTTTATTGTCCTATGATTAAATCCAAAAGCTGATTTTCTGCGGAGTTGCAGCTTAAAATCTTAGTAAACGATGTAAATAAGTTTTGAACAAAACTGTGATACAATTGATATACATTCGAATACACTAATAAATATTTTTAATGATTATATCTTAGATGTTGTAAATCAGATAGACAATTCCTCTTAATGATTACTTAAAAGTGCTGGAATTTTAAGTGTTAAATTGGTACAACTAAATTTTTCCAGTAAATAGTATGTTATAAAGAAAATTTGGTTTATGTATGTATACTAAAAAAAGGAATTTCGGCTTTGAAATTCTTAGGTTGCTATATAGTAAATAGCAGTTTTACTAACAGCATGTATTCAATATTATAATAAAATACTAAATTCTTTAATAATCTTCATAATCCTAAATATATTTTGTTTAACTCAATTGTGCAACAACATAATTCATTATTCACGATGCAGAATATCACGACAAAAGAAAATACAACTATTTCACTTGGTTTTTGCTATAACTTATTTTACTTTATTTGACTGCATATTACAAGCAATGAATTGGTTAACTCTCACTCACAAGAGTGAGTGATTACAAGATGGTTAGAAACAATATTTATCTATGAAAAGACAACTTCGCAACGCGTTTCATCTATTCAATATATTTCCAAAGAACAAACTATTGTTGAAATTCGATTATATTCTAATCAATATTTGTTCTACAAGAATTCATAAAAATTTAAATACAGAAATATTTATATAACATTATTTTGTAAAAATGTACACTACATCGATCCGTAACATTTATTATCATACAGTTCGTGACATTAGTGCCTTCAACATGTATGGTTTGAAATAGATCCCATCATAGGGCTCTATTTCATATTCTCCTACACAAAACAGATTCTTTTGGAAAATTGCTTTATTAGTAAAAATTCGATAGAGATACATCTTATGAAATCTTTGAGACGCTTAGGATGCCAATAGATTATGTATCAACGTACATATTATAATGAACCTCCATTAAATTTCAATAATACGCAGTATAAGAGTCTCATTGCCATACAATTAAAAATCTAAGCAATCCTTAACCCTATCTTTACCAAGTATTCTTCTAGGTACACGTGTCTAAAAACTTTAAATTTAAATTTTCATGTAATAACTGAAAATTCTAAAAATCCTAAAATTGTGTCCATCAAGTCGAAGTGGACCATTACCGATCTCTTAATGGAGGTCTAGGTCGTTTTTGGCCCACCGTATAGAAGCCGAAAAAACTCAAAAAATTGTGGAAATAATGTATTGTGTTACAATTCTCAAAAAGTCCTAAAACGTTTCTATTTCTAAATACTTTTTAGAAGTTCTTTTTTCAACTTTTTTAGGGTCTGGTAAATAAGTGGTTAAGGTGGGGCTATACCCAACAAGTATAATTTATTCTTCCAACTAAAACCCGATATTCTAAATCTTCATTATGTTAATTAATAGTTTATCAAAAAGTTATTTATATACATTTTGGGTTAAATTCGATCAATATATTTGGATTTAACAATTTATCATTTTAAATTATAAAAAATATGATATAATTGACAGCGCATTTTATATGCATCAACTTTTGTCAAAGTGTTTTCTATAAAATTTTCTTGTAGTTTTCATTTGAAAATAAATACTTTGTATAGTTAATTTTAATTTACTTAATTTTCTTTAATTAAAAAAAATATGTAGCAAAACAAACACTTTTATAAATATATAATAAGTTTTTAAACATAACAGTTATCGTATTTTCTAAAGTGTCATGGTGTGAAAGAAATTAAACCCAAGGCTTATATAGAGTACTATGACCATATAAAAGCGTTACGAGAAAAATATTTTAAAGTTCTTATTTTCCATGCTACTTAACATAAATTAATTTATTAAAATCGTCATAAACTTCATTTACTCCACTTGTTCACCAAATCAAACCGAATAATAAATAAATCCACTACTTTGAGTAAGTTTGAATAACACAGCCTCACCTTAAAGATCCCACAAAATTCCCGAAAAACTACCTCACCTTCTGAAGCTACGCGCGTGCGCCGCGCGCCGGCCGGTGGACATTCCGTCGCCTCGCATAATACGCGTGTGCGTCACGGCCCGGGATATATATCGCGACCATTAAAGTTGGCTACTCGCGCGCATCGCGCGAACGATAATGCGCGCGAGAGAGTGCAGCCGCAGCAGCAGCAGCAGCACCGGCTGACCGGCGAGTAATCAAAGACACGGAGCTGGGGATACGACCATCAGCTTCATATACCTATATATATATGTATATATACGGACACGAGCGCACGTGTGTATGCGTGTGGTTTGTGTATTATAGGGAGGATAAAGAGGACTTTTCTGTAGTTTTTTCGTAGATCGGTATGTCTGCCGCCGAGGCGAGTTCACGGACAAATCGTCCGCGGTAAACGTGAGTAAGCGCTCGGCTATCGAGTTTTGTTGTACAGCTTTTATAGGAGAGAGAGAGAGAGAGAGAGAGGTCTTTTTTCGAGGGAATAGAGAGGGGTTAGTAATGAGCCGCGTTGTTTTGAATAATCGTGTGGATTAAAATGAGAGAGATCGTGTATTAATTTTGATTTTTTAGAGAATAAATGGATTTTGTGCTACTTTTTGTATTGCGTAAAAATTGGACTTATCTTTTTAGAAATGTCAAGCATATGCATGGTTTAACAGAAATACTTCTTAATTAAGATAGCTTTCAGGTGATTTCAAAGAAAGTTTTCTATTGAAGCATATTAGTCTGAAATTTGTATGCAATATTTTTACTATAATAGTGGCTTGGGTTATTTTTATAAAATTTTAACTATTTTTACACACAGAACCTAAAAATGTTTTAACAAATATTAACTAAAACTACTGGCGGTTTTGGATAACCAACTAAGTAACAAACTCTTTTAATAAGGTAAAATCTTTCCGTTGTATTTTATTACTGTAGTTAAAGGTATTTTTTTTTTGGTGATTTTAAATGTGAGGTATACATCACATTTATTATGAGTAGTTTTAAGGATCATAATGAAACTACCAAAAATTTGAGTTATCGTAGATTTATTTTAGATGCAATATTTTTGAATGAGTTTAGTAGCTAAGTTTTACTTGAAAGTCAGCTTAATTACAACATGCTACAATGTGTACTACAAGTTTAAGTACAAAAAATATTTACCTAATTGGATGTCGTGAAATTCGAACCAACGATGCCATAAGAACACTTGAACTATAATTTATCACTATTATCAACTCTAAATATCATATCTTGAGCTTGTTCTTTCCCTAATAAACTATACATTACTCACTAGTGACACTATTATCTACTTTCCATATATTTTTCAATCCAATAAATATCTTGGACATTAAAGTATTAACTGATTTCTCCAGAAAAAATTCTACATGATTGTAGACCCATAAAATAACAAAGATTTGTATTTTGATACTATTTACGTTATTTGATTACTTTTCGAAAAATACTGCTTCATAAATATGTTCCAAGTCACATTCTCAAACATATCTGTGACTGCAGTTATGTCTTCATCGCTCACGTTTAATTTTTTCCATCCGTCTAAATTAAATTGACTCTTCAGTTATTAAGTACAACAATTAAATTGTTCAGCGTTTCTATGATTTATCGTACGACTCTCTTCGCGAACTACAATTTATCGCCGTTATAATTTATCGCCTTCCAACCCCGCGGTGCCTTAGTGTACCCCAGGGGCACAGAGAGGTAATAGTCCGTAGTTCTTACTTACTTCGGTTATTAATACCGTTGCGATAACCAACTGTCAGAAAAATATTTAAAAACAAATACAGCAAAGATCGATAAAGTTGTGAAGCAAGTTGTATAAAGTAGATGACCACCCTTGCTGAAATGTATCAAATTTCTCTGGCATATATAACTTACTCGAGTACATTCTCACTTCACCTTGATGATCAAGAGGCGTATTTCAAGAGGCTTCTGACTTCAAAAGATATTTCGTGTATATGTTTCGTCGGCAGCTGTGCTTTATGTTTCTTTGAAAAATAAACGATTCGTGAATGCCTCTATATTATCTGCATGCATAATACATAGACATAAAGTTATACAATCACATGTATGAAAACTTATAAAGATTATAAATTACATTTAAAGGAAATAATAAAACAATTGAATACGAAACTGAACATTAACCCAAATAAAGTTCACTGGTCGAATTATAATATTATAGGGCGATGTTATGTAATAAACTTACGCTATAACTAATAAAGCTATTTTATGGTATCATGGTACTGTAAATTACATAATTAATGCTCAACTGCAACAATTACGGTACATTTATTTTATTTCTGGGTGTAAAATCAGGCCTCTAATAAAATTAAACAAAAAAATGAAATATCTGAAAATTTTCAAGATTAAAATTTAACGAACATATTATGATGGAAAATAAATAATATCATGTACTATCAAGAGTCAACCGCGAGGTCAAACGATTATAATTTATGTAATACCATAGCCAAATCGCATTTCTTTTAAATTAAAAAATTAAAAAATAATTAAAAAATATTTGCAAATTAATAATTATAGATCATTAAAGATTCTTGAGTAAAATCACATCGTTGTAAATTCAATGGATGTGCATACCGCAGCAAGGATGTAACCAACATTTTAGACTGCACTATGATTATTGATTTTAAAAGTATTATGAAAATTGCAAAAGTTTTCAAAGAAAGTATCATACAATATATCAAAATATGCTATTATCTGAAAATAAATAGTCAACTTAACTTTGCTAAAACTTGAAGATTGAGGTGATAACTACTGCAGCAACAAAGTGTAATCACAACAATTTTAGACTGTAATATCTTTGTCGATTTTGAAGATATAATGGAAATTCAAAATGTTTTCAAAGTAGTAAGTATCATAGAATATTATTAGAATATGCTGTTAGCTGGAAAAGACTAGTCTATCTAACTTTGTTATAAGTTCAAAAGATGCCTTCTCTTACTTACCGTGGCAATAAATAGAAGTCACAAAAATTTAAAACTGCATCATTGTTATCAATTTTAAAGATATCATGAGAATTAAAAAGAATTACAAAGAAAGAAACCAATCAGAGCTTAATTTCAAAAGGAAACTTTGGTTTTCAATTGTAAGCTCTTCTACGATTGATTAAACCTCTTTGAGATTTTTTATTGACGCAAATTCACACTTCTAAGTAGAATAACCCATATCACGAAATCAAAGGGTAATGTCCACGCATAGAAATAAACACGAAATTAAAAAAAAATGAGAAAAACCCAATATGAAAATGTAATGATAGGAGATTTCAGTAGAAAATACTCAAAACTGATATATTTTAAGATATTTTTCAGCAGTTTCTTTGGAGTCACAGAGTCAATCCTTTTTAAATTCATATATTATTTTTGTTTTAATCGACTATATATCGACGCTTTTTACAAAGGCTAGAACATTTCAGATTTCTCAAAAAAGAACAAATTATGTTCAATGGCCTCGTACGATAAGTATCTTTATCAGAGCATCTAAAAAGTGCTAGTTTTCGTATAATAAGCTACTGAGAAAAAGTAGCTATATTTAAGAATTCCAGAATGTACTAGCCTTCGCATAAGAAGCTTCAATATACTTTAAACATGTAAGCATGCTGATGATTTTAAGCCAGAAATCCTCGTGTCTCATCCTTTGACGAAAATGAAGAAATTCCGTCACAATTCCCTAACCACACCCCCTCGAAATCCCATTTTATTTTCCACCCAGCACACGTATAATATAAGGTGTAGGTGTGAGAGCGCGCGCGATGCGGCTTCGAACGGTGCGCCTGCGCGCGCCTGCACCGCGCGAGTTCGACGTCCGGGATGGGCGCAGCTATATAGCGGAGCAGCAGCAGCAGCTTGCAACGAGCCGCCGTGGATGGTGCATTACATCTCTCTCTCTCTTTCTCTCTCGCTGTGCGCGAGCATTCGAAAGCCGGGGTCGCAGCTCGGCACCGCGCCGCCGGCCTTGGGGGGGCCGCGACTGCTCTGTGTGTGTATGCGTGCGCGCGGAGTATGCAGTCGTCCGATGACCGGTCATACGGATCGAACCTTGCCTCGCGTGTACGAGTCTACTATATAGGCTAGATTTGCGAATGTACGAGTGGAGTGGGAGCCGGGGAGGGATGGATGTATACAATATTGGCCTTTTGTGGGCTTTGGCTGATGGCTCTGCGGTCTGCAGCTACACGAGCGTGTGTAGGTGCAGTGCATGTGTGTTTGCTGCCCGGTTTATGAATTTTGTCGCTCGATTTTGGAGGTTTTAGTTAGGGTGGACTTGATGGCATTTGAAAAGAATTATCAAATTAATTATCTTATTTTTGCTTGGAGACTATTGGACAGTCCGGATTATAAGCTTAACTTTTTTTCTGCGATCAACTGCCGTATATGGAAATATCAATTAAAATGGTTATCATATTAAAACAAATAGGAGGAACATTTTTAAATGATTTTAACACCCTGTTAAATTCACAATTTATAGGCAATGTGCATAATGAATATGTGATATTATCATACATTTTAACAACTGACTAAAAGTAATCACTTTTTACATAAATACATTTTTTCTTGGCGCATGCACTCATCGATTTGAGATTTAAGATCTATTATTCACTACAAAGAATCTTCAATTTTTTAAAGAAACAAAGTGATCAGGTAAATATATAGGATACCGGATAAAAGTGAGCCCTCAAACGAATTTTGATTTTTAAGGGAAGCTAGTGTATTAATAATTTTGAAAATGCTTTTAAAGCAAAAACGAACACAGATGTACTTTTGCGTTGTCACAGAGTTACAGATTATTGAAATACATATTCTTAAATTTACTGAGCTTAAATGCTCAAAAATATTAAAAAAGATCGAAATAACTTCCTGTACCCTGAGACTTTCTTTACACCGGACTTCCATATGTCTACTACTAGTGATTATTTTGTTTGCGAACGATGATTTTAATACTATAATATTTGCACAAGAATACGTTACTGCTTTCAAAGTTAATTTTAGCTTTATTAAAAATCTTTTTTATGTAAAGACGTTTTTTCAACTTTCATATTCCTGTAAACAATATATTATAACTCTGAACCGACAAAGTGGGCCGACAAGTTCTAGAATGGCGCTGATAGCCCGCCGAGATGAAGAAAAACGGTGGAAGTTAAGATTGTTCCTAGCATCACGTTACACTGAAAACAACCGCTCGCTCTTGAGAAACTTTTCTTTATTACTCGAAACTGGAGTCCGCAGCAGGGTGGAGCAGTGGCTTTTTAAGCGTACGGCAAAATTTTATACGAGGGATTATAACGATTTTAAAAAACCATGTTTATTTAAGCAAAGTTCGTTCATGAAAAGAAATATGTAAAGAGAACCTTTATTTTTTAGCCATTGAGTTCCCCAGTATGACCCCCCTCCCAGTATGACCACCCATGGCTATTGGGCTCGTACCGCTAGATGACAGTACTTTATATGCTTGATTAGATGCATGTTATAGTTCTATTAAACAATATACGATTTTATAACTTTTACCTATCTTTGAAGAACAATTTTTAAGTATTTAGAGTAAAAATACTCTGCTATAAAGTTAGGTCATACTGGGAGACACTTTTTCAAAAACTCAAAACCTTCATTTCCGTTATTAATTAATACTTAACTCAAATTTTTAACTTTGGCTATAACTAATTTACTACGTCAAAAAGATCCATTCATACAACTAATTCTATTTTGAAATTTTCAATTTCACCTTGGTACACAAAAGTTACAACTAAAATAGCTATGGGTGCAGGTAATACTGGGGTACTCTCCCCTACGTGAAAAGAAATTGTGTAGTAGATTTTAGAAATGGTTACTAAATTTTACTAAATTGTATATAGTTACTTGTTCACAGACTGCCAAAAAATTACTGTAGTATATAATAAATTTCTCTACACCTAAATCTTGTGATCAAAATTATGACTGCAAGTCTCTTCGATCAACTGCGTATACCTATCAAAGGTCCAAATACCTTGTTTTTAAAGTTCCTTTTTTACCCGTTGAATGAATTGTGATAATAGAAGAAATCAATCACACAATCATAGACTAAAGTAAAATATACACCAAATGTACCACACGATGCTTACATAAAGCACATAAAATACGTAAAATGGAGTACTCTGATAAACATATTATACCACGTAAAAATTTACAACCAGAAGATTAAATGCAGAAATATATTAATCACTGCAAAATTCTTATCGGTATACAATTATTCTAATTTTACATTCATTTTCCTCCCAAACAAGTTCGTCAATCTTCCCCATCAATCCGCGTACACCTTTTACACACAGCCAATAAACCGCGTCGTTATCCTTATCCTCCTTTTATTTTATCCCAAAGAGCCGGCTTAATTGCGTGGATTTCGGTAAACACGCGGGAATCCCAGGAGCCGCCGCAGCGACTAAAACGGACTCGTTCGTATACGGCGTACAGCTCTCTCGGCTCTCCCGGGGAAGATTAGAAGCTGCGCCCCCAGACCTTGAACCGATCCGCCGTGGCTTTTCTCGCTGCGCGCGATATCACCTTTCGCCGCTTTTCTCCCGCCGACCGCGCGCGAGTCTGCAGGGTATACGCGCGGTAAATCAGTCAATTAACGCGCCTGTATTTCGCGCGCTATAGGCGCGAGCGCGAAGAGCTTAAATCTCAATTTGTCGCGAGTGAGCTCGGTACGCGTGTACGCGGGATAATAGTATCACTGTAGATTTCGTTGATTAGCGAGCGCGGCGATATACTTAGCGAGTTATTGGCGCGCGTGGGTGGAGGGTAGATGGATGTTGCTGGAGTTTTTGGAGATAGAGCGGGGATGTCGATGGGGATTTTGTGTTTCGTCGTCGATTGTTTCCGAGCGAGCGCGATAGAAAGGTAGAGCAACAGCGGTGAATTTTGATATTTTTATTGTGAATATGTCGTTTAGGGGTAGGATCACTGCGCTAGTACATGACCAGGCATCTGTAAGGTATATGATATAATTTATTTTTAAGACCGCGTGTCCAACATATTCCCCGCGATCTGACCTACCGTAAACAAATATAAATATAGACATTCACATCAATAATTTGAGAAATTGCGATTTATAGTAAACTAATTAAGTAATAACATGCGACGTGAGATATTAAAATCGAATGGAAGATATAAATAAGATTAACCAATTTCAGTAACTTTTTCTTTACTGGACACTCTCTACGCTTACGTCGTCATAATTTTATTAAAAGTTTTTTCCATATTTCGCGAAGTACGCTTCTTTTCCATAATTACATTGTCGCTAATATTACTTGATTTTAATAAGCTGTAATACAAATTTCCACTAATAGCTCGTTTATACATAAAGTAATTTATTCATTATTGCAACGAGAAAACGGAAGACTTGGGACTTAAAAGATTAGTATAAAATAACTGGCAGAAATTTTATATGGCTTTTTTAAAATATTGAATGACACGCGTTACAGATAAAAAAATCCAAACTCAAAATTTAAGTATTAAAAAAAATATAAATTAAGTGCACTTTATACGCGCTGAATATGCAAAACATATAATATAGATATACAATTATCGATGCGTCGAGCATTACATCAACGAAATGCGAGTGGATTTCCGCCTTTTGAAAGTGGCGAATCTCTAAAGTATTTTCAATCCTTTTTAGCGTAAAAGCTTTGAGGAAGCACGTCTTCGGTAAATATGTATTCTATCGCTCGATGGCAACTTTGAATCACGCTACTTTATACATGAATAAGAAGAGGAGGTAAAGTGCACCGTGATGGCAAATGAAAAATTCTAAACGAATTATACGCAGTTATTTGAGAAAAATCGTAAACGACCAATGAGTATTGCAATATGTAAATAGCTAAATGCATGCGATAATGAAGGAAAATATTTTCATGCATAAATTAATTGTTAATAATTTTACAAATGTTCAATGAAAGAAGAGTTAATTTAAAAATAGAAACAAGAAACATTAACTTCTTCAATTACATAAGTTTCTAAAATTAACTGATTGGAAAGTAAATACGCTTGGAAGCATTTCATTTATAAACTTTATCATATTTGTAAAAAAAATCATTAAAGAACGTTAAAAACGATTCCTAAACTTATTGTATCAATTATCTACAATATCACAGCAACATTGAAATATTTCTACAACATTCCTGTAATATTAGGTGCTATGTGGGATATATATATATATATATATATATATATATATATATATATATATATATATATATATATATATATATATACAATACATATATCTATGAATCTAAATTTTCTTTCACTATTTTCTTTTCGTTTTATTTTTTCAGGCATATAGTGACTGGTGGTTTCCAGTCATTATATTTATAAATTTATCAGATATGCAGTGTGCTAAGAATGTAGACACTAATTGTGCCTTTTATATATATTTAGAAGAATGGACTACAATGAGTAGAGTAGACTGAGGCATACTGAGACAATAAAATGAAATGGACTTCAGTATTGTTTTTAAAAAATCAATATAGTATTACTTTTTGACTTTTCACAGAATTACTATGTACCAAGGTTCTACTTTTGGGGTTAAATGCTGTGCCGTACTAAAAATCTGTAATTTACTTCTTACTCTGAAAATAGTGGTTTTGAAAAACATTAAAATATAACGTGATCCATTATCATAACTTTGATTAAATTCGGTCAAATTAAATTTTATAAAAAGGAAAATAAAGTTGAAACAATAAGCTAAAAAACCGTGTATGTACTCTGATCTCGATAATACAAGGAGAATGTATAATTATTGCTAACAGATTTGGAAAAAGCCGATTACATGATAACTATTCTTTAAACATAAAGCGTAGTTTACTTCGTAACTCTTATAAAAATAAATAAGATAGCAACCCGAAAGGTGATACCACGTCAGAAACTATAGTTATGTCTTATTATATCCCGTGTTGCACTTTAACCCAATCTACCCTAGATGCAGCATACATATAATGGATAATATTAATTATTTAACAAAAAGTAATTAATAATTTATTTTAAAAAATCATTTGTTTCACAATTATTACATTGCTTTATTAATGTATTAAATTACGTGTGCACGTTTTCGTTACACATGAGTAAACAATAAAATATCCAAATAATACAATTCTATGGAGCTTACATGGTTTGTATTATGTAGTAACAGTTACTAATAATATCTGTGGGTCCCGGAAAAACGACTTAAGTTCACTTTTCATGTTTTTGAGATATTAAGGTTTAATGTTTTTAATTTCCAGTTAAACTAATGTTAAGATAACTCATAAATAGTCGATACAGTCTCAAATTTTTACACTTTCTTGATTTTTTGCATTTTTATTTAAAAATATACTATGTTAGGATACTAAAATTTCGAAACTCATTTTTCAAAAAATGGACTTAAATCGTTTTTCCGGAAACCCACAGATATATATGCATGTTAAAACCGAATTTATTGAAACAAAGCACTAGTAAGCTTACGAAAATATCATATACCCATAGATACCCACTTACCCGTATATTATATAGTTAAAGAGGGTTTATAGGCCATTGAATCATTATAATATATATATATATATATATATATATATATATATATATATATATATATATATATATATATATATATATATATATATATATACACACACAATAAAAAAATAATATTGTCACGGAACCAGTTTCTCTTATATTTTCATAAAAGTTAATTTAACTTTCTTAAGTTCAAATAATACGTATTGTATGTACAGAGTAAATGATTAAAAAGTTTTCAAAATATCTGTTGTAACTACAAGGGTTTGAGGTAACAATTTATGTAAAAAAAATAATTGAGAATTTGTTCTTGATCAGGAATTGGGTCCATTTCAGTAATTTCCTATTTTTGTTTACTTTTAAATCTTTAATTTTTCTATATCGTGTATATTACAGTTTAAGCTAAAATTCTAAAATATGATTCTCTTTTAGTCCATCTAACTTAAAATCTACAAACTTGCACCCGTTAAAGACACCTTTCGATTATTAAAATGAACCGGCAATCAAACATCCAAACTCTCGACACCCCCAATAAGAGCTTACCCCTCAATGAGCACGGCTCACCTTCACCAAATCAAAAGCCCATGCCCATATCAGTCAAAAAGAACGTTAAAACCCAACCAATCCATCAGCGCGCTTCCCTCCATAACAAATTCAACAATAATCTCTCCCGCGCATTCGACGTTATCACTCTCGCCCATGCATAATGCCTCCTTTAATTTCCCCCAGCTCTCGCGCTCCGCTCTGCTCATATATATAGCTATTATAACGCGGCGTGTGCCGTGGCGCGTACACCATACACACACACAGCCACACTCGCATTATGCATATGTATATGTATATAATGTGCGACGCAGTAACTAGCAGGCAGTAGCGGCGGCAGCCACGCGGCAAAAGAGCCGAATAATACATGCCTGCGCACACGTACGCGCGTACTGCACACGGACACGTATATACATACATTGTAGATGTATATGATGTACATAAAACACGGCGTTCGAGGAAGGCGCGCGGCGGAGGCTGTCCGCGGGCGTCGCCACTGTACGCTATATAATAGTAGCCGAGCGGTCGTACATTTGGCGCGTACACAGCGTATAGCGGAGGAAAAGACGAAAATACGAGCATGGGAATGGGTATAAGTATATACTATATATGTATACAGTGGCTGCCGCTGCGATGTCGCTGCCGCTTGCTGCATATAGGAGCGAAGAGTATGTGTGTGGAAGAGTGCGAGAGCCGCACGCGACGGCGGATGTATAGGAGAATGAAAGAGAAAAAGAGAGAGCGAGAGAGAGAGAGAGAGAGAGACGTGGATTGGTTGTGTGACGGTTGGGCTGACGGTCAGAGAGAGGGAGAGAGCGTCAAGTTGCAAAGTGGCGCGCGAGGGGAAATTATATATAATACGGAGAATGCGTTAGGGGAGAACGGAGGACGTCTGGAGGATTTTTACTCGATGTTTAATGATATTGTGTAATTTTAGTAATAGATGTTTTTGTTATTTCAATTTTTGCTTTAAAACCCGGCTTTACTTTACTTATTGTATTTTATTATGAGTAAGATTTATTGCGATGTTTATCGTGGAAAACAGTACGTTTCGTGTTTTGTGCAATGAAAAAGCAGCTTTATATTTGCAAGTGATGATGAACGGTGCTTCAACGCGTCAATTCAGAAATTGTCACTTAAACCTATGTAAAATAAAAGTATAGATTATAAATAATAAATAATTCGAAATAATAGATGAGCAGAATTAGGTACATAAAAAGGGAGGTGTTTAATTTTAGAAAAATGTAGGTTGCGTGTTTCGTTCTTTAAGATGACTAAAGAAAAATTTTAAACTCAATTTATGACGGTTCATTCAGATTCCTGAGTCATACGTAAACGTTTGCTGATTTCGAGGCTGATTTAGTAAACAATTTATATCGTACATGTTCTATTCAATACTTCAATCAGATTCCACAAAACTACAATGAAATGAAAGGTTCAAAGTTGCATGGTTTTTATAGCTATATCATAAATTTTAATAAAAAACATTTGTAAAAAATTGTATTCTGTCAATATTAGACGAATATTTTTAAATAAATTATATTGATATTGATTTTAAAATAATTCATTCGTGACATTTTATAGTAAACATTTTGTGAAGCAATTAGTTATCATGCACTTTTTAATACACTTTAATACTTAAAAAGCAAATTAGTTTATGAATCGAAAAACTTGAAAAACTTGATCTACAGGGTGTATCAAAATTACTGACACCCTATTCCCATTCGCGAACATCCCGGTATTTTTCAATATAGATTTTAAATAACATTGCACACGTGAATTAAATGATACTTTTTATTAAAAAGTTTCCATTACATGTATTTTTCTCTAATGCATGCTGAAATATATCGGTGTATCACCAGCGAGTAGTGACAGGATGTCAGTTGAAATTAATTTAAATATTTTAAATACATTATTGATAAGGACGACATACGATTTAAAAATATAATGTAATAAAAGTGAATCATTTATCCACCGTAGAGGACGTATAGTTTCTAATGAGTGCCCAATATACGATAATTTTTTTTATATAAATTGTGGCCCTATGATTCTTAATACTATCCGCGCTGCATGCACACAACAAGGTCAACCACCCAAGTCCAAAACAGCCTGCAAAAGCGCATAGAACCGAGAGAGGAACACGTCGCAGCATCCCCGCTCGAAATTCCCACAGTGCACAGGAGCCCAGAAGAAGCATGCAGCGAGCCACATCTTCTCTCCCGTGTCATATATATATACGTGCATACACGCGAATATTCTCAACCGTGCAGCGTCACGAACGCGTCCCCCTGACCGTCATTACCATAGCTCTCTCCTCTTTCTCTCTCTCTCTTCCTGCCCTGTCTCTACACAAGAATCATTCGAGTCTCCACTTAACTTTGTTCATCCAACGATTCTCGTCCCACCGATGCAAAAATCACCCAAAAACCCTGAAAAGTTCAGAAAAAACATGCTCCACTCAGTCCACATCCTCGATCCATTCCCCCCATCCTTCCGCGAGCCTGTATTCATCTCGCAAAGTTCAATCCAGTCTCGATCGATTTCCACGCACGCATCGTCTATCCCCGTCTCCCTCGCACACCGGAGGGGAAGCAGCCAGCTCCAGCTTTGGAGCCACGTGACCTCCCAACCGACCAATCAGCTGTGAGTATTGCCGGCGTCCGGCGGCACAGCGCACAGCACATGGCGCGCGCGCGCCGGCCGGAGAGAGAGACAGCGACACGGAATATACGAGCGGAGAGGAGAGAGAGAGAGAGAGGGAACGCTTGCCGAGCCGCCGCGGCCGTGTCTGCGCCGCCGCGCGAGGCTCCGCTTCGGTGCCGCCGCCGCCGCAGAGTCTCTTTCTCCTCAGTCGCAGTGGCATCTCGAGAGCGAGAGGGTAGTCGACACACTGCCTTCAAACCGTTTCATTACATATATATACACACGCACGCACGCACGCAGACTAACAACAACAAATAGCGACATTCGCATTTGACGAGTAAAAAATAAGACAGAGGAGAATAATCTGTAACGGGCGTGTATATATATACATACTGCGCACGAGCAGAAAGTACGAGTTTTGTCAAAGACGCGCGCACCTCTCTTTTGCTAGTGACAGAGGAAGAGACTATATCATTATCGAATTACATTAACATTGGTTGTACGTAGAAAGCCGAGGACGGCACAGCGCGCAGCTCGAGCCGAGTATATATAGACTCTCTTGTGCGCGGTGCTACAGCGTATACACTTTGTCAAATTGCAAACGCACGTGTGTCAAGCACACAGCGAGGCAATCGCGAATCGTGCGCGCGCTCGCGAGAACAAAGGGCATCGAGTGTTTTTTGTATATATTTCTTACTTTGGTGTGGCTCCCCCGGGTCGTTCCCAGTGTCTATAGCGAGAAGAGTGCGCGACGATCGGGCAGGAAGCATCAGACATCTCCCCCCCGCAGAGTATCCAAGCAGCCGTCAAGATTGAACAACTGCTAAGCAGAATGCCGTCGAGCCTGTTCACGGAGATGGAGCGGGCGGGCAGCGTGGGCGTCGCGACGAGCGTCGTCGCCTCGAACAACGGGTCGAACGGCGGCGGCGGTGGTGGCGGCGGTGGCAACAACTCCTCCTCCTCCCTCGAGGAGCAGCGAGCCCTGCAGCTGGCCTTCGAGCTGTCGATGCTCGGACTGGAGCAGGGCGGCGGCAACGGCGTCAACGGCGTCAACGTCAACGTGGGCGGAGGGGTCGGAGGGCAGAACGGGGTCGGAGTCGGGGTGGGACAGGATCAGGACGGGATGCAGCAGACGGCGAGCAGCGTGTTCGAGGAGGCCAGGTCGAAGAAGAGCCAGAACATGACCGAGTGCGTGCCGGTGCCCAGCAGCGAGCACGTGGCCGAGATCGTCGGACGACAAGGTGAGTGTCCGTCAGAGGTGCCTGGATCATGGCTTTGGGATTGGACTTGGGACGGGATTTTCACAAGCATTTTTATGAGGATAGCTTATGCTTGCTGGATTTCTCGATGTAAACTTTGACATTCACATTTTGTACTGGGTGTTATTTAATTTTATGAATACTTCGCGGAGAGGCGCGTTCTTGTGCTAGAATCGAATTTATGTCGTTTGCTTTGGAGTTGACAAGAATTATGAATTTTTGTGAAAATAAAAATTAAATCTGAGTATTCTGATGGAAAAATATTTTTCAATTGAGATTTTGGAACAAATTAATGCTAGAAACGTAAGAAGATACAAAAAGTAAACAACTTTACAGCAGACAAAAATGTACAGTTTCTTGAAAATGAAGTTTTGATCATTTTTTTAGACTTTTCGTAATATTCAAAGAAAGCGATAAATAGATTTCCAGGAAATTAACAGTTTTCTTACAAGTACATTTTAATAGTAAATCTCTTCTAGTCTTTATAAGTTTATAGAACATTGTGAAAACATACTCACAACATTTTGCTTACTTAAATAAACTATATATTTCTTTATTTAGCTTAATGAAAGATTTCATCCATTCTGTAAAATCAAGCTTGATAAATAAAACATTTCTACAACGAAATGTGTTCTATTTCCGTTGCACGTGTTGCAACGTTTTACCAAGACTAAAAACAAAGTTCCCACTACCAGGCATTTTGATACAAGTTATCAAAAGTAAAATCATTCAAAAAATGAATTCAGCGAAACAAAAAAATTCTTAGCTCTCAAAACTTGTCGAATCATTAAACTTGCAAAAAGTTGCTCAGCATTAAAAAATTCGGGAATCACCAAACACGTGTTTCTTAAAAATAACCGCACGCATCAGAAAACGAGGTGAACAACCGAATAATTTCCCCAAAAAATCCACACACTCCGCGACTTCGCAAAATTACATTCACCTAGCGAGCATTTTTCTTTCTTTCTTTTCCGTACACACACGTATATACTCAAAATTAACGGATCTCCGTGTACAAAGGTGAAGTCAGTTTTACGGATTGTATCGACCGAGCCGCGAGAGGACAAATATTTCTCTCTCGGCGAATGATAATCTTATACCTATCACGTTAGCTTTTCGTTCTCTCGAGGCTTGTTAGCCGGCTTCCTCGAAGAGTTCACCTGCCCACACGGGACGACGACGACGACGAGAGAGCATTGACGCACGTACCACCAGCAGCAACCAGCAGCAGTCGTGCTATGGGTGTTTCGGTTTTTTCCTTTTTATCGGCCGTACCTTTTGTCTTTTCCGTTTCGTTTTTTTTTCTTCTCCACCACGTGTATTTAATACTGATTTCTGTACGCCTCTAGTTGTAGTACTTGTATGGAATACGTGTATTAAGAAAAAACTTAAGTTTAAAAGGATGTATTTAAAAGCAGGTTTTATGGAGAAAATTATAAAACCAAACAAATAATTAAATCATGGTTTCAGCGTTTTTTATTATATAAAATAAGTGTCAGGTTCTCGTAGTAAATATCAATGTAATAAATTGCAAGCTGTTAATATAATAATAATAATGAATGAGTCAGAATATTGAAACAAAAATAACTAATAATAACGATCGATACGAAGTAATTACTCACATTTCGGGGAAAATTCGCATCACAACATTATTTATTATTTGCCGTAACGCAAATTGCTAATAAAATTAGTATAAATAATCAACCACAATCTCTACCTTCTCATCCCCTCAATCTAACAACCTTCCACTTAATTGAACAAACCATCGATCCATCGCTTTCCCCAGCCGTTAGAAAAGGACACACGTAACATCCATCGTTCCGCGCAGAAAGAGAGGCCATCGAATTCCAAAGGAAGCCGCCTTATTCCACTAAAAAAAAAACTAACCGTCAGTCGCGACATTGACCAGTACGCGCGCGGGTACAACGCTCGCTCGCGCACTTCACCGCTCACCGCGAAATACATAGATATATCTATATATCTGTATATCTCTCTGCTGCCGGCCTTGAACTCGCGCTCGCTCGCGCGATTCGGAAAAAATCGCGCCGCGGATCTTTGAGCTGTTCGCGGGCGGCCGCGCCGTAGACGACCTTTTTTATCGAGAGTGTGTGTATGAATGAGCGTTAGCGTAGCGCCTTTTGCAGGGAAAAAAAATCATTCCGCGGCTCGCTGGGCCGAAATGACGGACGGATAGGAGATTGAGTTTCGTGGAGGAGTTTGAATGTATGTTCAGAGTATGGGGTTTTTCTTTGAGAGGATTTATCGGGATATGTAATTCAAATTTGGGTGTATGATGGAAAAGTGAGATTTTACGATTTTTATGTTGATTCATTGTGTTTTGTAGTTTAACATTTAGAAAATCTTACAAGCTGAAAAGTTTCATATAGAATTAATTAGTATGCAGTTTTTGGTGATTTTCTATTTAATGATTCATTTTCTACTGGAAAAATCAGTTTAATAAAGAAAAAAAACAATAAACAGCTTCTTAAGAATTCATATCTAAATTTCAATAAGTAAATTTAAGATCTATTTTCATCAACATAAATTCTGAGAAAAAACTGAGCCCTCTTATCTATGATTTATTTCGCAATTAACAACACCTAAAATCACACAATCTCCCAAACTTTAAATGCTCTTCGCGCGTAACATCCTTCAAAAAGCACACCATTCTCTTCTCTAATTCATAATCATAATTCGACTATTTGGACATGTCTCGACCTTCTCGAGCACGGCTCACGTGTGTGCGTGCGTGTGTAAAATCGTCAGCGCGCAGCCAAACTCGCGCTCGCTCGCTCGCTCTTGCGTTGACTCGTGTGTTTACATCTGCCGGCTTCAGCGAAGCGTGCCGCGCGCGCTGTACTGCTCGCTATACATACATATATATATATACGTATGCCGGCGAGATAATGTTATATCGCGTGTCTCGATTCGCGAGCGATATTGTAGAGAGGCCAACCGTCGTTTTCAATTTGTGCGATGGTAGTGCTTCGTTATTCGTGGAATATGGAGAATGGTTTCTTTCTTCTTTTAGCATTAGGCGTGGATCTGGTTTGGTAAAGAATATTGATCATTCATATAATTGGTCTTAACGATACATGGTAAATAACGCGTAAAGAAATAACGTTGGAATAATTTTAGTGGACTTTATACTCAAAATTGGGAAAAAGTTGTTTGATCTGTAAACTAAAACATAAAATTAATAAAACTGAATTTTTTATTTCGAATAAATAGTTTTTTTATTAATATTTTTAACGTTTCTGGATCAAAATGGTTAAAGATTTATAAAAATATCACAATTAGTAATAAGACAGTAAATTTTCAGAATACCTTGAAACTATTTAATATTTGGAGTATAGCTCGCCCTTAACAATAAACTCACTGCGCATAAAAAACTTCGTAATACTTAAAACCAATCAACACGTCCAGTATCGATCGTCCCCAAAAAGCCTCTCCGCAAACCAAATCCCAATACACGATGACCCTAATTACTCTCATCGTGCAGATAAAAAAACCACATTATCAATGCAACATAACGCGAAACTCACGTGCGGCAACAACGGCCCAGATCCGCAAAAAACAAGAGCCCATGGAGAAGAAAACCTGCGGCGCACCTGCTTCTCGCGAAAAACAGGTGCGCGCGCGCGTACATATGCAGCAGCTCTTCGAAAGCCATAAGTACCAGTATATACGGTACATAACTCAGCTCGGCATTCGGCGGCTCATTGTGAAACGGCGGGGACCGATTTCGCCCGTCATAACGCTCGCGCGCGCGAAATTGGCAGATGCGGACAGAACGACGAAGCGCGCGAGCGCCAAGGCCGGACTCAGCGTGCCGTGGACGGAATTAATTTTCGAGCTCGCGCGCGCGGGAAATTAGCGGTGCGAGAGCCCGGATAACGTTTTATCGCGGTGGGATTGCGCGGTGATCGGCAGTTTTAGCGTGAAATGTGACGTTGATGTGACGCTTTGGCTTGATCTCTAATAATTAATATTGTGGGGAGGGAGTAACTGAACCTTTAGTACGTTAATAGTTTTATCGGTATTAGATTTAGATTGGTAGATTTATTAAGGAAGTTTAATCAAAATTAAACAAAATCTATTCAAAACATACGAAAAAGAATAAATTTTACATAAACGTTTCATTGAATATTTTAAAACTGAAGCAGCACTCATGAATGACAACTCTTTAACTTTCCACCTATAAGTATTTAAAGACACACAAAAGACAAAAACAAAGCGTACGACCTTATAACATTTTTCATTATTGACCGTTTTGTTTACGCGCTTGCCACGTAAAGATCGGTATCGTACTCGTAAAGTGCCGGCGACACAAAGGGGGACATCCCGCACTGCACGTGAAAACACGATCGCGCGCAACACGAGAACAGACACACAGATAGCGAAAAATAAAAAGAGTATGTATATATACGTACAGTGAAAACGAGAGCAACTGCGGTTATGTTATACGCGCGGGTTTAATTCGCGCTCGGCAATTAACTTTTGTCGCTCATATTCTCGTCGTTAGCGATTCCCGGTTGCAGTTCGGTTATTGCTCTCTTTCTCCGGCATCTTTCTCGCGCTCTGAGATTTCGCGGCGAATTGTGCGCGATTTTATACTGAAATTCAGCGATTAACGAGGCCGAACGACGATGTTATAAGGAATTAAATGAAAGATTTAGTTACTTATTATGTATTATATTAATGCAATAAATTAGGTATATATATAACGATTCTCTTTACAATTTGCATAATTCTTACGTTTTTTTTCTTCATTGAAAACATAAACACTGTTATCGCACAGTCATATTAAGAAAGAGAGAAAATAATCATAACTCGCATTGAAAATAAAAGTACATAAACTCGCAGATATGCACATTACTCGTCGTAATAATATCATCCTCGACTCGTGTAATTACGCGATTCTCTTATCAGTGCAGAAAAAACGCAAACTCTCGCTCGATTCAAGAAAAAAGAACAGGCTCTTGCTAACAAGAAAGCATAAACATACACATACATACTGCACACTCCTTCTCTCGCGAATAGAAAGAGGAAGAGAGAATGAGACACACAAAGCACAGATAAATATGCGCGCGGAGTGCGGCTCTCGATTACGCGTGCCATTGACCAATCCTACCACGTATCCCCGTAGTCGTCGTTGTCGTCGTCGTCGTTCTCCTCCAGCCGATGACATCCGGTCGCTCGTCGTTGCGACCCGAGCTCCGCGTAATCTCTTCTTTCTTTCTTTCTTTTTTTTCGCTTCGCGCGTTTCCCTTTCGAATTTTCGAAACGCGCACTCACACATACCGTTTGACATTGAGCGCGAATTTTGTATGGACGATGGAACCGGTGCTCCGAATTCGAATGGTGCGCGCTCTAGGCTAGGTTCTTTTTTTTTGCGTTGAAGCTGGTGCGAGATTGCGAGGTGAGATGCTTGGGTTTGCGAATGTTGGAGCAGCTTCTGTTGAAGAATGACGAATAACATTTGGATGGTAGTGTGATTTTTGGGTTTTAAAAGTGAAAGATGAAACATTAGGACACTTTACGTGTGTGGAATTATATGTTGGAGTTTGTAGTGTGGTGTGAATCATGATTATAATTAGTGACTCAGAAAAAAATTATGTTTGATGAATTAAAAACGGTTCTTCAGCTGTGTATAAAAATATACATCTTATTCTCTAATATACTATTGATATATAAAATTGTCTCGAAAGGTTCCAATGAAAATTGGCGATTTTCCAAAGCAACAAAACTCGACATGCATATTGACATATTTTGAACATAAACATTTATCCTTATGTTTACATAACATCTACCACATTATAACAAACAAATCTCGTAAGAAAAAACAAATTTCCTATATTACTATATTGAGTCAGAGTATTCCCCACTTTTTGCTCCGCTTGTCTTGAAAAACTGAACTCTTATACGCTCGCGCGAAGCTCTCCGCGGAGTTTGCCCCCGATGAACTCGCTCTAATACTCCAGCGAGCAAGAGAGAGAGAGGGAGGATCGTTGACCTCTTGGGTACACAGTGCGCGCACCTTAATAACCACCTATACACGCCTTTTCTCATTATTTTGCCGCTGGTCTAGTTTTCCCCCCACGCAGCGAATTCTTCTGTTACGCGCGAGCGTATAATACTTTGCGCGCAGTATTTCTCCCTTTGATCTGTGCGCGATTTTTTTCCTTTAACTGCAAAGCGACGCTTTTTTAATGATCTCTTCGTTTGATATTGTTGTGGCTCAGTTTGCGTAAGCGAGTCATGCGTATTAATTGAGATCGGTGTATTTTGTAATTCGTACTTTTCGTTGTATCTGTGCACTGGGAACAATTACAAATTACACAGAAATGCACCATTTTAGTTATACTTCGTGAACATATACTCTGTTTTCTATAAAAATTAATATGTACTTTTCAATACAAATTCTTTTAGTATACTACGTTGTAATTTTGAATAAACTATGAGGTAAACAAATTATTAGCATTTTAACATCTTTTTTAATAAGATTCAAAACAATCTACCCAGCTTCTTACGTAATATTCAGCACCTCCATTTGGTCTTCAAAATTTATTGGCCCGCGTGCTCGCATATGACGCAAAACAGCTTCAAACGCACCAAAAAAAACCACTTTAAATATTAAAATTCAAAAAGGCGTAATTAGCGCTGAGGTCAGTCTCGCGCAATAAAACTCAAGCGCAAAACCACGACTCAACTGTACGATTCCGGATTCTCGCGTACGCGCAAAAATATAAATATACATAGTTTATCGGTCGTGGCAACAAGGTAAACGTACGCCAGTCGCGATATTTAAACAGCGATAGCGAGCGACAGACGACATTTAAGTGCGAAAAGAACTCTGGTGTCTCTCTTTCTCTTTCTCTTTCTCTCCGGCGCGCAATATGTATATGTATACAGGCGGCGTTAGAAGCCTCGGTCTCTTCTTTTCTAACGGTGTCAACGTACGTACGTTTGCGTATTCGAATTCAAGCCTCGTTCGAGAATCGAGAAGCGTGATTTCGTACTTCCGGCCGACCTCGCCGCGCAGTCGACGCCGGCCGGCTCATCTCTCTCTCTGTCTCTCTCTCTCTCTCTCTCTTGCGCGCTTTGGAGTGACTACGTTTCTTTCGCGATTAATCGCGAGTGTTTCATATTATATGAAACACTCGTGAAAGTTCATGTTTTATTCGCGTAAATTTTCTTTGTGATTGTTTCATTGTTTAATCGCAATTCAATTGTTTTGTTTTTATATTTAAGGAAAGCGTATTGGAACGAAATGATTCGATAATATTATAAACGTCACTAATAACCATGTATTTGATAGCACAACGATTTCTTTTATTTCTTTATAGTGATTTGTTAATATTAAAAGATTATTTGTAAAATCAAGAACTTCGTAACGAAATTTGTTATAATAACCATCAATGTCATCAATTTCTTAATATATTTTACGAATGTGCTTTAAAAATCGACATAAACTATCATATAAAAACAACAAAATACCTGAGTTACCAAAAAAATTAGTTATTTTATTTGTAACAAGTGACTTTGTAGTATTCATAGATAATTTTTTTCCCTGCATAAATTTATATGAATGTAACACAAACAATTAGTCATGTATATAAATTAAAATACATTTACATTTCATGCAAATTTACGCATTTACTTGAATAAATAAATAAAAAATAACATATTAAAAAAAAAGTAAATGCATGAATAAATAAATAAATGTATAAACAATTAAATACATAAAATCGAATAAATAATTAATTAAATAATCAAAGATTTATTTGAGTTACATACTCGTATTGCACTCAATTTTGCACTCAATTACACCGCGCTCGTTCGCTGAAATTCACACGACAAATTCGCCTAAACCGCCTGTAGTTACACATTACAGCCGTCCGCGGTAATTGTTTGTATGCTGCGATGACTTAACGAGTGTGTATGTGTATATGTGTGTGTGCGCATAGTGTGTACACGTATCATCGCGCGCGACAACAGTGTCGCCCCGCGGCGCATACAACAACGGACTATCCTCGCGAAAGTTCGACGTACGTGTGACACTGTACGTTCGTTCGCCTCTACCCCGATCGATAAGCGACTAGCGCGACACGTATACATATATATATATATATATATATATCTACACTGGTCGTCGTGTCGGAAACTTTTCCGCGCGGAGCACGTGTGCGCGAAATTCGACTAAATGTATATTCGGAGGCAGAAGGATGCCGGCGTAAAAGGGCTTGGGAGAGAGGTGTCGTCGTTGTGTTGCGCACATGTATTTTGTATTATGCGCGTGATACGTTTTTTTAAGAGAGAGAAAGAGAGCGAAAACCAGTTTGGCGATAGTGCTGTGCTGCTGCTGCTGTTGCTGTATGAATCATTGAGTGCGGGATAAGGAAAGGCGGTGAATGGGGAGGGGAGTGAGAGATTAAAGAGAAAGACAGGGCGATGAGAGAGGAAGGAGAAAATGGGAAAAAGTGTCCGATAGGAAATGTGTTACATATTATTCTTTTTAATTTTGTGTAAATATTGTAGGAATTTTGAGACTTAATATATTTTAGACATTTTTATAAACACAAATGTTTCTTTTTTCTATTCATTCGTATTAAAAATTGTATAGGTTAATATTTTCTAATGCAAACCATCATATCGCCATATATTTCGATCAAATTTTAAATTCTCTAATTAATAAAAACACGATCTATATTAATAATAATTCTGAATTTTCGCATCGCGTAACATGGACTAGGTTGTTATGATTAGGATAAGAAAGCTATTACGGTAATAATAGTATTACACGATAAACACAAAGAGTCAAACGCGATATGCGCTTTCCACTGGGTGTAGAATGAAATTGCATATTCTCTCTTTCCTCATCCCAAAAGCCACAAAAAAAGACCTTCCGCCAGAATTTTCGGCGCAGCATCGAACAAGTCACGCAGCTGCACATCACAATGTATACACACCGCGAGGTTTGGGGGCGGCGGTGGCGGGTGAGGTGGTGGTGACCGCGCGAGGCCGCTGAACCCCCGAGCCGTGCCAGCCCAGGATCAATCAATGCGCGCCAGCAGTGCTGCTCTCTCTCTCGGCTATTCTTCGGCTGACCCGTTACTATATAATACAGCAAGAGAGATAGAGGGAGAGAGAACTGCAAGCAGGCAGCGCAGCGCACAATCGCGTCGAGCCAATAACGACTTTTAATGAGTTTGATACGCCGTTCTGTTATGAGGATGTGGCTATTTATTCAGGCTCTCTCTCTCTCTCTCTCTCTCTTTCTATCTCTCGCTCTCTTTCTTCGTCATCGACGTCGTCGTCGTGTCACTATTGCCTTCTTGCGCTTGGTTTTTTTTAAATGCCTGCACTGAGGTGTGTGGAAGTCGTCGTTTTTTCGTATTAAGGGAGGCAATTAAAAATTTAAGTTTCTCGCCTTGAACGGTTAAAGATAATTGATGTAATTGAATATATGGATCAAATTATGCAGAGCTAAAACATCGTTACTCTTACTCATATAATAATGCATCGTTATATAAGAAAGTATTTCAATGCTTCTACGAATAAAGTCTTGAGGCTGAATGGCTTTCGTCGAAATACTGAAATGTTAGCTTACATGTCTTTGTTTAAATGGGAAATTGATATATATTACGAAAGGATGATACGGTCATAGATTTGCATAATACGGTTTATACATTTAATTCTCACCGCTAGGAATTTCATTTTTAAATTGTCTTTGGCATTGCTTCAAGTTTGCTTTCTTGCTTAAAAACATTAGAATTATTTGGAAACATTAATTTAAAAACATTTTTTTTGCTTGCTTTGAGCGCGAAATGAAGATTTAGAGCGGGTCAGTCAAGTCAGCGTGCAGAGCAGTGTTTCTATTTCTAAAAGCACTCTGTCCCGGTTCCACAAATTCAATTAACAGCACAATGAGCAAACACCGCTTGGTTAGCTTACATGCACACAGCTAAACCTTAAAGTTTGCTCGACGAGAAAGCAAAGCCAATCGACGGAAAAATTACCAACAATTAACGTGATTACTTTGTCACGCTAACCCAAAAATTCGCTAAACACCGACCAAATCATTCTTGCTCGAATTCAGTACTCCTCGCTCTACATAATAAACACTACCAAATGCCGATTTCCTCACCCGCATCCCATATTTCTCTCTATATTGATTTCGCATTGCCCTCTCCTTCGAGAGAAGAGAAGAAGGCGCGAGAACTGACCGGAAGGCGTAATGAGCGCCTCTGACTGTCGCTCCACTGTCTCTCGTCTCTTGATATACAAACGCGTGTTGTGTATAATACGTATGTGTGTTAGGCCGATGATGACGTTATATACTCTTCGGAAGCAGCACAGCGCGACTCGTCGCGTATACACATTATTATTACACTCTCTCGCACACGGACTCGGAGGCAGCAGAAGACGAAACGCGTGGGACTTGATATAGAAAAGCCGGCCAGCTATAATGCGGGAATTTTTCTTGCTTCAATTGAAATCTGAAGGTCTTGGTATACTCGTGCGCGCAGCGCAACGAAACGCAGGCAATTAAAAATTTTTACACTGGCGTCTGCATTGCGCCGCGCTGTACGTACGAGTATATCAAGACCTTTAGGAACGAAGACGGTCTTACGCGTTATTATTGTCCTCGAAGTTCGTTCAAGGTTCTTTCGATTCATAGACTTGAGAAAGGGGATCGCTTCACACAAACACATACACGTACGAAAATCATCGTAAAAGCGTACGCATTTTTGCTTTTCTGCCCTTCTCTAACACACGCACATAATGAAGATCGCCTTCCTTCTTCTTTCGCTTTCTTTCATTCCGAGTAGGTATACACTATATACCTATATACACAGTATAGACACTTGTATAGTAGACCTCATGCAGAGCAGCACATCTAATTTTTTTATTCGAGAAGCTCCTCTTTTGCGCCTCCATGCTCCGCGCGAGGGACAAAACGGATGCCTGCTCTTGTTTTTCTTTTTCTCTTTCTCTGTCGCGCTCGGCTTCGTCGTGTGAACGTCGACTGCGTCGAGTCGTTATCGCTCGAGCAGGCGCGCGCGCACGCGGCGCGATGCTGCTGAGCCAAGGATTTTTCGAAACGCGCTGCAGCTGAGATTCTTCGGAGTCGAGATTTTTTTTTTCGACGCGGTGTCGGGTTGAATGGAATCGAGGTTTTTTCCACAGCTGTGTGTTGTTATTGTGGTGCGTTGTTATTTTGGAGAGCACACGGCTTGGTGAAATTATAATTTTAAAGGAATTGTTCGATTTGTCGCGACCATATTACCTGTCGTAAAATTAAAAGGTTGGAAAAAGATTCGTGATAAAATTTATGCGAATTTGAAAACAATTTTTATTAGGAAATTTGTATGAAATCGATATCGCATTATATATTGCGATATTACAGTCTTGTCATTGAGCACTGTGATTCCTGTGATTCATTCATGCACGGTACAGTTTATTTCATTCATTGATTTCATTTTTACTGAAAAGTATGATTTACTGAATGGGCTGTTACGAATTAATATCCATGCATTATAATGTATTTACTTGTATCGATAAATAATTAGTAATTTATACAAACACTGTATTTAAAATCAAATGATCATTTAGCTACTTCATTATACGTATTAACTTCCAAATTAATGAGAAGTGGTTGAAGTAACAACATCGACAGCCTTGTGCAGCACAATTACATTTTCGCACTATCTATTATCTGAAACTATAGCCCCTTATTTATATAAATCCAGTTCGATAAGAAGTCGCGCCGGGAATTAGCTCGCGCGCGACACCGTATGAAAACAAACGCGACGACACAACAATAACACGCATCGCCTCGCGAGATTGTTCTAATATCGAGAGAGAGAAAGAGAGAGAGAGAGAGAGAGAGAGAGAGAGATCACCTTCAGTGCGTGATTAATTCTTCGAAATCACAATTATATTTTTGTTTTAAAAGCGTAGGTCAGACGAGGCTTTCAAAGCGCTGAATGTGCAGTTGAAAAAAAGAAATAAATCGCCTTAGCGGTTACGACATTATATGAAAAGACGCAAAATTTTGCGGTCACCCGTCAGAAGAGTCTAAAAAGGCGTCGTCGGAAGTCTCCATACAACTCCTCAATACGCTTATAACCACCTCAGACCGCAATTACAATACAACGAAATCCCTCTCTTTGTGGGGAATCGAAGAAAAGGGGCGGTGCGGCAAATTGACAACACTGTCCTTTATATTTCTCTGTCTCTTCAGAAAATAAAATCGCGAGCGAGCGTCTTTGAGGTTATGTGCACTCGCGGGAGACACACAAAAACTTCCGCCAATTTCGTCGTCGCGTATACCTGGAAATGGAAACGCGCAGGTAAGGAGAGAGAAAGGAGAGCGAGAGAAACCGCCGAACGAAACGCGCATTCGCTTGCTTGCTTGCTTCTTCCTCTTCTTCTTTGTGGCGCGCGCATCCATCGGGTCAGGTGACCGCAAAATTGAGAGTTTCCGGTGCGTTTTGGGTGTGTGCGAATGTGGCCCTCGTTGGTGAGACGCGAAAAGTTACGGAAATTTCGGACATTTTTGACGGTGAGAACCGAAAATACGCTTAAAATACACTTCGCGCCTCGATAGACGAATGAGAATTAGGAAAAAATATAAAAATAATGTTTTGTTTGGGTTTTTCTATTTAAAATCCTAATGTTCAAACTCTGAGAAATTATACCAAATACTTACAAAATTAAGTCTAATTCTTAAAAACTTTCTGAAATTACAAAATTGTGTTTGATTCTTGAAACTTTCTATCTGATTGTTAGAAAATTCTGTGAAATTCTCACAAAATAATTCGTTCTTAGAAATTTCGTCAGAATTAAATTATCCAACAAAATTTTTCAATGTTACCATACTTTCACGGTGAAAAGAATGTCGTTGAATTCCTTTAGGTTTGTTGGTAGAGAGCAAGAGGGATATAACATGGCATTTGTGTGTTTGGTCGATGTGCCGTGCGCGCGGCCGGCTTCGATCGTAAACTTACCGCGTGGGGTCCGACGACCTTTTTGCAGCACGCAAACTTGCGCTCGCGAGAGACTTTGTCGCGAAGTGTAGGAGGAGGAGGAGACGGAAAAAGAGGTTTTGTTTGGCTAACTCTTCGAGGATTATCCGGCGTTGAGTTTCTTCTTCCTCCGCTCGGCTGCGAGTATACCGAGCTTCGGCAGTTGCTTTATTGTTTTAGGATCCTCTAAAATATTTCCTCACGAAACAGTTAATTGCACCGGGGGGAGCTTAAGCTTTCAGCTTCGAGCTTCAGTCTGTAGAACAAGATTGTGTTTTCTTTAAAGGACGAGTTTCTCGAATGGCTGTATCCTAAATGGTCGTGTGTTTATCCTGCTGTTCGTACGGTGCATTGTTAAATAATGCTCGAGTCAAATGTAAATGTTTCTTTATGTGATTAAATATTTATCATTTTGGTGTATCAATTTTTTGTATTTATTAGAGCTTTTTGATTTACTTTCATTTTTATTTTAGTAAAACGGCTGTGCAAATAAAACATTCAGATCGGTTCTGATATATTACGCATGACATAAACTCTGCTGTGACATCAGAACTTTATCTCTTTTTTTACGTTTCTTCTTTCTCTTTCCATGAAGTAATTTCATACCGCAGATAATGAAAACCATACTTTGATTGATAGAAACTATTTTTACATATGAAACAATTCTGAAGAATGATGCAAGCAATACTATTGAATAATTTAGTTAAGAAATCCATTAAAATACTTCTGCTTTATCAAACTCAAACACTGCTTTCATAAAAGAGAAATCCCGACTATCGATATTTTCTATATCCAAAAAAAATACCACTCTAATCACACAATCTACATCACCAATCGAAAGTGTGCGCAACTCCTCCAAACCTCCACCTTTCTCCCCGAAATATAATCGTCGGTCTTTACGACCACGCACTCCAGCCATCATATCCACGCTTATCTCTGTACGACTACTGCTGGCAGACTCTTCTCTTCTCCTCCTTCAAGTGGCCAGTCGTCGAGGTTTTACCGCGCGGGGCCCCTAGACGATGACTATGAGCAGTGCAGACACGCGGCAGAGGCAATTCGATCGCTGTATAGCTGCCGCTGGCGCCTTTGTTGAAGCCAGCAGCTGCTCTGCCCCGATCCGCACCGGGCCTTTTTTCCGCTTGTGTGTACATGGATGCGTGTGGATGTGTGCCACCGGACGCGCTTTAGAAGTCGTGTTCTTGAATCTTCGAGAAACTGTTGCGATGAAATATCGGGGTTTTGGAAGAGTGAGTCTGGCTTTTGGGAGTGCGATTTTTGAGTGTCATTGGCGTTTCATTAATTTTCTGTTGGAGGGGATTTTCGTGTTTGATGGGTTGAGAAGGGGTTGTTTTGATTGTGATTTTGTATGTGATAGATGTACTGCGGAATTGTTGATGTGATACTGAAATTGAAGTTAACGTTGAATGATTATTGGAGTTTCATTAAGATTTCTAAAGGGGATTTGTTATTATAAGTATTTAGAAAAGAGTTGTTTTGTTTACTATAAATACCGAAAAATCGTTTATTAAAAAACTATTTATCGGTGTTCAACTGTACATTGAATCATCGAGAAATCATAACGCATCAATCACTATTTATTGATTTATTTATCATAGCAGAGATTGATAATTATATTAGGTTAGATCATATATTTAACATTAGTCATGTATGTATTTGAAAATATTTATACTTTATCATATATAACGAATATGTATTTAATTTCACTTTTCTTTTTGTTACAGGTGAGTTTCAGAGAGATTACCGTTTTACCAAAACAGTCTGTGCCACGTAAGTTCTTATACTACACACTATTCAATGCGACGTCGATTCGCATAGAGACCGCGCGAAGCGAATAAAGATTATCGATTTCAGAAGTACCATACCGATTATTCCATTCTCACATACTTTGTTTGTTTTAATTGAAATAAATTAATCAACCATCATCACTTGTTTGAAGTAGCGACTACTAAATTATCGCACTTATCGGCTCTAGATATCCAGATGTACATAGGCTCACATGAGCGCCAATTCGATCGATTACACTTTATCTGTGCGAGTTCTGTATATATTCCGCCGTGGACATAAGTGTGGATTAGAGGCAATCGCATAGCAGACGACGGTACATTAAAAATTGCTGCGATAAAATCGCTTATCTATGTCCAGGCCGTTACCGTATCACAGAAATTACAATGATCGGATAGTTATAAATATCGCACGAGATAACGATAAAACTGACTAGACATTTTGGCAAACTAAACACGCAATTTAATATTCCTCTCACGACACATCAATCAATCATTATTTCGTATTGACTTCTTCTCAAATCTATTTCCCTGCAGAGAATCATCTGATAATTTCACATCCGCCATCTTATCATCATAATAATTCTTACGCAATGTTCTTTCTCGCCGTGCCTCCGAATAATCGCGTTACCTTATCACTCACAAATACAACCAAAACAAGACTTAAAAAAGTATCTTCCAGCCAACGTGTAAGTTGAGAAGCACTGCGAGAAGTGGCAGTAATAGTAGCAGCAGCAGCAGCTCTCTCGCCTAGCAGATGTTTACGGGCGGGCCGAAACGAGCGGTTTTCTTCCTCCTCTTTTTTTATATTTATTTTGTCTGACATGTGCACCACCGACTCTTCTCCCTTCCTCTCCTTCTTCTTCTTCTTCTTATTTTACTCTCTCGTGCCTCCGGATGCGAGCGTCAAAACGAAGACACTCCGCTGTTGCGGCACCTTCGGCGAGGTTGCACATGCCGTTGCTGTTGCTGCTGCTACTGCTCAAGTAGGGCGCAAGTGGGTAAGAGTGCAGGTTGCAAGCGTTGGATTACCGGAGCTTAGGGGGTTAAGAGTAAGGAGCACTGATTGATTTTTGAAGAGTTACGGTAAATGGAATTCTGAGCTTTTAAGGTTTTATTTTCTAGAAGAAAGATTAAATAAAAGAATTCACACAGATAATATAATTACTATTCGAAATTAACAAAATAAGTTACAAGCGCATTATTAATATAAGATGTCAGTACACAGTAACGACACTTAGAGAAATAATTAATATATATAGAGAAATAATTTCCTTGAAATCAATGAGAAAACATATCTTGCTAGAAATAAAAAGCAATTTAAATGCTTTATAGTCACATATTATTTTAAGGAACATAATTAAAAGTATAGTTTTATCATGACTTTAAAACACGTTGAATAAGTACAAAACATTGTATATCAAAACACAACGTCCTTTTCCTTTACAATAGGTACACGCGAATCTCGCAAAAACCTCATTCAACTTCATTACCGCGCCACCTTTCTTTCTGCCATTGGCTCAAATCTCGCAAGCACACCGCGGGGGCAAGTTCGTTAAAGCGTCTCTCCTCGCCGAATTAATATAATGGCCCTCGAGAGGAGCGTCGCGCGCGGTCGTCGCTAGCTCAACACGCTTATATTTTAAAAAGAACCTCGAGACCCTCGAAAACCCGCTCGGAGAGGGTAAGGGGTATAACTTTCACAACGAGAAGCTCCACATAAGAAAACCACCGTGAGAACTTTGCGCGCATACGTGCGCAATAAAGGGCGCGCGCGCGACGATTACGTTTATTCTTTTTCTTTTTTGCACGCGTGCACGTGTAACGTACACGCACACGCACGCATTGCCTTCGATTGCGCAAGTGAATCATGGCGAGCATCACCGCGCGTTCCACCGTC
The DNA here is from genome assembly GCA_949152435.1 of Gastracanthus pulcherrimus. NCBI lineage: Eukaryota > Metazoa > Arthropoda > Insecta > Hymenoptera > Pteromalidae > Gastracanthus > Gastracanthus pulcherrimus. Next base: position 145,099,061 of record OX424575.1, on the reverse strand, counting down.
CGGAAGATAGCAAGAGCGAGAGCGTACGCCGCGTGTAGTATATATAATGAGGAAGCGGATATACTAATATTGACGGGTTGGTTCTCTCTCTCTCTCTCTCTCTCGTCGACGACGTCGTTGATTTTTTTTCCTTTCGGTTGTTCGTTTGGTTTCTGCGCGGTGGAACGCTGGCTACTTATGCAGCGAGTGCGTATTGCAGCGTTATCTTTTAGAGTAATAATTGCTCTCGTGTTTGCGATTTTTTCGACGTGTAACGCTGGAAATATTTGTGCTTTTTTTTTTTCAAATGAGTGGTGAAGGAGTTCTTTGATAAGCGAGTGTATTTTCTTTAGCGAAGTATTTAGAGAGTGGAGGTAGAACAAATGTGCGCAATCAGACGCAATATTTCTTTTTGTTAAATAATTAGTTTTTACATTTTAAAATTATGTATATTGTATACGAAATATTTAAATAATTTTTCTCCTTTAGTGCCTGCATTGAATTATTTAGTATTAACAAAATTAAATTAAAGAAGATATATTCGATTTTCTTTTATTTTTTGTTTATACACTTAGCATTCTGAAATGTAGTACGGTATTAGTTTAGTAATTTATTTTAAATAAGATTTTTAATAATTTTAAAAGCTTTTTACACAGAAACATCAATATTATTAACAAAAGAAACTCACATTTTCTAGTAAAATGAACATTGACTTTTTCCTCCTTTCAAAAACTATAACAAACAATTTTCAAGAACTCATTATTCTACACCAAACACCATAAAAATCGCACTTCTCACGCCCACCATCGTTATATCGTTTTATTAAACCATCACCCGATGCACGTCTCTCGCCAACTCATTTTACCCGTCGACGGCGCTCAGCGTAAGATTTCAAGGGCCGGTGCTCGCGTGCGAAAAAACGTGGCGATAAAACGAGCGCGCGAGGCGGGAGGGGGCGGGGGGTTAGTTCATCGGAAGTGCATGAAAAACCCTTTTGTTCGTCGCACGAGTAGCCGCGTCGATGATGGGGTATCGAATGTCCCGGGCCTGTCTTGGGAGCCGGAGTACCTTTCTCCACCTCGTTCTTCTTACATACACTTCCTTTGTGTGTAGTCTCTCAATTACCCCGTCTCTCGCGTGCGCGCGGCTCCTGTAGGTGCGAGTGTTCAACGAGGAACCGCGGATATTCGAGCTGTATTGAATGGTTGTTGCGAAATTCTTCAAATGGGTACAATGAATGTGCAATTTTATTTGTGAATATGAGTAGCCTTTCGTGAACGGGATTGTGCATTTTTTTTTTCTATCACTATTTCTTATATCGATTATTTTTCATATCGATCTTTCTATATTTATGTATTTAACTCTTTATTCTAAATTAAATTAGAAAGAGGTTTATAAATTCAATGAATAACGAACAATGCAATTTCCCGCAATTTCCCCAGTCGCTAATTAATCAACCTAACAAACGGCCCAACCAGTCCAATAAACTCGACCACATCGGAAAGCAAGCACAGCGCGCTTGAAATACAGCCTCGATATCTATAAACGCAGCAAAAGCCGGGAGACTACACCCACACCGCTCGGTTCCCCCCTGGAAAAATCCAATATATACAACGACACATCGACTCTCGCTGCATTCAGAACCGGTAGACCCCACAGTCTCTCTCTCTCTCTCTCTCGCGTTATGTGGGTGCAGCCCGCGAGCCACTTCCTCCGTGTATACGCCATGTGTGTGCCGTTGCCGTTGCCGTAGCCGCTGGCGCTGCTGCAGTGCGGTCTCGGGCTGAATCGGATACTCGTGAGCGGCGGCAGCTCCAGCGCCCGCGGGAGGAGAGGCCCTTTTTCCGCAAGCGCGAGTACTATACATATTGCGCAAGAAAATATTTCGCGGGCCGGATGTTGGCCTGGTGGCTCGCTCCGTTTTTTCTTTTACCTTTTTTCTTCTTGTTTTGGAGAGCGCAGAACGTGACGTTCGATGCTGGCAGATGGTGGACGCGGACACTGGACTGATACATGGGTTTTGAGAGGGAATTCGAGAGGGAACTGGACTGCGGCTTTTTTCTTTTGGGTATTATTTTTGCGGCACGTTGCGTAAGAACGGGATGGTTCAGTAACGAAACTGTACTTTTCATTATTGCTTTTGGTAAAATTACGTATTATTACATTAATCATAATAATAACTATTATTTAGTTTTGAGTATTTTATAATATGATTCATAAATAATCTTAAAAACTCATTTTGTACATTTTTCTTCATTAATATACATTTTCAGAGTATCAAGCGCCTTGATTAATAGCCAATTATATAGAGTTCTAAGATGTTTCCCTTATTTTATGTCATCACTTTTACAAACAAAATTAATTACCGAGTAATATTTTTTCATTTTTAAAGATTGTATAACTTTAAAAAGTAATCATTTCTTTCTTGCGAATCGATTCCTCTTTTTTCCATAAACAAAACTTATCCATACCTCATTACTCGCAATTCATATTCCTCAGCCACTCTTAGCAAGCTTCCCACTTTATCGCTATTCTCCTCGCTTCGCTTTCCTCATCTGGTTTCCTACTTTCTCGCTCCATTTGGTCGATCGTTCGTCGGCGCGCATATGCAGCACCAGCAACAATAATGGCTGCCGCGACACTTCCGCTCGGACGACCGACACAGAGAGGAAAGCCCCTCCTCTCATCGGCCGTCGACTCTCTCGCTGTCTTCTTCATCTTTCCATCGACGACGACAGAGATAGGCATACTCACACTCTCTGTATCTCTGTCTCTCTCTCTCTCTCTTTCTCGTGCACTGCCCCGTCGAACTGGGTCATCGAATAATCGACGAATATAGCTGCAACCCTTTGTGAATGTACTATATACTTCTGCATAAGGGGTTTATTTTCCTATTTGCGCCGGAGGGTTTTGTTGATTTACCGAGCGCGCTCGTGCGTGTGCAAAATTTGAAGGAGGCGAGGGTGGTGCATCGTGCGGTGCATCCTGGGTGCACACGCGTGCTTTATCTGCTGGAAAATGCCCGTTACACTTCCTTGATTTATATTCTAGCGTGGTTATGATGCATAGCATTTATCATAGCAGGTATTAAAGAATGTTATGATTTTGAGATATATAAAGAATGAGTTAAAGGACGATTGATGATTTTATTTTTCGATGAAACACTATAAAGTTTTATAGGTGTTTCTTCTTGAAATAGCAGTCATACACTGTCAGATTATCCGAATGAATCCTAACAAGGTCTAAAATTGCACAATGGCATAAGTGCAACGACCTGATTAGCTTGACTTATACATCCGCAAGAAAATAACAAGACCTGCGAACGCGTAAACTACTCGCGATTTCAAACAAAAATTAAAACGAAAATCATTCGTCACTTCGATTAAAACTAGTTTTTAACAATTATAAAAAAATGCATATTACACAACGTTCATTCAAAAAACGAACCGCAGCCAATTCAGTCAAAAAATAGTGACGCGCAGACTTAGAGCAGGCGTCTTGACGTAGGACTCGCACCGCGTAACAGTTCGACGCACTTAGGTTGCACGAGGCTCTCTCTCTCTTTCTCTCTCGCTCATCGTTGTTACGAGCTACCTATCCTTAATATACCGCGAGCGGTGGCACTAATCTAGGCTGTTGTCTCGCGTTGCGCGGCTTTATCGCTCGCGCTTTGTACCCCTCCCACTCGCGTCTTATATACACCGAGCGCGATTAGTATAGGTAGATACAAGTCGAACAGACATTGATTCGTTGAGCGCCAAATGACGCAAGAGGATATGTATTTTGTAGTATTAATTAGGATAGAATATATTTGATTACTAATCAATCCGGTGACTTTATTGATAAATTGCTAACGTTCTATGAACCAATGACCCTTTCCAAGGTAAATAATAATTTTATATAATGAAGCAATAGGTACGGAAAATTATTCTTTTCATTGTAGGCGGTAATTGCTTTTCTGACCATTGAATACCCGAAACGTCGGCAATTTCGCAATAAATTAACTAGATTGTAAAGACTATATTATTTGAGTGTCAATCAGTTCATATTTGCGACCTAATTACTTGATAATGGAATCATATACGTTTAAACATACCATTAATGATTCGCGAACAAAAGCTCATTCATATAAGTATCAAATTATTGAAATTTCAACCACTTCTTTTTGACAATCTAAAGCTACTTCGTTTCTTTACTTTATAGACCACTATTACAACAAAATTAACACACTGCAACCTTAACATTCACAACGCTTCACGAGTATTATCCACTGATCTTCATACTGCCCACCCAATCTTCCGATCAACTCACCATTCATAAAAATCATGGAATCCGCGAAGCTCACGCACGAGATCACGCCTGCACTTACATGCATATATAGTGGGAGTGCATGATGAATGTCGCGACAATGAATTTCCCTTACGTACCGACGTGACGACTATTGGATATATGAATGTGTGTCTCTCTATATATCTATAAACCTCCGGGGCCTTATGAATATAAAGCTGCCGGTGAATCGACTGCGTCGACGACGATTTTGTTTTGCTCGCGAGAGAGAGAGAGAGAGAGAGAGAGAGACTGCAGGCGGCGAGTGAATCGCGCCATTGTGCAGAGCTCATGCGATGCCTCCTTGGCTTTGACCCTGAGACTGCGTTCGCGCGAGAAGGCGGAATTTTTTTGTTTGTACACGGAGGTCGATTGTAAATCTTTACTTGTCGTAAATCTGAAATTACTGTATCTATATTGGGGAAAACGAGCCTCTTGGCATGTTCATACTCAAAATTGATACCTAGAAGAATTTGGGAACCTGTGCCCGGTACCAAGCTTTCAGTCGGGTATGCGCAAATGTGGATAACAAAAACCAAGATGAATTCCATTTATTAGGAATAAGATACATTTGTACGAATGGGAGTAATTTTACAAAGCAAAATTTATTTCTTTCTCCCACTAGTATATAATTTGAGGTCCAAAAATAGAATTGCTATAGGTATTTCGTGAGTACATCCTCTTGTGATAAAATAATCATTTTCTTCGTATACGATCTCTGACAACACCAAACATCAAACCCCACCAATCAAGTTCTCCTAAAAAATCATCCCAACGACTTTCGCATTAGCTACGCATACTCCGCGTAAATATACGCCCGCGCGAAAACCGATCATTGCTTCTATCAAGTGAAAAAAAAAAAAGAAACACCAACATCTCTCTCCGACCGATCCCGTGCGAAAAGCCATCGAGAATCCCATTCATGCACAGGCTTCTACCTCCCTCGGAAGCTATTAATTGCGCGTGCGAGCGGGCAAAAGAAAAGGAGATTCGCTCTCGCGTCTATAATCGCGAGGCCGAGGTAAGCGCGCGCTCTTCGCGAATTTTTCCACGGGTAGCGTTTTCTTTTGCATAGAGAGGATCGGAGGTAAGAGCGATGCGATTCTGCGCGTCGATCGCGCAATGGCACGCAACCCATCGTCGATCTTTCTCCTCCTTCTTAGCTCGGAGGAGTAATTGGCTGATTGGCCTGCTGCGCGCGATTTCTTTCTCTCTGTCCCTTTTTTTGCCGCTACGGGCTTCATCGTTTCTCATCCTCGCAGTGGCAGCTGGAGCGAAAGAAAGAGAGATTTTTAGAGGTGATTTGACGGGAAAAAAGATCGACGTGATTGTTGCTAAAGTTGATCTGTGCCTTTTTTCGGATGTTTGTCTTGGAGGTTTGTTATTATATATCTTGGGTGCGCGTTGTTCTTTGAGGAGGAGGAGAGAGGCTTGTTAACGGTGTAATTGAGATCTTATTTGGCGTGAATTTTTTACGCGTGTATTTTCAGTTGTATATAGTTATTAGAGTGGTAAAGAGAAGTGCGCAAGGATAAATGATTCAATCGAATTGATTCTTTGAATTTACTCTGCACTTGGCACCGTTACAGTTGTATATATATTTTAGTATGAAAAGAAAATTGTTCGATCCAACACAGTATTTCATTTAAGCATCTTTTACTTCACAATACTAAAAAACGCATATAAAACTAAAAAAAGAATTTCGTTCAAAACCAAACCGTATCTTCAATGATACTTCAAGAACCACCGCCTTTCAACTCCACAAAGACTCTCTTCACTCACCTCGCAAAACAAATATATACATAAAGCCAGTCTCAAAAAACGACAAAACAAACGCGTCGAAACCGCTCTCGTCTGTTATTAATAAAAATTCTCGCGCGCCGCGGATCATCTCCCGGGCGATCAATTTTTTTTCCTTCCTCTCAAGGTTACCTCTCTCTCTATCTCTCACTCACCGTTCGTATATTTATTCGGCTGCTGCACACGCGAGCGCGAGCACGTGTATCTCGCGCCGGTTGCGCACCGCGTGCGTATATTATACCCACCGGTAGCCGCCGCACGTGCGAGAGTCTCGTTCATGCGCAATAATTGCGTTGTGACGTCGGGTCTGGTCAGGTGAAAAGGTGTGGAATTTTTGGATTCATTGATAAGATGTTGGGATGATACAGAGCTTTGTGGGGTATTGGACGGGAGGATTGAATGGCGTTGGTATATGTATAACTTGATGGGGATTTAATGTTATATAAGTATATAAAGGCAATTTTGTTGAATGAATTATTAGTAAATTTCGAAGTAGCAGGGAACAAACCGGGTTTTAAATTTATTTACAATTTTTAAAAATATTTTAAAATACTTTCTTGCAATATACCTTACGTAGAATAAATCTTACGTCAAATAATAGTGACTCTGAAACTTGGACCGATAAACACTATTGATTTGATTTAATAATTTTTTATGATCTTACACATTAAAAATAAACACTGCATTGGCCATAATTTTATAAAATACGCGCACAGGGTTCTTTATCTCGTGCACAGGCAAAATGTCGATTTTTTTTAATCAGCTAAAAACTTTTATTTCAATTATTTAATTTTACAAAACAAGCGTGCACGCGTTTATGAAATGAATGAAAGCTAATTTTAGAGCAAGAGGTAAAGATATACGCGATTTCATAATTTGGGTTTGAATTATTTATACAAAGACAAAACCACTGATAAGATCTAAAAGCATATGGGCATGGAGAATGACTGATCGAATCTTACTTTATCGTGTCACGGTCAAATTTTGAACTGGATGGTAATTATACATCAGCGTTTCGCAATGAGAATGCAAAGTATATAACATACACGCACAAATCATAGTAGAAAAGTCCAAAGTAAATCCTTCATTCCAGAAACTAACATTATCACACTTTTATAATTACCTCTCACAAAACACGACTCGTACATCAAACTTCTCTCTATCATTACACCTCACTCGAATTTCACGCTCCTTTATATCGACCTAAGCTCACCACATGATGTATACACGCAAAACCCAGACACCCGCCACAATACGGAGGAAAGGGAAAGTGCGCCAATGACTATCGAATAGACACGTAAAGCCGATGACTACGCGCATTCTCTCTCTCTCTCTCTCTCTCTCTCTCTCTCTCTCTCTCTCTCTCTCTCTCTCTCTCTCTCTCTCTCTCTCCGCACAATTCGATTACTTCCGCGGTTTTCCTAAGCCAGACCGCACGCGGTGCCATTACCGACGTATTACGCGCGCGCGCGGGCGCGAACGTTTGAAAAAGTGAGAGGGGAGAAAAATGCCAACCGTCGCCGCTGCTGCCGCGCGCGGCGTGCCGTTGATCTCGACATTGACCCACTTACGGAGCGTTCGCCGGTTTGTCGTAACATTGCGACGCGATTATTGTCGGTTTATGGCTATCGTTAAAGTGCAGGTGGCTTTTTGCGCGGAGTGCCGGTGCGCGCGAATTTTCCGCAAGACCTTCGACCTCGTGTGTATACATGTAAGACGAAAAATTAACGAGAGACGTTTTTGGGATATGCACGGGGGGCGATTGGTATCTACGAGAGAGGGAATTTCGAGGTTTTGCGCGCTTGAGGTTGCGAGGTTTGGAATATCGGTTAGCCTTGCTTAGAAATGTGATGAAATGTCCTTGTTAGCGTATGAGCTGTTGTAAATACATTCAAAATAAATATTTAATTCAATTGACTGGGTTGTAAAAGTGTTATTATATAATTAGTAGAAAATTTTATTACACTGAGAAAATAAAGTATAGCAAAAAATACTATTTCTGTTTATATCATTCGGGGTATACTCGATTTCTACAAAAATTACCATATTTAAAAAAAAATCTTGGAAATTCTTATTTTATTGTGAATGTGGAAATTTCTACTATAAAAATTGTATTATATATTAGAAATTAAAATGTTTTTGTTAGTAATTAGTTATTATATATAATATCAATTGAAATATTTTTTATTGTACTTCATAGTAATGATTACTAATGAATTCTCAAACTCCCAATCAATAATCTAAATTATTCAAATCTCATATTTTTCTATTCAAAGACTGATTAAATTTGAATATAATATGACGTAAATCCATTTCTGCGATTTGACCGATATAAAGCTCCAGATGAAGAAGAACTAGTCACCAGGCCATTTATACATTCGATTTTGCCTTTTTCTCTCTCTCTCCCTCTCTCTCTCTCTCTCTCTCTCTCTCTCTCTCTTTCGTGTCTCTTTGTGCGCCGAGCGGATCCTCACTTAACCTCTGCCGGTCTGCTTGTTCTTCTTCTTCTTTCTTGTTCCTATACGCGGCGCGATGGGGCGAACGAACGATAAAACGTCCGTAAATTCGAACCTTGTCCCAATTCGGCGCGAGCGAGCAAGAAAAAAGCGGCGAACCGTGCGAACTCGAATGAATCTTCGTGTATGTGTGTGTATTCACTTTGGGAAGTTACGAGTTGTAACGTTTTACTGATAGCGTGTGTATATATGTGTACACGCCGATATCCTTCAAATTGAAAGTGTCAACTGTCGGTGATTCATTGGGAGCCGGGCGCCAGCGGGTTTCTAAAATTTACCGAAATCTTCGACGAATTATGAAGACCTTTGTAATACGCCTCTTTTTTTCGTCGATATTCTCTAATGGTTTATCTTAGAATTGGGTTTTTTTGCGGATTCCTTTTTGTCGGCTTTCGATGATTAATGAAAATTATATAGAGTTTATTAGCGCAAACAATTTTTGTGAGAAAAAACTATTCAAATTATTTCTAACTAAATTGTTTTATAAATCTTTTGAACCAATAAATTGTTTTATGATATTTTAATCTTTTATGACAATGTATAATTTAACAATGCAAACATGAAACTCTATTTTTACCGTACACACACTGACCCAAATAAAAAATACAGTATTCTAACTCAGTATTCATCTGTATACTGAGAGCAATTATCTAGCAAAATTTACTGTTTCTTTTTCTATGGAGACATACATAATTTATAAATTCACCATTTATACAGTAAAAGTAGCCAAATAAATATTAAGTTTAGCAATGTTTAGCAAAATAGTAACCTCTTTTATACAATGTTTCCCACTGTAACTTCCACTCGTCCGCGGATTCCAAGAAAGATAAGAAATTAGTGGACGATCACCGCGGGGCCGCGCGCGCGTACACCCGACCAAAAAAAAAGAGAATTTCGCGGATTTCACCGACCACGAGTTTATTCTAATGAACGACGACCGGGCGACGGCTTTCTCGAGGCCACACGCCGCCTCGCGTACGTGTGGCGCAATTAAGTTACTAAACGCCTCTAACGAGGCTGCGGAAAAGAGCGAGAGAAGAATAGAAAAATTATGAAAAAGTAAGCTCTAACCCCGATTTAGGCACTAACCACGTTACGATGGCCGAAATTGCATCACTGCGCGCAAAGGAGAGCTCTCATTTTCATAAATTAAGGCTCATTATTACGCGCTGCGAATGGGACGTGTGTGCGCGACGCGGCATGTATGACTTGTGTTGTGAAGATGTTTATCAACGGGCGTGCAGTCGTTTTGAGATTAACGCTGATTTGCTAATTGGGAAGGGGAAAGAGATCATTCTTTTTTTCGAAATAATATTTTGAATAAATATAATTTATTCACTCTACTAGTGATTCAGTTAATTAAATATAGAAGATTTACACTTGACATCAAAAGATTAACGATTATTTTAAGTATTTAAAAGAAATTTACGAATGTGCTTTTTCAATTAACTCCCAAAACAACAATTATTTTTTGAAAAGTCAACATTCGAGCGAAATTAGCACTTCACTAAAACTTTATTAGCGTGGAAGCACATCGCGCAACATTTTCTGCGTGCAACGTAAAAGGGCAGAGCTGCGTATATAAAGACGCAGATTCAGGCTTGATGCGCAGATAAAACGAGATCCTGTGCACTCAGGAACGCGTTTTGCGTCTCTACTTTTGCCTTAGGTACATTTCAAGTTCATCCTCGGTGCATTGCTGTTACACGTGTAAGAAATGTCGAAAGATTTTTAGTACTTTAATGTAATTTAACCGAAGGTTACAATATAGATCTGTGAAAAGAAATTGTCATTTATTTTTAACAATCATCAAGATTCTCATTAATTCAGCTACAGTCTTTATATTACATTGTGTAAAATTGTCTTCTTTTGTTTCTAGCTAATTACGTCATTTATAAATATTAAAAACTTAATCCAATTATTATTAACGATGAGCAATCAAAAAAAATTCCTGTTGAATAAGTTATCTCTCTATAAATATATAAAATAAGAATCACAAAGATTAATTTACCTTGTTCGAGTGTATCTTTAGTGGATAAATTAACTTCGGTCAAAAGGGCGGGAAACTGCGCCGCTCGCCTCTCGCCTCCACACGTGGGTGAAGCACTGCGGCTTTTATGTAAATTAATTAAGTCCGACGCTCGAGCTCGAGCAAGCGGTGAACGAGCTTTTCAAGGTAAATTTACGTTCAAGTGCAAGGGTACATACTCCATAGAGCATAGCTTCCTGTCCGATATATAGAATTTCGAGAGCCGAATGTCTGCTGCTGTTTAAGTCGTTTATATGTGTGCATATGCGTGAATGTATTATAAAGGAGGATTTAGGAAAGGATTAATGGATCTGCTTTGCGACTGCTTGACTGAGTTGTGCACGTACGAAATTCATTTGCTGTATATCTCGTGTAGTTTTAACTTGGAAGAACAAAGGTATACTAAAGTATTTTTATTAAAAAATTATATACACATGACTTCTTGATCAGACATTTAAATTAAAGTATTTTTTTATACAGAAATTAATTATGTATGATAATTTTATAAAGAAAATGATAAAATTTTATAATTAGTTTAAATTAAGAAAAGAATATTTGAGTGACGCATGGACAACGAAAACCATCAAATCATTCACGCACGCGCAAATCGACGAAAAAAAAATCCCTCCGAATCTTCTTATCATTATAACTTTATTACATGCAGATCCTAAACCTGCCGCGACTCCTCGATTTTAAAAACATAGGCCGTTACGCCCGTACAAAGTTTTCCCGTTTATCTTCCGCGCGGCGCACACACAAAATGGTAAAATCGTAAATTCCGAAATTCATGGGGAGCCGGCCGCTAAAGGAGCCTCGGCATCAGCAGCTCGGTCAGTATACCTTACCTACAACGGCCGAGGGAATTTCTTCGCACGCTCACTTTCGTTCTGGCCTTCTTCATCTCCCTCCTTCTATCTCTCTTCTTTTCTTTTCTTTTTTTCTCTCGTGTTTCGGGTCGCACACGCCGCGCGGCCACTTTTTCGGGTCCCGTGCGCGGCTGACTGTCGGGAAGAAACTACCGCTCGCCGTCTGTTCCTTCTGCGAATTTCATTCCCGGTCGATTTTTCTTTTTTTCTTTGATACGTTATTTTTTTTAGGGGGAGCTAGTGTTTTCATTAAGAGATTCCGCGAGATTTAATGCACTGCGGGTTTAGGAGGATAAAGTTTTGAGGATTCTTGGAGGAACTAGAGGATAATGAAGTCTTTTTTCTTTAGATATATCAACGTTTTTAACTGATAATTATTAATAAATAATAATAATAATAGTAATAATAATGATAGAAAATATATATAAATTTAAAATTGTAATATTTTTAATTGCAATTGCGTTATATGTATACAATTGAAATTGTTGTCGAAAATCGTAAGAAATGGATTTTTTAATAGATTTAAAGAACAATGCTAATGAAATTTCATGAATCTTCATAAAACCATACAAAGGTTCACTAATTCACTCAGAAACAATCGTACGACCACCAATGCCCCAAACCCCAAATCAACCCAAAGAAACCTATAACTCTGGACTGAGAGAGAAGAAAGAGGTGGAGCAGAGACCCCCAAAAAGAAGGAAAAAACGATAAGACGGTCAGACGGTGGCCGCCGGCGCTTAATAGCTCGTGCTCGCGTGGATCTCTCTCGCTTAGACAAAGAGAGCGCAAGGGGCCTGAGATATACTGCGGTTCTCAACTCGGATGCTGCGCGTTTTCCGATTTTCATGACGTTTTTCAACGCTCGTAATACGCTTTCTCCGCGAAGAGGTATATATCATAATTTCGAAAATCGGTGTGGTCTGTGGTCTTTTCTTTCCGTATAACGTGGGATGAGTTAGAGATTCTTTTCTACTGCGCTCCTTAATTTAGACATCGAGCTATTTCACACAAAAGCTCACAATTCCAACAATGGACCACCTCCATCTTCTCCCATAACCCATCGATACGTTCGTCTTCATCAGCCACACGCATTCCCAGCGAAAATTCCTCGCCTGCGCGCAACCACCCAAGTTCTCCAAAACGAAAAAGCTCCGCACCCACACCTCCACGAGAATCTCCCCAAAAGCCATCCATCAAAATCAATATATCCATCAGCTCCTCAATGCGCCTTCAACACTCGCACTTTTCCTCCAGCCGAGCACAAAGACACACAGAGGCGAGAGAGGCGCGAGCATAATTCGCGAAGGCTGACTTATGGATTTTGCGTGTTGTGTGTATACCGGAACGGAGAACTGCTGCCGAGAGAGAGAGAGAGAGAAAGAGACTGCCTTTGTGTCCGACTCTCTCTCGATGCGTGTACGTTTGAAAATGCCGCCATCTCGCTCGCCTTGAGACAAAGCCCGGTGCAGAGGCAGATATTTGCCCCGGCTGCTGATGCTGTATAAGCTGCAACCCCGCGCGATTCCCGAGTGTTCTTACTACCGATATTTCTGTCAGGCTGCGGCTGTTGTTTCGCGCGCGTGGTGCTACGACTTTTCGAATTGCTGAGAAGGGTAGGGTTCACGGGGAGATTTGTTGTTGGGTGGTTCGAAGGGTTATTGTGGAAGAGCTTAGTTTTCGAAGTTATGGATGCTTTATTTTTGAATGAAGAATAATGAATGAATTTATTATTAACCATAATTGCTGAAGATAAAATGACACTTTTATTTTTCTGTTGTAAAATTATTTAGGTAATGTACCAGTACCTGAATTTATGAACATAGCTTAAAATATTTTACAAATAAAATTGAGTGTACAGTTTTCAGGTACTGAGATTCACATTAGGCGTTGTTTAAGTACTACACTTACTCATTCTTATCCCTAAAAGAAAATTGACATTCTTGCAGGTTAGATAAAACGATTTTTCCACTAGTAACCAAACATTTCTTACCGATTTTGTAAAGATGTCTTATTTCTAGTCTTATTAAGCGTTGTAACTGAAAATTAGTTTAAATGAAATTAAATTTCAATTCTTAAATATTGACCAAACCCTCAGCAACGACATGATAATCGAATGAATCCTACCCGATCTCACGCATGCGGCTCGTCCGCGCGCATTTCGATTCGCCCTCGCACTTGTCGCTCTCCTTCTCTCGCTCACTATTATTAAGCTCGTCGCGATTTATTTGTGTCTGCGGCATTGCTCCCCTCTTCCGATGTCTCTCGCGGTTCTCTCTTCCTTTGCCTTCTCTTTCTCTTTCTCTTCTCTCCGCGGGCGAGTGTCCTCGACGGAGTCTGCGAACTCGCCTTCTGCTCAAGAGAGAGAGAGACAGAGAAGAGACGAGAAGAGGTCTCGCATATTATTCTTGTTTTTCCTACCGTCCTTTCGACAATTCATTAGGTCGCGCGGACTACTAATCACTTTTTACGGACTGTGCCTTAATGGCGGGTATCGCTGTCGATCTATTCTACTTTGCCTTTTGCTCCCGCTGCTGGTCCTTCTTCTTCTTGCTTTGTTGAGAGGTGAGCTGGAGCTGACTTGGGTTTGATATTTAGCATGCTTCGGATAGCTCTAATTAAGCGATAATATAGTGATTTATTTAAGTGTGTATTATATTTGAGGAATTGTATTTTAATGTGTGTCTTTTGTTTTTTGTTGCAGGTAAGCACAGCTCTGGGCTGCTCTATGACATTATCGTCCGGCTTTTAGTAAGTACGAAAAGAATGCTGCAACGGCAAAACTTACCTTTTCCTAGCCAAGCTAAATACACAGTGTACATTTTTGTTTGCTTTTAAATTCAATCCTAAACAATAAATCGAGCTGTGCATGGTGAATAATGATCACTTGGCAAAAATTAGAGTAACTATATTTAGTAATATTTACGAAGTATTTTACTGTTTCCATATAATCATTTGTTAATTTTAAAAGAAGATTTGTCAAATTAGTAAGAATTTTGTTTCAATAAATTGCCATAATAATCAGAAGTTTGACCGATTACTTAGTTAATTTGACAAATATTTTTGCCGAATTGACAAACCACTTTATTAAATCAACAGAATACTTCGTAAGTGCCACCAAACCAATTTTTACACAAAATAAAAAAATCCACACTGTGTACAAAACGAAATTGCATCTCCATCCGCATAAACGTGCACGAGCAAGCGCACCCAAGATAAAGAAGCTTAAAGCAGCGAAAAAAAAAGGAAGCGCAAAGACCAAGCATGAGACACGCGAAGTGTGCGCACGCGGTAGAATCGCGCGGAGGGAGCAACAACGGCGCGACGCCGCACAGGTGCGGGAGAGTTTGAAATTGGACGCGCCGGTGTGTGCGTGCGCGTGTGCGGGCCCCTGCGCGTATCCTCTTTCTCGCTCCGACGCATGCGCAGCAGCAGCAGCATCTCTGCTCTCCTTCGATTTCACACATTGCCCTCGAATGACCGTGAAAAAGAGCATCTCTCGCGGGACCCGCTTTGTTCGAGAAAACAGTTTTTTTCCGTTTTTTTTTTGTTTTGGATGTTGCCGGTGGGCGATGCTCGGTTCTTGTGTTCCCTTGGCGATGAGAACGATTATGTGGCTGGTTAAGCTTATTTTGTCATTTTATTAGTTATTTAGTTTTTAGGTATGACCGAGAGAAAATAAAATGCTATATACACTGTTTTGAATGTTTTATTTTCGAGGAAAACTTTTTTTTTAATTGACGTTAAAATAAAATTGCATATGGAAAAAAATTATACTGCAATGTTTTGTTTATTAATTGTATATACGTCTATTTATGGTTTACCCCTAGAGTACCCATTAATTTATTTATTTTAAGCATGTCTAGTCAATAGCTTTTAAGATTACTGTATATATTTAGAATATATTGCTCATGTGTCTATTATTGAAAGAAAAAATAATCAATCTATATTATGATCAATATTTTAGGGGAAAAGAAATTAAAACATACAGTACTGAAAGTACAAAAAATAATTGCAAATGTCATATTTAGACTAGCAGGTGGGCCACGATAGTCCAAATAAACAAAGTACAAAATGAGTAAATAAAATAATCACTTCTCAAAACTGCTCTTCCTAAAAACACGTAGCAACCCGTTCTAAAAAGCCAAACTTGAGCTGAAAAGACGCATACCTCCTCGTAGACACAAGCGTACCCCCTGAAAATTAAGATCTCGAGAGTCGTCGAAAGGGCGATTCCTTGCACATGTTTTACTGCTCTCCACGTCGCGCCTCTAAATTAGAAACGCAGGCGCGTGCGACAGGTAGTTCTCATTCCCCTGCAATACATACATAGGTACATGCACAGTTTAAGCATCGTAAAGTCGAGAACGCCGTCGAGCAATATCCCAGCGGGCCTGGGCAATAAATTCAGAGCGCTTGGTGGCCGCGTGTCTCCGCTCTCTTTCTATACCTGCCGTGTACGTATACGCTCCTAAACGCTCCTCCTCCGAGAAACTCCGAAAATCCTTGGGTCCGAGCGCGTCCGTCTGCGCTGGCCGGCCAGGTAAAGAGACGTCTCTCATCCTCGAGCACGGAATTCCGAAGATTATTGCAGGCGTATACCTGCGCGCGGCCAGCGAGCCTCGTCTTTGTTTGGCCGGAGCGCGGAGCAGCAGGAAATTCAAGCGAGGAGGCGCGCAATTTTTCGAGGAGGAGGAGGAAGAGCTCGTAAAGGACGCCTTAATAAGAGGTGATTCGTCATTACGATCGTTGTTTGATTTACGATTGTAGGGAGGGGAAGGTACGGTGGAGTCGTTTTCTCGGTTTGTTGCTGGCCGCGCACTTGCTCGTGCTTTCTCTCTCTCTCTCTCGCTCGATTGCACGGGGAAAATTCACTTAACGCGTCGTTACCGCGCGTAGTTAGGTACTGGCTGTGTATATATAGGTATGTTGGGGGCTCTGGGTGACGACGATCTCGTTTAGAGCCCGCGGCGGCGATTTACAATTTTACGCGCAGCTCGTTCGGACGTTGATTGCCCGAGCTGTGCTGTTATAGCGTGCTGCAGAGCGGAGGACACTTTGATACAGGTTGTTAGCTTTGAGAGGGAAAGAGTTGTGGAAAGGATTCTTTTCTTTAATGTTTGTATGTGAAATACCGTAGTTGTCCTGCTGGGAATGCTAGGATTTCAAGGTTAGATGGAAGTATGTTTTATTTTTAACTAAGAAAGATTTCTTAATTGTTCAGTTAGAGTGCCGAGATATAATTTTAATGTATGCAATTTAAAAATTCAATTGCATTGAAGATTAAAATGCATTATTAACATGCATGCTAGTATAAGAATTCAAGTACCTACAAATATTTGATTTTTTAATGTGCCTCAAAAATGTATGTAAATTAATTATGCATGAAAATTGAAAAATTTAGTTACTGTCTGTTTGAATTATCAATAGTAATTAAATTTTTGGAAGGAACTTCCGTTTTATAACTGAAACTTAAACCAGAAGTTTTTAATAGTTATGTTATACTTTTTAGCAATTTTTGTAAGAATAGCTCATTTTTCTTCTAAATATGCAGTTAATAACAACCGAATAATTCAAATTCAATCTACACCTCCTCATGAAATCACCACTCCCCGCAAATTCCATGACCTAAACTCCTCGTAATTAAAAATTCTCCTCTAAACGTCGGCGCAGCTCTTGTGCAATCGCGCAGCAAAACGTGAAATACACGTGCGTACGTACGCACAATCTGCGAATTTATTGATAAGCGTGACTCTGGGTTCGCGCGACACGCGCCGAGTTACGAGGGCGCGGATATACGCTCCGGCAGCTCTTTTGTCTCGTATATTAGTCGAAAGATATATCGGGGACGCGGTCTCGCGCAGTATTTGCACGCCAATAAATACATATGCCGGAGGCGCGTCGGCGAACTTTCACGTTACGCAATTACAATAATCGAGTGAGAGAGACTATATATACTCCGGGACTCGTCAGAAAAAAATATGCCGGCTTTTCGGCGCTTTCTGCGCGAGCGCGCGTTACGTTGCACCTTTGTCTGCGACTTTTTTTTTTCCTTTCGTCGTTTTACTTTGCTTGAGGTGAGGTTATTTTAAGACTTATATATACCTGGGTGTTTTTATCTTTTGGCTTTGGTATCAAGGTTGGGGTGTGATGAAAGCCGTCTGCGGAAAGTCGGTATTTACGATTGAAAAGTGATTTAATGCCTTTGGTATGCGCTTTTTTTTAATTTGTACATTTAATTTTAGTACAGGAAGTCATGTGAGTAACGTATTTCTTCAGTGATTTTTATATAAAGTTTAAAGTAGAGGAACGCACAGGAAATTTAACTTGATAGTTAACTCATTAAAATCAATAACATCATTCGTCTCGCAAATGATTCAGTAATACCTCGTATTATACCGTGCGCCGAAGCCATCGCGTTGATGTTGCGCCGACACGAAAAACATCAGGACGATAATCGGTCATTTTTCCAATCCCGCACACGCCGCGCGCACATAAATTCATCCTTCGTCCGAACTTTCACCGTTTTTGTTTTTTTCCTTCACTGTCTTCATCTCCGAAAATCCTCCATAACAGATATAAGACGTTTATTATGCCGTGATCTTTAATTATACCGAATGGCTACCATGTATTTCGTAAAATATTACTTTATTAATACATTTGATGTATCTTATTCATTTATTACTAACTATTACGATCATTTAGATATATCCCTAGTGAAAATCAATCTGCAGTTTATGAAATACTTTTTAAATAAAAAAATAATAATTTCGACAAAAATTGCAAAAATTGGATGATTATTGACCAATAAATGGTCTCACTTTATCTTAAAATGTTCATTATGTCAAAAAAATCGACTTCCCTTTTCTATATTAAAATGCTCGTTAAACATTCCCAATGAAATATTCAGATCACTCATATGTCCAAATCCGAGATTCACCGATACCTACAGTTTCGCTTCACGCAAATTAACCTTAAAATTACCTTCTCCGCACCTTCGCTCGTATAACATACCTACACAGCGGCAATTCTTCGCCCTTGGCCCACGCGATCGCCACCACCGCCGCCGCCAGTATTTCGCATTCATTTTTACATACACACACATAGAGCGCGCGAGCCACGCGTCGAAGTTGCAATTTTCCCTGCAACGCAACCTTGCTCGCCGACTGGACGCAAATTGCCTTTAATTCGAGGCGGGAGAGAGAAAGAGAGCCGTCCGTTTCTTCCAGAAGTATAACGATTTCGGGACACGACGGCATTCGTCGTGCACAACCCGTCATTAGTTCGGGGGCCAATTTTTCGCGCGCGCGCGTGCTCGGGAATGCATGTGTGTTTGTGGGTCTCGAGGGGAGGGCCAAAGGAGATACCATGCGGAGAAAGCACGTGAGGTTTAGAGGAGAGACAGAGACAGAGAGAGAGAGAGAGAGATAAATGTAGGATTGGTAATCGACGAGCGCGCGCGCCGGTACGGACGAAATTACTTATGTTTGCACGCGCTCGAATGCTGGACGCCGATTTCGGAGTCGAAACTTAACGGTCGCTTCGCTCGATACTTTGAATATAATTGCATTTTGGCTACATTGTACTTCACAAGTTAAAAAGGAATCTTTCAATTTATTTTGTAAATTGTTTTTAAATGTTCATTCTTATAAATCGGTGAAAACACTTCTCCGATAAAAAAAAGTAAGATGAGTCGCTGTATAATGGCATATCGGTGTGCACGTGTATACACGCAGTAGCCCGAAAGGAAATTAATTGCACTCTGCGTCGTGCGCGTAATTTAAGCTTTTTTCGCCGCTGTCAGCGACGCATGTGGTTCTGACGCTGCGCGAATTTAAGATTACGGGCGTGTTTGTGACCGTGCAGCGATCGTTATTTGAAATTGATACGACGGCATTTGAGTTAACGATATCTTTATAAAATAAATTACGTCTAATAAATCATTAACTTTATATATTTTTTCGAATAAGACCATGCTATACACATACGTATAAATAAACGATTTTTAGATTATTTCACAGGAAAAAGGATTACTTGTTTTAAGAAGAAAATTTTCTTAAAATAAGATGTAACAAATTTAAGAACACTTTTTCTTTTTCTTTACATATACAAATGTTTTGATTTCTACTAGAGTAATCAATACAAAAATCTTTGCTTTCTCTTTTTCTAAAATCCTTATAACTTTAATGATAAATTATATTTTATATTTATAAACCGCAAAGTGTTACTATCCTTCTATCAAAATTCGCCACAATCGCGCTAAAATTTGCACGCATGATTCACAGCACTCCCTGCATCTGCCTATTGCTCACCTCCCCCTGTCCATACGAAACACTGTCCACTAAATACAATTTTCTGCCGATAAAAGAGCGTCATACATCCCTACTCCTTACAACTCAAGCGTTGAAAGAGCGGAAGCGACTGACGCGCGCGCCTATTATATAGCTATACGCACCCGTACGTCTGGCCGCGTGCAACTCAACAGAGAGATCTCCGTGCGTCGCATTTATAATAATAAAATAAAAAAAAAGAAAGAAATGAACGATCGGGCGCGGGAGGCTCCATAGCTCCCGAAGGCCTCGATCGTCGCCGACCGCGTTTCCCCGAATTCGTGGAGGCACCCGTCTGCAGCCTTCGGAGCTTTCTTTTCTTTACTTTTTTTTAGAGGGGATTTAGTGGAGTTTTTTTTTATTTTTGGGTGCTGCGTCCTCTTATTTTCATGTTTAGAGGTGACGAGGTGACGGTGAATGGTGTGTGTTTGTGTGGGTATGGAGATCGAGACGGGTGGCGCGGGAATTATGTATGTGTGTTTCCTCGGTCTTTGGAATTGTCTGTTGTGCTTGCTGAGATGTATGGTATTGTTGCTTTGTAGGCTCTATTGCAAGTAGATTATAGCTTTTTTTTATATGTTACCGATTGGTATGTTTTAAGGTATTACGATAAGACTATTAAAATGGAGTATAGAATTAGAGAGTACTTTTCCATTTTAAAAGTGGTCTTTGATCTTTTAGAATGGCTAAACTTACCAAAATCCTATCTTCCTTGCGTTTCTTCATTTCTAACAAATAATAACATCAAAGTAACATGATAATTTGAATATACATTTATCCCGTCATTCACAATTTTCGTTAATTCCCTGTAAGCAGATTTAACTTACAATAACGTCTATTGAGTGCGAGCCTACCTCACCGTAAATTCCTAGAATCGTTTTTGAAGAAACCTTGAAAAGACGGATTATACATATTACATCTTAGATCTCTCTCATTTTATGTCTCTTTCTTCTTCTTCCATTTTTTTGTTGTTGTGCACACGACCAATCGTCGCCACTTCGAAAGAAGGCCCCGCGGTTATCTCGAACAAACGAGACTGCCTATCTCGGTTTTCCGACGCCTATCAGTCCTTTTTTTTCCTCTTTCTTTCTCCTGTGCACGCGGCTCTTCACGTACGCCGTGCTCGCCCTTTGTTGTCCAAGGCGCGTCATAAAATCTTCTGCGGGCCGGATATGTATCTCGCGTGCTCCGTGCTCTTACCTTTAGTTTGGCCTTTGAATAAGCGCGTCTTGTTTATTTACATGGAATTTTCGACGTGGAATTTACGTATAATCATAGATGTAGACCCACTGTTACTGTACATAATTAGATTGTTACATACAAATAAAATATTTGATTTTTAAGTATATCATTAGGTAGAAAAATAAAAATCTTAGGTCGTGTTTTTGTTTTTTCTTAAAAATAATAAATAATTCAAAAGATGTAGATGTCCAAAGTTTTAGAATTTTAGATATATAAATATGTTTGCGGTAGTACACCATCGTGATGCCACGTGAAATTCAAACTAGCGTATCTTACTTTCATTTAGAAATAGAAAACATGCAACATCGTAATTATGCATGAAGCTTAATCTTATAAAATTATTACAAGATTAGATAATGGTAAGATACGACATAACTAATTCAAATTCTATTTAATCATAAAAAATCAATCACCCATAAAAAAGTTTAATCCAATATCAAGAAGCCTACGATCATCATCGTCCACAATAGTAACCTAATCCTCTTCATTCACCCGACTATTAACACACTTTTTTCTTCCTCCACTCTGCCCTCGTCAAACTTTTTTCTTCTCCGTTCCTCCGTGAAAAAAAAATTTCAAACACAACGAAAAGAAAAAAAGGGAAAGAAAGCCGAGAACGTGCTCGCGCTTCGCGAGCACAACAAAAGGTGTCGGCGCGTCTGCGCATTGAGAGCACGTTTATATATATACAGAGGCGAGGAATGGAAAAAAGCACGTGGCGCGGCGTATCTCGCGCGTACCTTTGTGTCTCCGGAGTCTATATATACGTGTACGATTCAAGGCCGTGTATAATAGTGAGAGTACGTTTTTCATTTGATAATACTGCGAGAGCTCCGATTTTCTGGTAGAGTGAAGGATGATGGTGATGTGGATGTCGTTGCCCGTGGGAGAGAAAAACACGTGGTGAAATATTGGCGAATTTCGTTTGGTTATATTCGTCGAGAGGTGCAAATATGTATTGCTCGAGTGTATGAGTGCTCGCGCTTTGCTCTTTGTCTTTGCGGTCGGTGGGATTGTTGTGATTGATTTTACGAAACTTTAAGATTCTTTGATATTTTAAAAGTTGAAAAAATATTTAATATAATTATTGGTAAACTTTAATGTAAAAATTCAAAGGAAACGTAGATACTAGACATATAATATGTTACTAGGTGTATCAACATTTATTAGTAAAAATAATATCATTGAGGAAATTTTATTTGTTAAGTAATGACAATTTATTTAAAAAACTGATTATAATTGTATATCATGAGAGTGTCTTCTAAAACATTTAAACGCTGAAGCATTACAATTCCTTGAATATTTTCGTAATATTTTCACAGTAACAAAAGATCAATAATTTGTAATAGAAATATTTCCAAACACACTTGATCCTACCATATCAACATAAAAGCAAAGCATCAAACTAACAACCCTCATCAAATCTCTCTGCTAACTCTACTTAATCCAGCTCATCAAAAGTATATCTCGGCCTCGTGGCGCTCGCAGCAAAACACGGCGCGCGCGCACTCCCATCCTCGGCCCGTATCCCCGGGTTGAGCGTCACTGGGGCATCGAATCGTTGAACCACGGAGTGGTTCAGTGGCTCCAAGGCCGGCGGAAACCCAGGCGCGCGCTGGCTCTGCCTCTCTTTCTCTCTTGTGCCAGGATGCGCCGCAGCGACCCGGCCTCTTCTTCTTCTTCTTCTTCGCCTCCTCCTCCTCTTCTTCTGCTGCACTGCACACACTGGAAGCTTCTCGTTCCTTCCTTCCTTCTTTCGCCTCGCGCTCGCCTTTTTTTTGCGCTTCCGAAGTCGTCGTCGACGTCGTAGCCGGGGACTGGGGAGCCCGGGCACGGCCAAGTCTCGATGGATCGTGAGAAACAAAAGATGTATTGGGGGATGGGGGCTTAATTTTGCGGCGAGCTTTCGAAGCAGTGGAAAGTTTTGGCCGACTTATTGGCTTTGGTTAGGATTTAAAGTGTGGGATGAGTTTACGAGAATTATTTTGTAATGATCTACGAGTGGACAAATTATTAGATACATTTATAACGAAATTGTAAAAACATTATAATGGTTCATACCGACAGTAGTGTGAGATGACTTTATTCATGATTTTGTATCAATCTTTTTGCACTTTATATCTATTATACATTTGCAGAAATCTTCAAAATAAATATTGAGCTATATTATAGCACTAAATACATTTATTTTGATGCTAGGAATTCAAAACATGTATTTTTAAATTTAATAAAATAATGCAGTAAATACGCGTTTTTATAAGAGTTTCTAATAATTTGGCTACCCACTATAGGTTTATTCATATCTTTACTTATTATATAACTGCAGTCATTAAATGAATTATTTGAATAGGATATTTTATCATTTAATCATTTAATTAAAATTTCAAAAGAATCACTAAACGCGTTTGCGCTCGAAATTCGAAACTCAAGGTACGTCTCGCATACCTGCGCATTATTAAACAAACGTGCGGACTCCTTATATTCAAACGTGTCGCTTCTTCCTCTTCTCATTGCGCCGCAGCGCGAAACGCGTCGTCGTTCTCTCTTGCGAGGCACTAATAAAACTGCAGTGCCCGCGCCAGCAAACCTGATTTTCCGAGTCGCTGGTCTTAACGGCCAACGAAAAATATATGTATCCGCGTGCACTCGGCAGCGGTTCATGCGAAAATCCATGAGCTCCTTCAAGGAGCTCGATGAGGTATTTTCCGGGCAATTAATCGAAGACTTCGTCTCAGTGTATAAGCACGAGCTTCAACTGCTCTCGGTTTTGCTGTGGCTGGAGATAAATGAGAGGGAGAAAGAAAAATAAAGAGGGGCATCTTCTTTGTTTACTGAAGTAAACGTAATCTCGTGGATTCTTAGTTTGCTCTTTGAATGTAATAAGATAATAAATTTAGGTTACTTTATTTATCAAATAGTTTGACTTATTTGTATAGAGTATTATATAATTATATATAATAAATAATAATAAATTATAATATATGATTGTGTATATATAGTATTTATATTATTTTATATTATACTTTGTTGCTGTAAATGATCGAAAACAAAATTTGTAATTAAGTAATCGCAAACAGAAATTTCGTACATAAAAATAAAATAAAATTTACATAATTTCACAATTTTACAAGCAATGAAATAAAGTAAACAAACAATATCTCTTTCCCTTTCTCTTCTCACGTCAGCACACTCGCACCGAACATTTCATCTCGTCTCCCGCGTGGTGCACCGTGGCGTCGCGTCGTCGTCTTGTCCCCCACCTCGCTCTTAAACATACGTGCGCACGAGTCCCTCGGCGAATTCCAGGCCCTCGTTTTCGCTCTCGTTCGCCGACACATTATGAGAGAGAGAAAGAGCAAAAGAGGGAGAGAGAGGCCATTTTAGGAATGAAATTTGCGAGATAATGCGCCATGGGATTCTCCGCATGGGCGGCGTAAAGGAGCGACGACGCGCTGCAAGGACGAAAGAAAGCCACAACGTCGTCGTCGGTCGTTGTTTCGTTTGAGGTTGTTGTAGTCAGGGACTTGGCGGATCTTGACACCTGCTGCGAACGAGAAATATTGTTTGCTGGTTTTTTTGATGATTTTACAAGTTAATTTATCGGTAATAAGAGAGACTATTTGTCTTTTTGTGTCAAAGTTTCTCACTTGAATCGGGCCAGGAACACTTTCTTTACAAAGGCTAGGAAAGGTATATATGTTTTAATGAGAATAAGGAAGGAAAGCGAATCAATTTTTTGCTAGACTTTATTAAATTACTTTTCTGCACTCAATTCGAGCGAAAAACTTTGACATAAAAAGGCCAATAATGTACATAGCAGGATCAATATATATGTGATCATCATTAACGAGCGATAGAGTCTTTCAAACTATATATTTTTCCTATAGTTATGTTCAATGTCGCAGTAGAGAATAATTTTGCATAACTTGCATAAATCGTTTCAGAAGTATACTCTATTCGCTAGCCCTACAACCTAATAATCACTATACTATTCACGCCATTACATCTTAAGTCTATAAATAGCTCTACTTACTGTCAAAATTCATGCCCTAAATTCTATTACATTTCTCCCTCCGGCATTTATAATCACTAATATAACGTAAATTTCGCCACTTCTCAATTTAATTAACACAGCCCCTTAAAAATCCAGTAATTCCGTGCACTGGGCAACTCATGACAAAGCGAATTATTCTCGGTGCAGACGCATACATTCGCCGGCTCAATTAAAGTCCATCAAACAGCATCCCTCTCTCTCTCTAGCTCGTACGCTCGCCGAAACTAAAGTCACTCTCTCTCAGTCTCTACGCAGCCGCCGCGCACAACTCGCGTCGTCGACGACGCATTTAGGCTCCCGAGAGAGCCGGCTAACCGCTTGCGGTTTATTTTCGAGCGAGTCGCACAACCCCTGAAAAAGGAGAATACGGAGAGTGCGTGTATAACGCGCTATATAGCGAGTGCATGCGTGAGTCTATAGAGTTCGTCGCGCCGGCGAGCAAGTTTCCTGGAAGTTTGATCTATTTCGACGTATGCCGAGATATAACCCTTCCAACTTGGCTCTAAAGTAAAATTAAAACGATTCTTCCGTTTCCTTTTTCGATGTCCAAGTTGGTGTATGTGTGTGTGTGTGTGGTACCGATTTTATCCTATGATAGCAATAGTAGAACCTCAGCGAGGTTTGCGCAAATTTGCAATACTCGAATATCAGCCGAATACTATGAATGCCAGAGTACTGAATATATAGGTCTGGCGTAACGTGTCGCGCTAGATCTCTGTTCGATCGCGTGTTCGTGCGTATGTCCTCACGGTAGACTCTATAGACTCCATTATGCGCGCGTTTATATGGCGTAGCGTCGACGACCGCGGCGAACTTTCCTGGAAGTTTGATCTATATTCCAACTGCGACGTATAGATAACCCCCTCCACATTCGTGCGAAATTTCGCTTTTGTCGTGGATGGTGCGCAATTTCCCCCTTTTCCAGGTACGATCAATTCATCCTAGTCTACTTTTCTACTGCGCTATTTCCCAGCTGACTTGGATATCTGATGCAAACCAAACGAAAAGCTCGGACGGCGCTGAAAGAAAGTCAGCTCCGACGATTCCTATCATCACGCGCAATAAGTATACACGAGCATCCGTTGTATATGTATATACACACGATAAACCCCGTGGTTGTTGTCATACTTTCGCCTCGCGGTCGTCGCCTCGTATTACCTGCCTACGAAGGACAAAGGATAGAGTAACAGAGCGCGAAAGGATGAAGCGCGGAAAAAAAAGAAATAACAACTGAAAGAGGGAGGGGGGGAAAGAGATCCAACGTCGACTCCTTAGAGCGAAGTGCAGGTTGCTCGTAATAGGGCTAAATTACAAGGAGGACGTCAGTTATTACACGCGGCACGCAGGTTGTCATTTGGCCGAGGGCAGAGCTTCGTCGTCTTCGCTGCACCTTATCTCCGGGGACTGGAGCGCGCGCACACAGAAAAAGAGAGAGAGAGAGAGAGAGAGAGAGAGAGAGAGATAGAGAGAAATACATATAAAGAAAACCTCGCAACCTGCAAGTGTTGGTTTGCGAAAAATTCGTGTTTTAACGCGTGCCGAGGCAAAAATCGCCGAGCCGTGGAGCAAGGACGCGAAACAGAAGGGAACGGACTCAAAAGAGAGACTTCAGTGATGCGTGCACACGTCGGCGAGAGGGAAAAGCAGCGCAGTCGACGCGCTTAAATGCCGGCTATGAAATGCTGTTTCGGTTTAACCTCGATGCTCTTTTGTTCGGTGGAAGGTTATTGTATTCAACAATGATTCGGTTAGGTATTTCCTGGCCACTGGTTCATCGGCTGAAGTTCGACATTAGCAACATCAATGTTTTGGATTTTTGTAATGATAAAGTTTTAACCAATGCTATATTTGATCGTAGTTGATCATAACTAAACACGAATACTGCAGTATTCTTTTGATCACCATTTATTAACCTTCTGATGCATTACATTCCTCTTCTTTGATATTCAAACCTGAATATAAACAAATTTAACCATCAGTAGAACGTTTTCTAATAATAACTAACGGAAGTACAACCCTTAATCATGGATAATCATAATTGAACATTTAAATACTGCATTATATTTCTTCTTGCATACCAAAATTGTATAAACAATGTTGGCTCGTGATCGTCAGTTAACCTTTTGCTGCATCGCATGCCTCCTGTTTGATATTCAAGTCTAAATGTAAACCATGTTAATCATTTCTACTACATTCCCCGATCACAATTAACAATCCTGAGAACAAAAAAATTATTGACATTACCCAATTAGCTTTCTCTGGGGGGTCTCGCGCGCCTAGGGGGGAATTTCGCAAGGTGGGTCCAAGGCGAAGTCGCGGCAAGAGCCTCTCCCAAGACCTCGAACTCTTTCTCCGGCAATGCTGCAACTTTTTTTTTTGCTTCGAGCTTTATCGTAAGTAGCGCACCACCGTCGTTTCGTCCCTTCGATCTTCTGCCCGGTGGCTGCTGCTCCCGGGAGTAAAGCGTAACTCGGCATCGTAAAGTTTTATTGACTCGTAATTGTCGAGAGAGAGAGGGAGAGAGAGAGAGAGAGAGAGAGAGAGAGAGAGAGAGAGAGAGAGAGAGAGAGAGAGAGAAAAAGAGAGAGAGAGAGACTCTTTTACGAGAGCGAGAGAAGACGCGAGGTTAGTTCGGTGAGGAATCGGTTCGATTTTGGTGCGTACGAAAGAGTTCGGAACGAAATTATCGGTGAAAGTTTCGAGTATCTTTTACGGTTCGGTTGGCATTGTAACGTTTGTGCGTTCGAAATTTTTAAATATTTCAGCAATGAAAAGGTAAAAAAAATTTGCACAATTTTGAGTTTAATTGCACGAGTGGAATATTGAAAAATATGAAACTTTCTACAGCTTGGTTCGGAAGATTTTCTTGAACGTGCGTACCGTATTTCTATATATACGTACACTATATTTACTCGATTTCTATACATATCCACTTATTGATTTCTATGATGAACCTTGAAAACTGCGCTATTGAAGTTACGCGTCGAGTGCAAGCAACATCATTGTCAACTTGGGACCTTATACAATAATTGATAACATGTTGTCAAACACTGTCATTTGTAAAACACTGAATTATCAGAAATTCAATGATTCTCGTCATTTCCGTCCTCTTCACTCAATTTCACATGTATTGATTCCTAATCATACCCACTACACAGTCGTATCTTATCTTACCGATAACCACATAGTTTATCTTCTACATGTTACATCAATCACATAATTAAAAGGTTGCTCAAAAAATATTACTACTAAAATTCAATGTAAATATTTACTCTATCGGAGCACATTTCCACTTTAAATTGTCTACATTCTCTTTCTATCCAGAGCAAAAATATTCCCTCTTCATTCTACCTGACAAAGTCAAATTACGTACGAAAACTTCCTTCACTAGGCTTAAGAACCTTCCCGAAGCTTCACGCTCCGTAGAATCCAACTACGGACAGATCACCCACAGATCTTTTGTCGATTGGTCAAAGAAAAATACCTCTACTTATACTTGGCCCTGCGAAAGCTACAGCCTGGCTTGGGTGGGTGTCAACGCGGGCTCGAGGATTTGTGAAAATCCGGACGATCGGTCAGTGGCTTCTTCTTCCTCGGCGTAGCGCAGCGGGCGATTGTCTCTATATCTCTCTCTCTTTCTTCGAAGAATTTCAGGCTTTTCAGCGCGGCGATCGGTTTGTCCGAGAGTTGGCCTACGCTGGTGTACGTATTGGACTAGCGTGAATGGGAGAATTTTACAGGATTGTGCGGAGCAAATGAAAACGTCGTGGAGAAGAATGAGGGAGGTATTTCCAAGGTGGAGTCATGGAAATCTTTTCTTTTGAAATTTTTGTGGATTATTTAGGGGAAAATGATCGATGCGTGTTCTTTATTCAATTATTCCATTAATTCTTTGGGATTTGAAGAAAGTTTTGTAAATATTTACTTTAATGTTTCATAAACTCCGTGATTCCTGCAATTAATTTATTCAGTGCTATCACTGTAAAATCATGTAGAAATAATTTGATAAAATTACAGTTTCCGCGATAATTGGAACTCAATTAAGAGATAATCGATGTAGTAAATTGAATAAGCTATCGGATTAATAGCTGTATCGTATAATTAAAGATGATCTTGATGACATAGCGCGAGTACGGAAACGTATTCGTCACCTGTGTATCTTGTATCTCGCCGCCGTCTATCTCTCGTATGAGATGTTTTACAAGAACTTTATGCGGAAATAAGATTTACAGAAATTAAAATTTTCGAATTGTTGGTAAAATATCTCATTTTTTGTATTTCAAAACTTTCTACCGTACTCAAAACCCACTTCAGAAATGCATCCGTGCACACTTGAAAACAAGTGCACCAGGTACTTCACTCGCTTCGACATCAACGCATTCGCATACTTAACTTTGTTTCGTACGTGCATCTTTAACTACTTCTACTCCTATTTTTATTCCTTTGAGTTATTCAATGCTGAATGGTGCACTGCATCTTCCAAAACTCAACAGCATAATAGCCATAAAAGTAATAGCTACTTTAATAACTTAAATCGTTATTACCAGAAAATAACAGTAAAATAAAAAGTAAGAAAAATAGAACGATTCAAGCCTGCGCTCCTGCAGTTCCACAACTTCCCTCCCATGATTCACTGTTAAGTCAATACTCGGCAAACTACCGAACGCGAAGGAAAAAAGCACACTGCAGCGCCATAGGCTCTCTGCCGAGAGATCTGTAATCGCGTTGCGTGCCAAGCGACTCGATGGTGCCACTCGCGCACGTGTGCGCACGTGTTATTATATTGTACACTCTTTGCCTTCGCCTGGTGTGTAAAAGTGTGTGCGTGTGCGTGTGTGTATGCAGTATGAAAGGGGTTGCGCGCTCGCTGAGGGACAGGCCGATTAATTAATTCGATTTCCATGGACGGTGCAGCTAAGTGTTTCATGTCGGGGTCGTTGTTCGCTACTGCTGACGGCCATTGGGGGAGAGGCTCGTCGGCTTGACGAAGTTTCGATATATTGCGAGCTGACACGCGTTGGCCGCTTCGACGTTGCGTACCTCGACTTTTTCGTAAATCTTTTACATGGGTATAAATTGGAGTTTGTGATGCTTGGATATGGGAGTGGTTTATGGAATAACAATGGCTTTTCTGACTTTATTGTTACTGTAATAAAAATTAAAATGTTTATAACAGTTTAGTACTATTCTTCACTAACTTGTTTAAAAATAGCGTATTTCTAATCTAGAAAGCGTTTCGTAAATTGTTTGATTTCTACCGAGGTACCGTCAATTTCATCTTGTTTTTTTGAATTACTTAAAAAGAAATTTCTGAATATTTAATGTACATTGGTTGATAATTATAAAAATATATGAAGATCTTTGAAAGAAAACCACTTGGCCAACAATTTGCATCCAATATCGAGTTATTACAAATAAAATGATCAACATTATACCTATGTATACAGAAACCGCATGACTCATAGAAAACTTAGTTAAAAAACTTAATTTATTAAAAAATACGAAATAGGTGTTTTCCACAATTTTTATCACAAAATTTCAGTGTATAATATGTACTCTCCTCACAATAACAACATTCTCGAAGCTTACAACTCTCCAAAAAAACTCCGTATGCACTAAAGTCTCTTTTCTCAATGAAATCCAGTCGACGCAAGCAAGTGCCACAGTGGCCACTCGTTACGAAAGTATCGACACATTACAGTAACTTTTCGGCGTCTACCTCCTCGTCGTTGCACAACTCGTGCGCCATGCACTGCGCGCAGCAGCCGATCGACCCGAAACATACATATACATACACGACACACACGAAAAACACACTCTCTCGCACGCGCGCGCCGCGTCTCCCTCGAGAAAGTTCAACGTCGCCGGCGTCGTCGGTCTCTTCCTTTTTTTTCTTTCCTCTCTTCCACGCTTCTCTCTCCCTTCTTCCTTCGACGATACATTCTCGCCGTCGTGACTCATGCGGGAGTGTACATACACACGCGCTCCTCTGCCTTTTTTTCTTGCCCCACGAAGACGAGCGCGCGAGCACGAAATAATGAATTCTCGCCCGTCTTCGATGATTATTTTGATGGATTGGATTGGCGGAGGTGTGACGGTAAACGAGAGCGCCAGTCTTTTGTCGGTTTTTGAGACTGAGCGATGATGGCGCTCGTTTGCTGCAGTTTTGCATGCTTTGACGAAGCTTCGATGCACCTTTTTTGGAATTTTTTTTCTAAGAGTTGGTACCAATTTAAAATACTAGACGTTCATAGACTTGTATACTTTTTTATGTGGAATTTGAATTTCGCGCTTCAAACGAAGTGACCAATCGAACAATGTTCTTTAATTTGGTTACAAGATGGCGCAAGCTCTTTTATAGGATGAATAACATATTACTATTATTATTATATGAAGTAAAATACATTAGAGTATAAGAGAATCAGTTATTGTGCCTCGTATCCATTTCTTAACCTTTCGGTATTTTTATTTTAAAGATTATCAAATTATATAATAAATCGATGAAATATTACTTTTTAACATATAAATTACTCGTTCATCGAGTGGTACTATATGACATTGTTACAATCGATAGTTGATAAAAGAATGAACGAACTCCGAAAAACCACAGCAACAATCCAATGTCAAATCGCGTTAACAAGTTTTCCCGATTAGCAGCAAACTGCACGTGCCATCAAAGACTGCGCAAGCCCATCTACCTCCTATCAAAGTTAATTGCCATGTCACAAGCAGACCCCTGCGAAGCCTCAATAACATCGTCTCAACGACACAGCTCAACTCTCCCGAGTCTTCGCGTCGAAAACTTTGCACGTATGCCCCACATCATAACTTCTCTGTCGCGTCCCAAAACCGCGTGGGACGATATGCTCTTGTTCCGTGAATGGGCGCGGTCCCTCTCTCTCTCTCTCTCAAAAACTTTCTGTCCTTGCGTCTCCTCCACGTCTCTTTTTATTGTTTTATTCCTCCTTCTCGCTCCTTCTTTCCCTCCATCGTCGCTGTCGTCTCTTTTACGATCACCTCTGTCTTATCGTCGCAGAGAGTTGCTGCTCACTTTCTCTCTCTTGAGAGAGTGAGGGAGAGAGAGAGAGAGAGGGACGAGGAAAGCTCATGTGTGCGCCCTGACGGCCGGGGATAATGTGCGCACCTCGTGTGCACCACGTGGCCCGAGCTGCACTGCCGCTGCTGCAGTTCTCGAGTGTGTCGGTTGGATGGTGCAGCAGGCGCGCGCGGCGCCTTTTTCCCGAGGCGGCCTCGTTTCGGTATTTAGTGCCCGAGCAACGTCGTTTGCGTACATGTATAATGCTAGGAAGCCTCGCTCGGCATGGTGTGTGTCTCTCGGCATGGTGGTGAAACGGGTAGGTAATGAGCTGGGGAGAGGATAATTTTGTAATGGAGGTGAATGGAGACTCGTTCGTGGAAAATTCTGAGGATGTATTTTTCAGCTTTTTAAGACTGACTAGCTACTTTGTACGCATTAAGAGGGTATTTTCATGATTCCTTCTTGTTTTTGTTGGCTAATATCAACAATTTTTACTTAACTAGTATTAAATTCTGATATTAGTAATGTTAAAAGTAGTGATTGACAATACCATATAATTATTATATGTCAATTTTTTTTAACATCCAATCATACAGAATTATTGAAGAAGCTTCTCTTCTTGATCTGCTTGTCACTTTTTCACAAACAGATAATCATGGTTTAAAGATTAACGCTTATTCAATAAAACAGACAATATTTCGAACGCATCCATTCAAAACGTAAAAACTCACGGTAACCTCCATCTCATCAATAAACCACTGCTCTTTCCTTCTTCAATAATACCCAGCCACACGTGGACTGACACCTATCCAATGATCTTCCCGGACACCGCCACGCTCATCGATTCCGATTCTTTTCTTTTTCACCCCTCGAAGCGATAAATTTAGCGATACAGTCATATTATAACGTCACGACGACACTCCACATTTGCTGGAACCGAGAGTCGCACCCTCGCGTGTAGGTATATGTACGTGTGTCATGCAGCTACGACGGCGACACGCGAGCTTTATCGATTGCAAACGGCTGCTGTTTCGTTGTCGCGGGAAAATTTTCTTATATGCGCTGTTGGGATAATGATCGCTTCGGTGACGCACCTTTTCGAAAGAGAAAAAGAATGGAGAAAAGACACAAGGTGAAAATTGGATGGCTGGTGATAAGGGTTCGAGTTCTTTTTTAAGCTTGGCGGGAGAATTGTGGGGTTTTGTAGTTTGTCATTTGTGTACGAACGTGCGTGTAAAATAACATTGTGGATCGTTTCAGTTATTGATTTATTTATTTTTACAGCCCAGACAGACTATACTCGAGTTTCTATATTTACTTTATTAGGCACTTATTCTTAAGCGTATTTGCATGATAGTTCATGTGTCAGTCACCCGTCATTAAATTAACTAAAAACTTGAAAAACACAATCTTAATTGATATCTAATGAAGCAAACAGCGAAACATTTTCTAGTTCCATTCGAATAAGAGCAAAAGTAAGTTAGTATAATCAAAATTTTCCTCGATATCTAGCCTACAGTCTAGCGAGCATGCAGTATTTGGTTTTGCCATGCATACAGTTTTCCAATCACGTATCGGATATTGCGCATTGTTATTTTCCCGCGAGACTCCGCGCATTGGAAATTCGCTTCCCGAACACATACGCGATTCCGCGCAACGAAAATTGTATAATACCTTATCTGCATTTCGCTCCCCCATTCCGTACTCTTGAATCTTTCAGATTTCATTTTATTTAACTTAATCGAATCGATCTAAGAAAAATCGGCTCGGCACCTTTCAAACCATAACCTCTCGTATCATATCAAAAATCAAATTTCGCAACGCCTTCGCTCTAAATCCACAAAATGTCGAAAATCCGAAACCGACCTCTCGTCTCCTCCTCTTCCGTCCTTATATACCGATCTCGCCACACGTTGCGCACTCGCTGATCATCGTCTCGCATAGCGCATAATTTATATAGCGCCGACGACGAGTGTGAGAATGTCCGCGCGCGTCCTTGCGACGCCGACGCCTATATATTTCTCTATTATGTATTTGGTCGGCGGCGCCTCGGAAATTCGCGGAATACTCCTCGACAAAGAAATCGCGCGCCGGCGATTTCGATTTATAAATACCGGCGGCTAGCGCGGTCGGTTTCTTTCTTCTGGTGGCGCGCGCGCGCTCGCGGTCGTCTTTGCCTTTTTTTCTCTGCCGCCGTGGCTGCGCTCTTCCTAGTTTCGCAAGGTGGTATCCAGTTTTGTACGGTTTAACGATCTTTTTCGGGTGGATGTGGGCGTGATTTGGCAGGTAAAGTGTAGGAAGCGAGGGGCGAGAAGTTGAAAGTTCGTGCTGATTTTTTTATGAGAAATCGATGTCTGATGAGCGGGACATAGTTTCAGTTATTCTCTATTAATTGGAAGGATTTATATTCAGAATAGTATGTGATATATTATGAGCACTGATGTGTATGATGTAAAAATGGATATAAGTATGTTTTGTAAATTATTTACTAATAAAGATTTTACATAGATACAAGTTAGTTAAATTTATTTGTACTCTTTAATCTACAGATAGCAAATATATAGCACTAATGGTTATACCTTAGCAAACTCTAACCTTATCGCATCCCAAGCATTTTTTTAATGATCGCTCTTCTCCCCCTGTATGCTTCCCCCCTCCAATATCGTCTGGAAATCCCTCGTATATACTTATTATATAGATCACGTTATTATTAGGGTCGCCTTTTAGGTCTACAATGGGTGCGGTGTATATACCATTGCCTTTTTTTTCCTTCTCAGCCAGCGCTAGACAATCTCGTGATAATGAATTTTGGATTTGGAGGAGAGAGTGACTCATTACCGAGGCTCCGCGTGTCTCTTGCCTGATAAATCGGCCGTTTCTAGAGTGTATATGTATATCGTGTATAGGGGAGACAACGTAAGTACGCATAATGCGAGGAGGAGAGGAAGGGAAAAAAAAGATCCGGGGGATAGAAGTATAAGAAGCTATGGGTGGAAAAGTACCAGCGCGTGCATAGAGTTTCGGAGAGTGTATCTCGTACATCTTACACAATATTGTAAAATCGATTGATATATTAAATATAGAACACAATATGATTTTTCTTTTAATGACTGCTTGTTCGAGCAGTATAATTATTGTAACCATGTACTAGGAGAAACATTCTTAGTTTTAAATAATAACATAAAGTGAATTAATTTTTCGATATATAAAAACTAATTCTCATCTTTACAGTTATTGCGAAATGTTAAGTAAATTAAAGAAATTAAAATTAGCCACAATCAATAAAAAATATTATTACAGTTTTAATTGATTTTAATTAACAATATTCGATCAGTGAAATCACTTTGAAATTCATAGAAATAAATAACTTAGAAGATATTGTATCTTCAGTTTTACATATGTAAAAGAGATATTAAAAAATAAACAGAAACAGTGAACGTTACGCATCTTTGCACAAACATAAAAAGGAAGAAAGAAAGAAGTCGTTGCTCCGTAAATACGAGTTCGAATCGTCGCCGGTTGCACTTTTTCACACGATTAATATGCACTCGGAGAGCTCGTACACAGTGAGTCAACGTCGGGGAGTCTAGCCGGTCCAGTCTCCTTTTCTCTCTCTCTCTCTCTCTCTCTTACTCACTCACTCTTTCTTTTCACACATATACACACACACTCACGCACACGCACTATTGCCGGGAATTCGCAACGACGACGCGAAGTACTCGTGTGTGCGCGAAGCAGCTGTCGGGGACAGGCTCTCTTTGCTGCACGAGCGAATGAAAAAGTGTATGTATGTACAGCGTGCGTGTGGGAGGGAGACGAAGAGAGAGAGAGACGTTGTTTAATGCAGTCGATTAATTGTTACATTCAGTGAAAATTGTCTTTGTTGAGTCGGGATATGCGCGCGCGATTATTTATGCCGGTATAGAGAGATGTTAAGGGTAAATCCGTAGTT
Source organism: Gastracanthus pulcherrimus (assembly GCA_949152435.1). NCBI lineage: Eukaryota > Metazoa > Arthropoda > Insecta > Hymenoptera > Pteromalidae > Gastracanthus > Gastracanthus pulcherrimus. The sequence goes on along the minus strand of OX424575.1, from coordinate 145,062,928 downwards.
GGAGTCTTGAAGTACTGGCGATTTGTTCAGCTCGAGCGTGTGGATTTTGTATGTAGTTAGTTGAGATTTGCTGTTGCTATGCGTATGTAATGCATTAGATATATCAATATGTAAATAATATTTTTTGAGGATAAGAATAGTATGATTTTACTGTAAATAGAAATCTAATGAGCAATTTATTATTTGTTTCAGGTAAGCACAGTTTTGGGCTTCACTTAAACACTATCGTCCGGCTTTTAGTAAGTATTCAACTAAAAACATTTAATGGATAATGTATACAATAAATTAACTATTCCATTTTTTAACAAACCAACTTAAAAGTCATTTTTCTCTCTTAGAAAGCATAAATGACTTGATATTATATTCTTGTTAGCTTTTGTTGTTTCTTTTACAAATTTTACCCTATAACCGTTAACTAATTTTAAGCAAATAAAGAATTAATAAAAATAAAGATTACGTTTCAAGTAGAATTTTGAAAATGACTTTTTTTCTTCCAATTACTACCCCTAAAATCTACAAATGTATATATAGACGACTTTGTATGAAAAAGAAAGTTTAAAACAAACGAACCACCCGAGAACAAAGCGCGCGGCTACTCGCAAAACGCGCGCTCGATTACAACTCTCGCCCGTTCCCGGCGATTCTGCAGCAGCCTTCTGGGTGACTCGCGGGCACAAAAATTGCCGAGCCGAAGGGTGGCTGCTCCTGGCTGCTGCAGACTCCCGCCGAATGAGAAAAGAGCGAGACCCCGAGAGAAAAATTTTTACCCACACACTGCGCGAAACATCGAGAGAGAGAGAGAGAGAGAGAGAGAATACGAGACGAGGAGACGACCGGCGTTCCGAACAAAGAGGCGTCTCGACAAGAGCGGGCGAGCGAGCGAGAGAGAGATAGAGGCGAACGATCCGCGAGGAGGCCTCCAAGCTCTCCGGGCCGCTGCGCCTCCTCCCGGCGGCCTCGAATTTCATCTACTGCGTATAGTAGCATAGGCTCTCGCGCTGCTTCTTTTTCGCTTGGCGGCGGTCTGCCGAAAAATAGGGGAGCATTGTGTGCGAGTGTGTGTGCGAGCAGCGGTCGTTCGGAGGAGAGAAAAGATCGCGGAATGAGGGATTTCTCCGAGGAGGAGAGAGGCTCCGTAAGTTCCTTCTTATTTTTTTCTCTTTTAGCCTCTCGAAGCTGTATCTCGATAAGCGATCGCGTGCGGGGATATGCGTCTGTTTCTTCGCTTTTTGCTGAGCAGGTTCGCGACGCGACACGAGAGAAAGAGAGAGAGAGGTAGCAATGGCTGTTCGCGGATGGGACGAGCATTGTCTGGCGGTGGTCTGGCCCTGAAATTGGGGGAAAAAATGGCTTTGGAGGTTGTTTGAATGTCGTTTCATTGTTGTTGTTGGTAGTGCAGTGCTTGGCGGGCCGTTGATCAGTTTTCGATTATAGAATTCCCAAGATTAATTTCATACTCTTGACTTAAATTGATCTTAAGCTAAACTTGTTACAATTATCAATTGGAGTTGATTAAAAGAATGATTCATTTTTATTTAACGCGTTAACAGACTTAAACATTATATAAACATTTAGCTTCTAGGGCTGATAATTAATGAACGAGAAACCGGTAAATGCTTAATTTGCTTGTAATCTTTGAAAAATCAAACGCCAATTTATTTCCTCAAGCTTCTCAAACAAATTACCGCCTTCCTATCGCAATCTACCGTGAAAAATAACGAACGCCCAACCCCTACAGAGGGTTGACAGCGCGATCTCCGTCTCAATCTGCTTCTGAAAAATATCGCGTGCTGTCGCGCTAATACCTCCGAATAAAGACGAAGCCACTCTCGAAAGAAAAAAAGGGGGGCTCTACACTGCACTCAGGGGGGGGGGGGAGGCATTCATCTACACGAAAGTTGGGCGCAGTCATTTATACACCCCAACCCCAGACGAACCGGCAGGCATATGTTTACTCATTCGTGATATCGGCTGACGCGCGAATCTATAGGGAGAGCTCGAAAAGAATGAAGGACGACGACGACGACGACGAGGAATACACAAAAGCTTCTGAAAAGCAGAGCAGCGTAGAAAAGAAAGAGAGGGAGCAAATTAAGAAGGACGGCGGAGGAAGATTGCACCTTAAGCCCGAGGGGTTGCTTCTCTTTCTCTCTCTCTCTATCTCCCTCTTTCGGAGACGCGCGAGACCGGGAGTCCAAGTCGCGCCAGCGTCGTACGGTTCGTTGTCGTGGGTACCGGCGTTTTATTTATTCGCATGACGGGGAAGAGAAGCAAGAGCCCCTGTTATACGTCGAAGCTGCCCGCGGGGTGGACGGACTGCGCGCAATCGATACAACCCGGCTAGCCGGCTAAAAGCCAACCTAACCTCTCTCTCGCCCCGGCTTAACGTCTCGCTTCTCGTTCCCCTCGCGTATTATACTATATACGACAACTCGCATGTATACTTTGTAACTTTCGTTCCTCGTACGTGTGTGGCTGTGCGAGTGTGTCTACGCGTCGCATTCGATTTCGCGTTGCAAACCCCCTCCACAGCTGTTGGCACAGCTGATGCCATTTCGCGCAACCCCCTGATGCGCTCCGTTAGAGCCTTGACTCGTCGAACGAAACACAGAGAGAGGGAGGGAGAGAGAGTGAAACAGTTGTAATGCGTCTTATGGTTTATTGCCCCCGTGAGGGACAATAATAATGCGCGTGAAAGCATTTTTAGAAGCCTTCGGCCTGGATCCGCGAGGCACCCTGAGAAAAATTTGGAGCGCTTTGGGGTGCGCGTCGCGAAGCTCAGGGGGTTCGTCCTTATTTCGGTGTAGTGTAATTTGACGACGTTCAATGGTAATGGGACTGCGTGGTATTTAATTGTCGCTCTAGAGCTGCAGGCCGTTGCAAACTGAGATTTATGGGAAGGTGGTTTAGAATTTAATTGGCGATTTTAAATTTACGATCGGGGTTGTACACTATTTAAAATTCCAGCAAACATAAATATACGAGTCGATAAATATTAATTATTATACTTCAAAGAAACGCAAAGTAAAAAGCAGTATTACGCGTCAAAGCCGTCTACCCAGAATCCAGGGGATTAATTAATAATTCGCGTCATCAATAGATGACTCACTCGCTCATTCTTCGATCCCGTACATCGCAATACGCGTTACACGCATCATCCAAGGTACACTGTATGGTTGAAAGTGGGCGACTCCGTTTCATTCTTAAACAGCGCCTGGCCAGCGCTCGTTAGCGTCGCGCCGCGTCTAATCGCTTCTAATTGGCGCGGACACACTCAGGCGTATATACAAGGCGGGCCGCTACCGCGCGCTAGACTGCGGAATAGGGTTAACGCTCTCTCGTGACGAAATGTCGCGCGTTGCATTCGTTAGTAATTAGAAATTTTTTGGTAATATCCGATTTGAGACGGGGAATAATTACGGTGAGTTTCGTGCGAATGGAATTGCTTTTGAAATTTGATAATAAAGTTTGGAAGGGAGAATTTTAGTGCGAAATAAGAGGATTGACTAACGAGATTTCGCGAGTTGGGTGAAACGGGAAGAGAAGTTTTAAAGTTAATTTATTTGGAGGGAAACTCGATTTAACCTTTATAAGTTCGTCGTTAAAAATACAGATCGTATAAATCTTTGTCGCTTTCTAATTCTATGAATATCACAAATTTAACCCTCGAACACTTATAACTATTTTAGTGAAAATTAACATTACTATTGATCTATTATACCTACCTAAACTTTGATCCCTCGTGTCTTAGCTTGCAATCCATCACATTAAACTATTTTAATCAATAATAGCTCAGAATTTCTAAAATATGATGTAGCTAAGAAAGCACCAAAGTTATTGTATTGAAGATACTTTCTAACGATTGTGCTTACTGATTAAACATACCAATTCAATAAATCAACATAATTTTACATATTTAATAAAATATCGCCGTCCTTACGTAAACGCCCTAGATTCTTCCTAATATACAACATCGACTCCCCAACAAACGCTCGCCCATCAGCCTCCTTCCTTAATTATTACTCTCCTGTAAATTATTCATTATCGTCATTCCTTCTTCTCCTCTCACTCCCTTCCCCGCGCTTTATCATTCGATTTGTCCTTCCATTGTTTCGCCTTCGCCGCTATCGTTCGTTTTATTTTTCGCTTCCACGCTCGAACGGAGCCACTGTTGTCGCCGCCGCCGCCGCCGCAACGTGAATCATCCTATCGGCGGCGGCGGCGGCGAACTTTCTGGCTGGACGAACACGAGACGGCGACGAGAGAAAGGATGCGATGATGAGCGCGCGCGAACGGAATATATCGACAGGCGCGCGCGCGTTTTTTGTGTTAAATGATAATAATGGTTGTTGGAGAAGCGGGAGGAACGCGCAACGACGTAATTTTCGCCTTGGTGATGCGTTTTAGAGGGTCAAGAGCGAACAAACGAGTTCGGCGGATGTTTGCTGGCGCGTTATCGCGAAGTGGAAGGTTCGTGGAATGTGTATTTTTAATAATTGAGTTGTGCTATTTATTTATATAATAATGGCTTGAGGTGACGTTTACTTGTTTTTTAAAGCAGTAACAACTATAGATTTTACGTGAAGTTTAGTATCCTTAACTCGTAATTGAAAAAGAGTTTTTTATCATTTTGTACGTGTGTAATATGCAACTTTATGCAAATACGCATATGCACGTAGATTAAAGTATCTTTTAAAAATGCAAAATTCAATTATCGTTTCGCTTGTCTTCGCGGCACTTCATTACGTTGATAAAGTATGCAAATTAGCCGACAGTCCTAGAATAGAAAATAATTCTTCAAAGCACTTTCTACATGTTTTAAAAAGTATGTAGACAATATACAAAATTGAAAACAATAATTTCCTAATAAACCTTTTCTTCACTGGATGATCACCTGCTGCGAACATCAGCTCGTACATAATCCCGGCCTCATAAATGAAGTATCCATTACCCCGAAAAACAATTCTCGTCGCCGCAAAAAAAGGCATCGCTCTCCTATTATTCTCCTGACCCCTAAAACGCCTCGGAGTACTTTGCACCCGCAAAAAACAAGCCCGATGAGAAGGAAAAAAGAAAGAAAAGAAGCACCGCCTACAATATACTCTCACAGGATTTGCCCATGACTGTCTGACTCACTTTTCTCTCTCTCTCTCTCTCTCTCTCTCTCTCTCTCTCTCTCTCTCTCTCTCTCTCTCTCGTCAATGAGAATTGACTGAAATAAGCGAGAGTCTGGGGCGTCAGCTTCGTCGGCCTCTCTTTTATGAGCTTTCTCCCCGAGGTTATATGTGCGATTCGCATTCGCGCGGCTCTCTCGAAGGCCTTTAGCTTCTGCCGCACGCACGCATGAGTCTCTCGGCTGTCGTTTGCCGCGGCGATGGCGCGCGCGACACACGCAGTCAAGGACGAGGAGCCGAGCGACAAGAGAGCGCGCGCGACCTGATCAATATTATAATTCGCTCCGGCGGTGCTGATGCTGCTGCTGGTGGTCGGGAGATTGTTTATGTGCGCGAGTAGGTGACACGTTGGACTGGTGCTTGGTCTTTTCATTGTTGGAGGAGAGAGAGAGAGTACGTGTGCAAAGTTTTGAGTTGCGACGTTTACAGATACGGGTTTGAGAGTTGGGTTGAATGCGACGTGAAGCTTAAAATGCGGAATAAAAATGTATGTTAATTTACAAAATTATTGCGATATAGTTATTGTAAAGATTTTAAAAGCATTAAAATGTATTTTCTACTGTGAAAACCGTATTGTAATGTAGTATGTACAACATTTATTTTATTTCTAAAATTTGTTCAACTATTTGAATACTGGAGAACTGTATATTTATTAATAGAAAGTAAAATTATAAGATTCTGTAATTTAATGAAAAAAAAATTGTCTTTTATTATATTCGGTGTAAGTCATATAAGTTACAAGCAAATTCAATTTTCAACTTACGTCAGAAACTTAATTAAGCATTCTAACGTTATATCTATAAAATCTTGAGAGATGATATACTGTATTCCATAAAATGATTAATCTCATTTCAAGAATACGTTGTATGAAATTATGGATTATCGTTAAATAAAGAATGTTAAAATATTGATTCTTACAGGCCATCAATTATTAAGCGACAGAATCGATAAAATTGACTTCCTAATATTAGCAATAATACAATGATCTAGAATGAAACTTTCTGATAGATTATCGTAACTTCATTAATAATTACTATATAATATTTGATATTTAATTAGAACTTTTTACTTCGATCTTCAACTAATAAATTAAATTCCTATATCTATCATTGATTTTTAATGTATAATTATAAAACTTAAATAGCATATAAAAATGAAAATTCTCGAAAGTTAGTATAACAAAATTATGATTGATTATTTTCCAATTCTAAAATACTATCAGAAATGTTGTAAAAAAAGTAGAAGTGTTACAAAACCAACAAAAAAATTACGAAGCTTTCCTTAATTTCAATTCGCAAAAGCAACATGCACGCTAAATCAACGAAAAATGTCGCATAAAGTAAAAGAATTCTTGAATAATTCAACAAACAAACAATTCCCAGCAAAACTACAAATTCATTTTCATCCAAATCTTAAAAATACTCTGAAAAACATTAGCAAAAGAAACCCCGCGCACATGCTCTCCCCACAATCGGCCAAAACAAATCTTCACTCCCAATTCGCAAAAAAGAAAAAGAAATAAAAAAATAAAAATATATCGCGCAAGTGCATATAGCCACCGGAAAAAGGAGCAGAGCAGAATCGACCACCGCACCGAGAAAGCCGCGCGGGAGCCTCTCTTCTATCTCTTTCGTTCTCTTTCTCTCGCGATCGCGATATATACACGCGCACAGTGCCAGAGTGAGAGAGAGAGAGAGAGAGAGAGAGCGAGGCCGGGGGTGGTGGTGGTGGTGGGGAGGAGAAGACGTCGCGGTGTCAGTGGAGTTCAATCTTAATATAGTGTGACCCCCACTGCCATCCGCTCGCTCGTTCGCGCGACACATACACACTGCACACACACAATCTCTCTCTCTCTCTCTCTCGCTCAACTATATCCGCTGCCGTTGCTGCTGCTATGCCGGCTGTGCGAGTATGCTGTAGAGCCGTGCTGCACACGATGTGTCGCCGAGTAGAAAAGCGGGAATGTGTATTTGCAGGGTGTATAAATACGCGGGTTTTATGGCTAAAAGGCGTTGCTTTCTTTTTTATGCGCGAGGTTGGATTGACGTGTACGTATACGATCCGCGTGACAAAAGTTATAGATAATAATTCATTGCAACGTAGAATGTTTCATATTTTGGGTTTATAGTTAATCAATGAAAAAATGCGTTACAAAAGAATTTAAGAATTGAATCATTATTAAAAATGATTAATTATTTTTTGGGACTAAATTTGCGAATATATGTACAATAAAAATAATGTACCTCCTATATTATTGATTTAATTTAACTTCAATTGATTTAATTCAAAATTAACAAAGCATTTTCTATAAATTATCGATCCGAGGGGGAAATGACCTTTTGACACTTATTGTACAGCGAGTACAACCATGCAGTTAAGAAAGATAAGGGTTTATTTTGTCTTGCTCCAATTGTCGTAACAATCAACATTTTACTCAATCTACAACTAATTATTATCTACGCAGCTCCACAATCCCAATGCATTTTAATAAACAATGAAAACCATCCTGCATTTCCTACTTGACCTCCACATCAACCTCACATACAAACTCTCTCTCTCTCTCTCCTCCACCGAGCTTGCAGCGGAAAAGCTCGCCCTCCCTCTCCCCCCTCCCAGTGTGCAGCATCAACTAAACTGCGCATCTCCCTCCTCCTACCGCGCTTTGTTCTCGAACCTTCGAGCGCCTCCAGCCTCCCATTCCCACCTTCCCATATAAACACGCCATCCGAATCTCCTATGCAACTATACGCGCATTTGCCTATATAACATTCGCGCATCTCCGCGCATCTCCGCGCAGCGCGGCACCGCTTGCACCGCAAGCCAGAAATTCCGAGTTCGCTCGAAAATAGATCGATGACACTCTCTATCTCTCCCCCTCTCTTTCTCGTGTGCGCTGCACTGCAGTATAGTTACTTCTGCACTTGTCTCTCTCTCTCTCCCCACACGCCAAGTAAGAAGCGGAGAGACGTAGTATATACGTGGATATGCGTGCATGCTCGCGCGCGAGCGCTCACGCGAGTCACTCTGAAATAACCGAGAGAGCCGACGACGACGGCGGCAGCGACGGTAGCGGCGAGCAAGGTGCAATGCACGCGCGTTCACTACTCTCTTTCGTTCTCTCTCTCTCTGTCCTTCTTATGCTGTGTGGTGCTCTTTCGAGGTCTCTTTCTTGCGAGTGTAGCTACTACTGCAAGCTCGAGCTGCTGTTGGTGGTGCTCTAGCCGATGCTCTTTTATGGCACTCTGGGGGAATGACGAGGTGGTGATGCTGTTTTTTTTCTTCGGTTATGCTGGTTTTTTTCAGCTTGAGGTGGTGTAAACGCGACTTGGCTGCCTTGGGAATTTTAAATGTGTAATGTGATAAGTGAGCTTTTTTGGGTGGGACGGAATAAAGGTTGTTTAGGAAAATTTGAGCTTGAAATTTTTAGAAGAGTACTTTGCATACTAGGAGGGGAGGTATCTGAGAAAATTTTTGGATCTAAAAACATATATGGCCTAACATATGCGATACGTTTTTCAAAATCATTACAGAGATACGTAAGAACATAATTTATCCAAAAAAATTTAATTTCTGGAAAAAGTACATTGTTTTAACGTTGGTTTGATATAAAAATAAATCTTGCATAACAAAAATTATTCCATGTTTTCAAAGCATTTTAAAGAATCTTCACAGAGATAAAAGAAAATAATGAAAATAGCCATTGTCACGGATACCTCTCCTCGTTAACATAGGCAAACCTATACTTGAATATCTACACGCCATCGAAATTCACCACCCAAGTAAAAAATGCGATACAACGATAATACATGTCAGACATCGGGTATCAGGCACTTCCGTCAAGGCCAGAAGTCTACGCTTACAGCTGCGTCTTGTTGTCGCGTCATCTCGGTGTCCTCTCGCGTTCATCGAACGCGCATCCGCGAATTCCGTCGCCGGCGCTTTTCAGCGTATTGCGCGCAGATAAAGAGACACTCGAATCTTACTCTGTGTCTCCTTTGCCGGGCAGATAGTGTGCGGCGATTCCGCGAAGAGAAGAGAGAGAGCGAGGGAGCGAGACGGAGATCGGTCGTTTAGAATAGAATTCGAGCAGAGGCGCTATGCGTGCGCGAGTCGCCGTGCACTATACTGTTGCTGCTGAGTTAGGATTCGCCGGGAGTGACGCAATGGTGTGAGCTTGCAATTAGCAGGGTAAATGGTGCTTTGGATTTATGAAAAATTAACGAGGTGTTGAGTGTTTTTGTAATTGACGTGAATTCAAAAGGAGAGTGTTATACATTAAAATTTTTAATTTCTTTATTTATATGTAAACATCACACAGCCTATAATGTTGTTTGCTTATTTATTGTATGCATGTTTTGAAATTTGTACGAACTATGGTTGATAATTGTAAAAGATCAAGCGATTTTGTATAAAATTATTTGCTCAACGATAACAATTTGCACCAAGAATAAAATGACGAATACAAGTTTACGAGTGTACTCCTTAAAAATCTATACAACCATTACAAAATGAAAAAAGAAACTTATTTCATACACAGAGAGAATTTTCTAATAAAAATTATAACGAAATTCAGGGTAAAAATTACCGTAAATAACTATAAAGCTGGGACACTCCTACTTTCTGGCACTTTTTACTGATATTTTACTATAAAAATTACCTCATTGACTATAAATTTTACCGCACTGAATGGTAAAATTTGCCTGATTTGAGAAAAAGAAGACAGCTGATAAAGAAAACAACTGAGCGTGTACACATTTTAGGTTAACTTAAATATAAATGTGTATAATGTACTTATTTAAGTATTAATGATACTGTGCTACAACAATTAGAAGAAAATCCAGATTTTTTAAAAATATTACATACAAATTTTACCACAAATTTTGGTTTTCTCTAAGATTTATACAGGGAACTTTTACTCTACGGCAGGCAAATTTTACCCTTCAGTACGGTAAAATTTATCGTAAATATCAATAAAAACTGCCGGAAAGTTAGAGTGTCCCAGCTTTATAGTTATTCACGGTAATTTTTACTGCGAATTTCGTCATAATTTTTATTAGAAAATTCTCTCCGTGTCATTACTCAAAGACATTTGATTTTCAAGATCTTCGAGCCTCCTGCAATTTGCATCGCGCGCATGAAACACCAAGCAATCAAAGAAAACTCCGCTCTGTCCGGCCTCGTTTCCGAGCCAGCTCATAATCCCACCACCCACGCCCACTTAACACTCTGTCGCAGCCTCGTGCCTGCTGCTGAGCATCGTACACCCGTAGGAGACTCTTTAGGAGGCGAAGCGCGCGGAATTCCTCCTTTAAACTTTCGACAGGCCGCGGCGCGGCAGCGTGGCAGCGCAATTATTTTACACGCGCTCGCCAGCGGCAGCGGCAGCGAGTCAACGTTCTAGAATAGGCGGGCGAAGGAGTATATAGTGTATGGAGAAGACAGAGAAGAGGAGGAAGGCGAGAGAGAGAGAGAGAGAGAGAGAGAGAGTAGTGCAGCGCAGCGCGCGCCTGCGGCCGCGTAAAGCACACACATGTGCGTATGCATGAGTTTGTATGCACATGTGTGTGTATGTGGGAGTAGTTGCTTTATCGGGCTTATTGGACTTTCCTCGCAGATGTGTTCTGTCGCGGTCGCGCCGCGTATGTGTTAGATAGAGAGAAAGAGCATAAGTTTGCGACGATGGAGAATGAGGATAGTGATAGGTGAAGTGGTAGGATAAAAAAATGCATGCTGCGACTTCCGTACAAAAGTACGAAAACTCGAAATTTTTTAAACTTCATTTTCGTACACAAGAAACTCATAATAAAAGTACAATTCGAAAATTGGTATAAAATAATGTTGACGAACTATAACATGCAATCGGATAATAAAATTCAAGCAAAAATATTTTTTTATGGAAAAATTTATTACGTACTTTGATGTAGCAAAATCATTTTATGAGGCATATTTTCGTAATATCGCATTTAACAAGATATTCTCTACTTTACATTATATAATATAAACAAATTTGTTTTCTTTATTTGAAACTAAAACAAAGATAAAGTAGCAAAGTAAAAACTACAAAGAAACAATACAAAGAACTTTGCACGACTTTATAAATAAACAAATTATAAGAAATGTCGCGCCCCCGCCAACTCGCTGCACACGCTCGCAATTCGCAAAATAAGATCGAGCGAACACTCATATTCGTATAGCCCGTGCAATATATACACACCTACAGCACACACAATACGAACGAGCATACCCAAGCGAAACAGCAGGAACGAAGTGCGAAAGAAGATAAGACGAAAGTCCAAAGAGAGAGAGAGAGAGAGATAGACAGAGCAAGCAACACACAGTGCATCAACGCGGCGCAGTATGGAAGAAGAAGCGAACGCGCGAACGTCGCGCTCGCTCGCGAGAGGGGGAGAAGCCTTTGCAGTCGTCACGTGGTGGTGGTGGGGGAGCGAAGCCCGAGCGCGCCGCCGCCGATGCATTGTGGGGGTGTTGGCCTTCAACTTGACGGCGCAGTTTCACTGACCTGCCTGAGAAACTCGTATACTAGCCTCTCTCTCTCTCTCTCTCTCTCTCTCTCTCTCTCTCTCTCTCTCTCTCTCTCTCTCTCTCTCTCTCTCTCTCTCTCTCTCTCTCTCTCTCTCTCTCTCTCTCTTTCTCTCGCGAGCGCTCGCTCGCTTATGTACGTTCGAGCACATCGAGCTCGTAAGCGCGAGAGTTTATTTCGCCGAGCGCCGCCGCTGCGCTGCTGGTTTTATGGGGGTATGGCTGTGTGTGTGTGTGTGTGGATTGTGGGGGTACTTTTTTGGGGGGTTGGAGGTACACGCACGGTGTTTAAGGACGATGAGGAGGTTTGTGTGGAGGTTTTGGGGTTAGCGCGATTTGAGTTTATTCGCGTTAAAGAAGAAGGACACTTATAGGTTGAGTGTAATTTTGGACACTTGACTGAAATTTCGTGCGTTTTTTAGAATTGTATATAGTTCTAAAAATTGAAGCTTTCATAAGAATACGGGAATTTCTAGAAAAATATCTTTTCTTCGTTTATTACATTTTTAAAATCGTCAAATATAATGTATACATATTGTTATACACAATTGGGTTAGAAAATATAAAATTAAAAGAGAAAAAGGCAATTCTAAAGTAATGTTCCATTTCATTTGACTATTTATTAAATATAAAAGACCCTTATTTCTAAGAACGCCTCGATCATCCTAAGCTTGATTTTTTTGTTGTGCAATAAAGACTTGCTATAAATTTTAATGTTACGATTATTTCAAGACTACATTCAAAACATTCAGTAATTAGAGTACATTTTTCTTTATTTTTCAAATAGTTATTAACTTTTGTTAAGATGAATAGGATAAATGTTATTATTTGATGAGAAAGGATAAATTGAGACGTTATAAAAGAAAAGTGTAGGTGGAGACAGAGCATTAGGAAGGATTGACGGTAATAAGGTCGAAGGGCTTTTTTATGAGTTTGGGATCGTATAATTTGGGAGGAGGACTGATTTTTATTGCGTTGGTTTTTTCGAGATTTATGTACTTTTTTTTATTGAGAGTAAATGAAGGAATTAGTGGACGGTCGGGGTTCCAGTTTTTGTGCTGTTTCTTTCAAATCGTAATGAAATTGATCTCGCTATATGATTTATCATGACGATTTTGTCTGTATTTAGGTTAAGACGTTGTATAGGAAGACTCATTATTGATAAAATAGTCTGAGATACTGATATCTTATACTGGATTTACATTAATGAAAAAGTATAATTATATCGTGAAAATTACTTTGCAAAGTGTAATGTTTAATCTGCAAAAACGCTTATTCAAGCTATTAACATTAACATAAATATGGTTCTTTCTGATCAATAGTTTCCAAATCTATATAAAATCAATACCCAAATACCAATTTCCATTCATCAACACCCAGCTAATTAATCTTCCTAACTCTTATCCGACTTTGAAAATTTACATCCTCCACGAAAAGTAACACCCACCGAGCAACGCGCGGCCTCCGATCTTCAGATGCGAAACTACACAGAACAGAGGACCGTTGCTGATATATAGGTATATACACGACACGAGAGCTGCTCTCTCGGGCGGGCCATCGGGAAAACCAGTGAGGCGCGTAGTCTTAATGGCCCCGCGTTAGGCCTATTGATTTTTATCTATATGCCTGCCGCGGCTTTGAGTTGGGTCCAGCCCACTGTGCTGTCGGGATTTCGGACTCTCCGCGGCATTTCTCAGTTCGCTATCTCGCCGGTCCCCGAGATTACGCATTTTTTTCGTCGCGTCATCCCGTGCGTGCTAAAGAACAAAACTGTTCTTACTAATGATTATTGATACAGTGACTTTGCATTTTTATAAGTTACATTTTTCATCTATTTTTCAGAAGAATTGTGTAGATAGTGAAAATCACTTCATTTGTTTAAACTTTGAGGACATTCGATTTTCTATATAAATTTGTAAACTACTTTTTGACTAGACATGGGTTTGTATCCGATAAAAGTGGCTAATTCCTGATCAATAAATATTCGCCATCCTACAAAAATGTTTATACTAAAAATAACCTAATAAATATTAAATTGTACTATATGAAATAATTAATTTTCCTATACAAGTACTTTCAGTCTTAACACTCCCAACCACCGACGCCTCAACGCAACCTTCGAAACTCGCCTAACAATCCCCCCTAACCCCACTCTAAACCTCTTAACAAAATCGCAGCTCACCTCCTAAAAGCTCCTAAAACCCTCCTCTCGAATCCCGCGTGCGCGTCTCTCCTCCCTAAGATGGGCGTGCTGCGAGCGCGGCCCGCTTTTCGCCCCGGCTCCCCGGTAATTGCCCGAACGTAACGAGCACATTACGTCGGCGGTGGCGGCAGATGGCTCGACCATCCTCTCCTTTCCACGAAACTGAAAGTCCTGCTCTCCTCGCAGTCGATGATAATTTGCCTGCAGGGTGCAGCGGCGGCGACTCCGGTTACCCCGCGCGCGCTCCTGTTGTTGTTCGGGCAAAAACGACCGCGTGATTTAGTGCTGTAGTCTGCCGCGCGCGCGCGCACTGCCCCCGCGGGGCCCCCCTTTGAAATAGGAGACCGAGGCCGACAACAGCAGTGCGCTCGCGTATATGTGTATTGGCATTTTTTTTTCTTCGTCCTTTTTGGGGAGTGTGGGTCGTTTGGGGCTTGTATTGGGAGTTCGCGGTGGTTTTTTTTGTCTTTGGTCGGGGATTCGATTGGATGCTTTGGCTGGATGGTGAATTGTTGGTTTGGATTAATGGCGACATCCTAGAGTTTGCATGCGCTGGCTGTGGATTTTTTGTAAATAGTTTGAAGAAGGTCAATGAAGAATGATTATTCGAAAAAATAAGTTTACTTCGTGCGTCACTTTATATTAAGGTATTCAATCATTATCGATCAATTCGGTGTATATGTTGCAAAATGTAGAACATTTATCATTCTTGAGCGGAACCTACTGTTTTAAATTAGACGAAAACATAAAAATGAAGAAAAAAAATTGTACATAAAGTATAACAAAGAAAATTTATAAATTAATTGAAAAAAATTGAAAATTTTGTTATTTTTTGTTTTCATATTTCTGTACTTTTAGTACCACACGTCGATTATAAAAGTATTATAATATAAAAATAAAATTACTATTTCTTTAATACAAATTACAGCTAAATACTTATCACAAGCTCTCATTTAAAAAACTCCTGCTCCAAAACAAAATAATATAAAAGCCAATATCGAAAATAACAGCTCGCATCACCTGGCACGTAAGCAAAACTCGTTTATTCTCCTCCCGCAGTTATCGTGTACGAATAGTTTTGCGGTCGGTTCAAAAGGCTGCATCGCAGATCCACACGCATGCACATCGTGTCAGCTGTTGTGTGCAGCGCGCGGTGACGTATCGTGGGAATGGCTCGCCGCGCAAAAGTAACGAAAAAAAAAAGAAGGAAGGTGAACCGAAGAGTTTTGCCCATTCACTCGGCAGTCGGTCACCCGGTAGGCTGAATAGAGGAAAAAACGTGTGGTAGTTCGCGCTCTTTTTTTTCTTTTTCATTCAGCAATGGAGCGAGTTTTGCGTACGTATGCACATTAGAGATTCCACCTGTGTGTTTTATAATGCGCTGATGCAGGTTTTTGTTGCTCAAGATGGCGAGTAGTTGTGCGATAGGATTGATTTTCGAGTTGGAATATTGGTGCTTGCTTATGGTAATGGTTTTTCAATATTGATGGTATCATTGCTAGTCGATCTTTTCAAAGTGTGCATTTTTCACAGCAGACTAGCTTATACCCTAAAATCGGTTGCAATATCAAAATGTATGATTATAACTTAATATACTTAAGCCTATTAAAAATATATACAAAAGCACAATAAATGTTTAAATTCAAACAGATGTCATTTTTGAGCCATTATTAAACAGCCAATCTTATCAGTCAAAAGATCCATCGTTATACAAAATAATAAATTCATACCAAGAAACATTTGCAATATCAAATATTTCTCATCACTTATTTACCTTTCCAAACCAAACACAATTAAACCACCATATCCGATTATAACGACTCTCCTCACTTTTCCTCGCACTGCAAACACCACGAAGGCGATCGTACTCATCACTCTCTCTCGCTCTCTCACCAGGACATTGTCCGATTTACAATCCCCACCATCATAAGCGCTGTCCACGAGGCAGAGCGTAAGTGCCCCATTAGAGTCACTCGAGCATTAGCTTTTCCCGACTTACGCGCGCCGCGCCGGCACGGATTATTGCGTAACGCCGCACTGCTGCTGCTGCTCTTCGCCTTTGCGACCGACAACAATTGCGCAGAAGCGAGTTAGAGCTAGAGAGAGAGAGACAGAGAGTCAGCCGCGAGTCCATTGACTCGATCGCGAGAGGTGGGGCGCGTTATAGCGCGGCAGCGAGCGCGAGAATGGCGAAGGAGCCGGAAATACGGATAGAGAAGTGGAGGCGGTGTTTGTTTCGATATGTTGGGCGAATGATTATTTTAAATCGTTTTGTTTTGCATTGAATTGTATGTATAACTATGTAGAATTGAACAAGTAAAAAGTGTATTCATTAGAAATGGTTGCAGATTTTTAACTGAGAATTAGTGTTCGCTCGTTTTGCTCGTTAATACATCAGTGAATGTTCAAAAATATGCAAGTATTTCGACTTAGGGAAATTTTCACTATTTCAGTTTTACAAAGTGTACCTTAAAGATGAGTTAAATTTTATTTAGGAGAATTTTTCAATAGATTGTATCTCGATTACAATGTTCGGAATTTTGTATGTAATCTCTTGTTGCATCAATTTACGATATCGTGACCTAATTAATTAGCAACATTTTATCTGAAATACGTTCGATCTTCGATATTTATTATTTGTATTTATTTTTAATATCGGATAACTCGGTAATTAATAAAATACCTCGATTTTTATGAATTAAAACGTTAATATTCTACTTTATTCTCACATTTTTTATAATCTACATGAACTGAAAAAAATTATGAAGAAAAATGTACGGTTTCTTTTACATATATTGGGAACACATTTAAGTATGTCTGAAAATTGTTATTTTCATTATTTCACAATAATGTAGACTGCTAGAACGTAAAATTCGTAGTAGACTATTTTTTATTATTATAGATATAAAAAATTTAGATCTATTGTACTCGTCACTCTATAGTCTATTGCAATTTTGGCTCAGTGCAAGAATCTTCGGTCCCTCTTCCAAATCAAACCCACCGAACAAAACGCCAGCATCTCTTTCTAGACAACAGCTGCTACTCCCGCGACACTTAAAATACAAAATAAAAAAACACCAACGCGCAACCAAGAGCAAGAATTCGCCAAACGAACCGATCGTTCGCACGATACGTACCGCGCCTCTCTCTCGGCAGACCTCTCCTCCTTTGTTCCCTCTTTCTGCTGCTGCAAGTCTCTCCTCCACCACCACCACCACCTCCGCCTCCTCCTCCTCCTCCTTCTCTTCTTCAGTTACGCGAGAAACCGTAGACGTGTATAAGGGTATAGAGTTCGCCGGCCGCTTGAGATTAGCGCCGATTGATCCGCGGTGGCGAGGGGGGTGGGAGGGTGGAAGGTCGGGGACACGGACCGCCCTGATCGAGATCCGCTCTCGCTGTCTATATGTTGCTCGGATAGGCCGGTGGTTTTAATATGCGCGAATTCCGAAGGATTATATTAGAGAGGCGGATGATGCTTTATTGTGATCGGGTGGCGCTGAGATCCCTTGGGTTCAGCATGGGATTAGAATTCGAGGAGATTGGAGATCGGGATGAATTTAAAGGTGCTTTCTGTATGTTTTGTTTTATTGGATTAGCGGGCTTTTATGTGGGTTTTATTATTCCTGCGTCTTGTTATATACTAATTTACGAAAGAACAAGTTGGACATTCTTATAATACTTGTAGAAACTTGCTTACATTCAAAACGAAAACAAAAATGATTCTAAACCCTTTACATAATTATTATTATTATTATGAAATTTGAAGCATACGATTTATTAAAGAATGTATTTTTTATAAAAACAAAAAAATAACTGCATGTATTATACTTCACAATGCACAAGTGTTTTAAACTTTTGATGGGTTAAAACATGTAAAAAATCGTTAATACTAATTGGTCTGTAATTATAGCTTCACAGTTATTAAATATATTTAATAACAATAAATTTCAATTTACATTCCTCTAAAATTTCAGAGCAGGCAAACAAGCACCCACTGACCGCGAAACCAAACAAATAAAAAAAGAAGAAACACTCCAACAAATCCTCTTATCCGCCCGCAGATAACCCACTATCTTACACCTGCTGCAGCGACGAACATCCTACATCACGTATCGTTCTCTCTCTCTCTCTCTCTTTCTCTCTCCCTAGCCCAAAATCCCGTCGCGTAAAAAAGAATCAGAAGGAAGCTTGCAGCAGAGCCCTAACAAAACGCGCGCCACAGTCCGCAGAAAAATAAAAAGTAAAAAAATGAGGAACTGCCGCGTGCGCGCGTAGCGCAGTCACGAGGTGTGTTGCATCGGAGCCGCCGCCGCTGCACCTTTCCCTCCCTCTCTCTCTCTCTCTCTCTTGGCGCGCGGTGGCGGCTCACCTTGGCCGCGGCCCTTCAACTGTCTACGACCCACGCCCCCCCTGCTATCCTCCTCTCTTTCTCTCTCTCTTCTTTTGCTTCCTTCGCGAGTTGTTTCCTTTCCCCGTGGTCCTCCGCTCATGCTGCACCGGTTAGCTTTGGCTTCGCCTTCGTGTAGGTACGTTGGGGAGTTAGAGTCTTCTTGGACAGGAGTGTACTACACTCTGTGGCTGTTGAGAATCCGTGCTTCTTTACCTTCTTTACGGTCTCTTTGCTTCTGCTTCTTCTTCATCATCATCTTCTTCTTCTTCTTCTTCTTCTTCTTTTGCGTTGTTGAGGATTCAGGATGTATGGTTGAGTGTACAGGCTGGCTGAAGAGTTTGGTCTGGGATATTTTTGAAGTGAAAGTATATGTATCAATTTCTTTGTTGAAGCTAAATTATCTTTAACAAAAAAATTTGTTGTAAGGGCAACATATACGTTGAATATACCTTCATATCGTACAATCAGTGAATTACGTTCGAGTCGGATCTCAATACAATGCAAACTATTTAAAATGAAGTTAGATATTAGCAATCAATTCTATTTAGTTTCTGTTGACTATATTGTATGTATAGCAATTTGTAAATAGATTTGTTTTTCTGTTATGAACATTTATATAATACTTACTATTATGAGCTTAGTTTTCGTTCAGCTAGAAGTCTTTCCTAATCCTATATTCGGTCAAATTCATTCTCATAAAAACATATAATATTGAAACTTCTCATCATAGATCTTTAATCGTTAAATATTCGATTCTTTTATTTTAAAAGGAGAATGTTTATCGCCGTAGTTTACATATAATCATTTTCATAAAAGTGATCGAAGATTAGATACAGGCCAAAATTGGGTCTACAACAGTATACAGCCTTGATAAGAATAGTTCGTTTTAATCATCAGAAACTAAACAAACCTGACTCTAAACATCATAAAAATCTACTTCATTTTAACTATTCAAGCCATCCAATCACTTGAATCTTAATATATCCCAAAGTACTAAATGCCACTCTTCATCCTAAACTTTCGATCTAAACTGTACGAGCACTGCATCCTTTCCTTTCCACGCGCGTGCCGCTCATCTCTCTACACCTCTCTTTGCCTCCCTGTCCCTCTCTCCTCGAGTTGTGTGCGTGCCCTGCGTATTATTACCGCGCTTGCACACGCGATCAGCAGCAGCAGCAGCAGCGGCTCGATCACCTGTTCCTATATGCGCCGCGTCGATATGCTGCTCCTCGAGGAGGAGGATATATATGTCACGCTCGCGGGATTATCGCGCTCGCTCGAGAGACGGAGAGATCTTTATCCGGCTGTGCACCGCGAGAAGCTGTCGAGCGGCAGCATAGCGAGCCGATCGACGTCGAATTTCCTCGCGCGGATGGGGAGGATGATTATAGGCGCGTGGTAATGTGGATTGGAGCCGATTGAGGAGTGCGTGAATTACCTTGGTTGGAATTGGAGTATTTATAGGTAAAGGACTTTTAGAGTGGAAATGAATTGTTTTTCTTAGAACAATTGGGATTGTAATGATTGGTTAGTGTGGTTGTATTTATTGATAAATAAATGGGGTTGATTAAGCAATATTTATTAATTAAAATGTCGTGTTGCGTAATATTTTATGTAAACTGACGGTGAAACACTTCAACAGCTTGCGACTGCGAGAATTCTGTATGCAAGCGTAAACTTGATGCTCGTATAAGGTTTCTGAAAATTGAAACGCTCAGGACTCGTATGTGTTTCTCATCTTGGGTGTAATCGTACTAACAAAGAAATAAAATATTTTTCAAATTAAACGACAATAACACTTACAAGGAAAGTGTCTGAACTGCGGGAAACGGATTCGTCTAAAATTTTGGGAATTGTTTTCCAATGCCTAAATCTAAAAATGAAGCCTTGTAGGTTCCCTTAGAATAATCTCATAGGCTCTAGAACTTGAGATGTAACAACAAACATTAACATTGTCAAAGTTTGAAACGAATCCGTTTCCCGCAGTTCAGACTCTCTCCTTCTTAGTAATTCGTTTTAAAATCAACAAACTATTACGTAGTAGAGGTACAGAGAATATCAACTAGCCATTTTTTACCTATTTGTATAGTCGCTCGAAGTCTCTATAATTTAAAAACCTTTTCATACAAAAATCCACCAATTCCTCCTAAAAATACATACAAAATCCAAAAACTCCGTCTACAAAGAGCCCACATAACGACCTCCCCTCATTCTCTCCCGCAATCCTCAGGTAAAACACACTACCCTGCACTCGAGAAAATACAGAGACACAACTGTAGTGCTCCTCGTCCTCGTCCCCGTCGTCGTCGTCGCGCGCCCGTGAGAACACAAAAAGACGATACACCTTTATATACCTCCCCGGCGCGGCGCGGCGGCGCTCTGTAGCAAAAAAGGAGCTCTCGCTTTCGCAGCGACAGCGTATATAGAGCTGGAGCTTGGTGCTGGGTATAAAACAAAAAGAGGGAGAGAGGCGCGCATGGCTAATAATAATCGAAGGCCCGTGTGTGTGGAGAGAGAGAGAGAGAGAGAGAGACGGGAAAGGGAGAGAGAGTGAGAAGCGTGTGTACGGGAGACGGGCGAGTGACCCTTCGAGTGCAAGTGCAAGTATAGGTGGCGCGATTATCGCGGAAAATCGCGTTGGTTGGGGAGAATACTTTTGTGATTGTAATGTGTTGTAGCTGGATGATCATCATTTCATGATTGTTGTGTATTCGTGGATAATGATTATAAAGAAATAAACATTTTATTTATTTATAAACACTATACTTTATTAAGGGAATCATAAAATAAATGTAATAATTTGAATGTAGTTAAAGACCGGATTCCTGAATTTAAAATTTTCCTATATAATTATATTATAATACTTTATTTTGTTTTTACACGCATGTAAAAAAATTATACTCCAGATTTAAAATTTCATGAGATAATTATTTTCTGTCTTGCAAAACAATATTAAACATTATCTGATTAACACAGCTGTGTATATAAACTACAAATACTAAACATTTTGATTTATTTCTTACACAATCAGATAACATAATGCTAATTACGAAAACACAACCTCACGATAAAAAAAAATCCTCTCAAACTTGAAGAAAAAAAAAAGCAGAAACCACATCCTCGACAGGTCGGAAAAACTCCGCGATCCGAATCGTCCCGCCGCGCATCGGCAATTCTTCCCTCTCTCTCTCGCTCTTCACCTCTTCCACTACAGCAGCAATTTCCTGAAACACTAAAAATATACACGCAGAGCCGACACAAGCGCCTATCTCTCTCTTTCTCGCGTAGCGTACTTCAACCTCTCCCGAGAGGCGCGCAGCGGAGCGCGAGCGAACGGCCCTGAAGTCGGCAAACGAACGGCCCTGACATTGTCGCGGTATGCGCGCAAGGACCTCCACCTCGCGCGCTCCTTTGTTTTCCCGCTCTTTCTCTCTCTCGCGCGGCTCCTTTTCCTCTCGCGGCCCCCAAGTGTATCCGCTCGCGATCGTTGCCGAGCCGGCTCGCGATCATCGCGAGCGGATTGGTGTACGTGTATAGTCGGTGTAGTGCAGGTTATTACACACTCGGAGAACGAGCTTTTCTTGATCTAAGAGAATGTCCTTTTAAAGTAGATACATATCGTGGTCTTTAAATTTGAAAGAGTGGCGTTGATACTTGCTTCATTTAAAATAGCGAAGCTAGCTCACTTATAATTAGAGAATATTCAGCAAGTAGTTACCGGTAACTTGCTTATTACTGGTAATTAGTGAATGTTCGCTACTTCAGTTTTACTCTTTCAAATTAAGAGAATTAATTTTCATTTGAATCGAGTGAATTATCACTTGTTCCTGAAGTAACCTTTGAAATACTACCTGAATTCTTGATTCGAGTACAGTGATAATTATCTCTATTTTCAACAATAATGATCCTCTCTTCACTCTTTAAAATTATTATCTCACTTCAAAAACGTGAAAACATAATTACTTAAGTTGCCTGTACTATACTTACTTAAGTTTACCTTAACATGCAAGATCCCTCTTTTAATAAGTATGAAACAAGTAATATTCCTTTCGACTGAAAATTATTATTCCTGTCAGAATATTCGTCTCTAAAGCAGCCAAGTATATTCTGGTACAAAAACCATTCTTCTTGAATGAAAAAGATTTACATCATTCAAAATTCAAAGCGTTTTAGGCCAGAAGAAAGCTCTTCTCACTAAAACGATGCGTTTCCTAAATAAAACTTCTGCACCCAGGAGAAGTCTTATCAGTCAAGCAGAAAATCCTCTAGACTCAAGTAGAGCACTTATACCTCGAGCGTATACGTACGTTTGTATACACAAAGTATGTGCGCCTGGGCATCGCGTGCAGGCACGCAGGGAATCTTTCGCGCCTCTCCTCCTCGGTCATCCACGAGGCGGTCTTAGCAGTCGTAGTCCTCATCCTCATCGCCGTGGTCGTCGGGTTATAGCTCTTGGTCAAGGCTACAGTTGTAGTAGCCTTAGCCGCAGCAGGGCCCCATAGCGACGTTAAGGAGCACAGAGATATGGCGTGTATACGTGTGCGGTACACGCGCGAGCAGAGGCCAGTGCTCGCTGACAAATAAAGAATCGCGCGGGTAAATTGCCGCGTGCGGTAAATCAGGATCTCTCTCTCTCTCTCTCTCTCTCTCTCTTTCTCTCTCTGTCTTGTGTTTTACAACTGTTTGCTAGGTGCGCGCATGCGCGCACGAGGTGATCTTTTCTTGTTTGCCGATTTGAGCGTGTATGCGCAAGCTCCGAGAGTTATGCGTGTGGTTGTTGTTTTTCTTGCTTGTGTGTTGCGATGGATTTGTACGAGTTGTGTGTGTGTGTGTGTATATTTTTATTTTTGTTGGAAATTGGAGGATTTGAGTTTTCAATTACGCGCAGGGATAGTCATTAGAAGGAGTGAGACTGATAATGTACTGAGCAATCCAGTAGATGTTAAACATGGATGATCGTAATGTGTTTTTAACATTTCAATCGACCACAGTGAACAAGATTTTGTCAGAATTATTTTACAATAACAGTCAGAATTACGATTTCTGAAATTAGTTTTAATTCGTCAAAATACCGTGGCTATAATATTTTGACGAATTTCTGTAAATCTGAATTTTAAGAATTGAGTGAAATTATGTTAAACTCTTATAAAACAATCCGATTTTACATCTTAGCACCAAGTCAAATAAACGAAATCGTTCGTATATTAGAGTCTGAAAACTGCATACGACATTTCTCAACTCGACCAACGAGCCACCCACATTCTTTCAATAACCTCGAACCAATCTAGCAATCTACCAATCTACCAATCTGTAACAGTCCTCTCAACGAGAGCACAACGCCGCGCCACTCCCCGAAGCCCATCACACCGCTTTAAAAGCGCCGCGTGCCGCAGCTGCCGCTCCGCAGATTTCGAACAGATGGTGTTGTGCGTCGGGAAACAGGAGAGCGAGCGAGCGCGCGCGCGTTCTCTCTCTTTACTTCGGCTTCCGCGTAAAGTGCACCGCGTTCGCTCGCCGTTTTTCACACGCGCACGCAGCGCAGCGCAGCGGAAAAGCCGCGTGTCCTTGGAATACTATATGGCGCGAAGGAGCGAGCGAGTGCACGGTGAACGTCGCACGCGCGCGCGCGCACTCTTGCAGGCATCGCTTTGCACAATCGGCGCGATTTATCACCGAGCTTGAAACCCTACGGGTTTGAGGCGCAAAGAATGCGTATAGGAGTTGGAAAGTGTCTCTCTTGGGGGTTTTTGAGGATAGGAATTGAGGCTGGTATTTCATTGTTTTTGAAAAATGTGTAACGATTTTAATTTTTAAGAATCTTAATGATTTACGTATTTTATATTTTCTAGGATTAAAAGAAAGTAGGATTGTTTTTTATATGATAATTTTTTATTTGAAAATTGAAGAGTAGAGAAGACCGGAGGTAATTCGTATACCTACGTTGTATTTTAAAATTTCTAATGATCATTGTTTGATAAAAAGCACTCTTGCAGATCGTGTTATTTTTATCAAATATTTATTCTATTACAATTAACTGTTTAAAACATTTCGGCCCTATATATTTATTCTTTCAATACAATATCTTTCATTATTTCAATAAATACCTCTCCTACTTTCAAAAGTAAAACTAAATAATGACTATTATAATTATAAAATATATAAATTATTTACTTTAGATGATTCATCGTTTAAATTTTAAAATTAAGTTTTTATTTTTTATATTCTGATACAATATATTGAAATTTCTCTAATAATCAGGTATAACCAATTTTGATATATAAAATTATTTTTGTTCTTTTCAAAGAGAACAATTTTAACTTAGAAAGTCTAAATGACTAAAATTTTTGTAAATAAAATCCAGCCACGATTCACGCCACCTAAAAAAGCAACCCAAAAGAGGAATCAAGAACACCCAGCTATCGATCCAAAACCTCGATCTCCAAACCGTCATCCCCTGCGCCGAATTCCACCCCATCACCCCCGACCTCTCCCTTCCTCTCTCTCTCTCTCTCTCTCTCACACACACACACACATACACAGCCAAACGTACAGGAACGTTTCGATTAACCGTCGTTAAGAAGTCAACGGTCTATCCCCTCGGGCTGCTCCCATAGAGCGAATTCCCAGCTCGAGCAGAACCCAAGCTGCGGCTGCCGCTGCTGCACACCCCACACACACACAGGAAAAAGATGCGCGCGCGCGCGAGCGAGCGAGACGGAAGAAACGAGTTTCTGCGCGCGAGCAAGCGCGAGCGAGCGAGAGTGAAACGAATGAAAGGGAGCGAGAGAGAGAGAGAGAGAAAAAGAGAGAGAGAGAGATGGCTTGGAGAGTGGTTCACCTGCATTGCTAGCATTGCGCCGCTCTTCAAGGCCAGGGAGAGTCTGCCTGCCGGTGTGTGTGTGCGCGCGTCTCGGATGCAGGAGAGCCGAGGACCGGCCGCGCATAGGCTGCCATGCGAGGATCCTTCTTTGCAGCCGCGAGCTGTGCTTCCTTCCATTCTTCGCTTTGCTTTGCTTTATTCGCTGCGCCTGGATCTTGAGATTGGGGGGGTTTTGTATAATGCGGGGAGATTTTGTGTTTCTCTTTTGGGTAGGGGTTATTCGGGACACGTGGAGGTATAAGATTGTGCAGATGGGTGGGATTGGATGCTGCGGGAGTTTTCAAATTGCTCAATTCGGACTAAAAATTAGGGGTATTTCTTGAAATTGATTTTATTAATGAAAGTTTTTTTCAATGAAAGTTGATAATGAAGTTTTTGTAATGGACACTGAAGAAGTATTATTATTTGTTGGATGGAACATGAAATTTTATATTTACAAGTAAACATTAAAATTATGAAAAGTTAAATTTAATTTACAATATTTTTGATTGAATATTATTATAAGATGTTATAGGTACTAAAGAATAGTTTTTACTAAGAGTATATTTATTTATCATTCTAATTAGATAATAAGTATTATTGAAAAATCTAGAACTCCAAAATATATAAATTATGTTTCACTAAAGTGTTCATTAACTATTGCTAGACATTTTTCTTTCTCAATGTTACTTTAACAAATAACATTTGAAAGTAAATTACAAAATCTGAAAAAAGTCCTAAGAATCTTAAGAATCTTTGGAATTCCGCCAAATCTGTACAATAAAAATCAATTCTCATACATCACACTACTTTTTCCGCAGAGTATAACGATTTTCTCCTTCATACCACCTCCCTCCACACTCAATTCCTCCTCATGGGAATCGCCGAAAAAAAATCCCTCGCAAGCTAAAAAGAAAAAGACAGCGATAAACTGCGCTAAAAAACAACACAGGAGAGCGAGACTCGGGAGAGCACAATTGTGTGTCACAGAAAGTGCAGCAGCTGCAGCAGCAGCGATTTCAGCGTTTGAAAAGCACGCACCGGCTGTTGCTTTTTTGTGCCCCGCGTGCTCGTTGAGATGAGTTGAGAGCGGACCGCTTTTTTCGTGGGTTTGCTTTAATTTTTTTTTCGCCGAGCAGCAGAGTCGATGCGCTTGCATTGTTGTTGGTGTTCACGGGCTGAAAAATGGAGTCTTTATGTCTGCTTACGGGGATTTTTTCATTTAAATAAAACCAGACAGAGTTGGTTGTTTAGTATCTTACCTTTCGTGAATATGAGTAATATATTTGATGAATAGAGTTTGACGAATAGATTACATTTTTACATTCTGTTTATCATAACGATCTATACTTATATCTACCTAAGTTTTAATAATTATAAAAATCATTAGCATACAAGTTTTTTACAATCTATATTATACAAGTCCCGATTGTTTATTTGTCGTATATTAAAAGTATAATAATGAGATAATCGACTTACACCTTAATTGAACATTTACTGTTGTAAATATTGCAGTCGCTTTCTCATTAAAGTACATACCGTAATTTAAGCAAATACTTACTAAAAGCCGTTAATTGTAAGAATTTTGAAGAAAAGCCATATTTGGCGATAAAAAATAAAATTGTAAAAATCTAACCAAAGCATTGTCCGTTATCTGTCCACAGGCTGCAAGATAAAGGCCCTGCGCGCAAAGACCAACACCTACATCAAGACCCCGGTCCGCGGCGAGGAGCCCGTCTTCGTGGTGACCGGGCGCAAGGAGGACGTGGCGCGCGCCAAGCGCGAGATCCTCTCGGCCGCCGAGCACTTCTCCCAGATCCGCGCATCCCGCAAGTCCTCTCTGGGCGCCCTCCTGGGCGCACCCCCGGGACCACCCGCCAGCGTCCCCGGCCACATCACCATCCAGGTGCGCGTGCCCTACCGCGTGGTCGGCCTCGTGGTCGGCCCCAAGGGCGCGACGATCAAGCGCATCCAGCACCAGACGCACACCTACATAGTGACCCCGAGTCGCGACAAGGAGCCCGTCTTCGAGGTGACCGGCCTGCCCGAGAGCGTGGCCGCCGCGAGGACCGAGATCCAGGCGCACATCACACAGCGCACCGGCGTCCTGCCGCTCTGCATGCACGAGGAGAAGGACCTGCTGGAGGTCCTCTGCCGCGGGGGCCTGGGCTCCATCCTGGGCTGCCTGGACCCGCCCGGCGGCGCCAAGGGCAGCAACGGCTCGAGCGGCGCCTTCTCCTCCAGCGGCAGCTGCAGCAGCTCCTCCTCCAGCACCGGGGCGCCCGGGCTCAACGACCTCGTCGCCATCTGGGGCGCGGGCATGGAGCGCGACGAGGGCATCGGCGAGTCGCCCTCCTTCGAGTCCCAGACGGCTTCCGCCTCCTCGATCTGGTCCTTTCCCGGCGTGGCGCTGCCGTCCAGACCCTCGCCACCGGCCTCCGCCTCCCCGGCGTCGCCCACGGACTCGCTGCTGGGCACCGGCAGCGGAAACGGAAGCACCGGAGTCAGGGAGTGCGTGGTGTGCGGAGACAAGGACGTCACGACCGCCCTCGTGCCCTGCGGACACAAGCACTTCTGCCTGGAGTGCGGACACCGCATCTGCATGAGCAGCGAGCCCATGTGCCCCGTCTGCTCGAAGCCCGTGCTCCAAGCCCTGCGCATCATCATCTAAGATGCTTTGACCGCGGGAAGGAGGAGGAAGAAGGAGAGATCGACTTACCACGCATACGCATTATAAATGAAAGACACACGACATAATAATGATTAAACCATGCATCTTTTTCGACTGATATTCAATAAAAGTTCATGTTGTAACCGAGAGGATACACGCATACACGTACGCGAGGGCATGAGGACACTCGACTACAAACTCACACACACACACACACACACACACCGATGTTTTTTATATACTTTCATACGAGAGAGCTGGAGCTGCAGCTGTGTGCTGGAGGACGATTACGAAGGATGTGTGTGCTTTCTTTTCGGTTTATTATTCCACTGTCCGTTTCGTTGTGATGTTGTGACGACTTTATTCATGGACACGCGATCGAGACTTTTTCTTCCGTTCTACGGACAACAGATGTGACAAAAACTCACATTGTGTTTTTTTCACGTACGAGGACGAGTATGATATACACAGTACACACGGCGGAGGACGACGGACGGGATTTTTAAAACAAGAAGATTGTGAAGATGACGACGATTTCGAAAAAGTGTGTTTTTATTCTTTTTCGTTTTGAGCTTTTCCTTTTTCTTTTTCTTTGGTGGGTACGCATTTACCTTGGGACGCGCGCGCTCGATCGGATGAGGATCGACGCGTGCTACTGCTACCGGGTATCCGCCCGCCACTACGACGGCTGTATTTTGGGTTCATCACCGACGGACGAGAAGCTGCGGAGAGGAGGCGAAGAAGAGAGAAGAGTTTTACGTTTCGTATGAAAAAAAAATTCTTTGTTTGTGATGGTGAGAGATAGAAATGAGAGATGGGAGTGTATAGAAGAGGACGCGCACAAGTTTTCAATTCCACTGCTGCTGCTGCCAATATATACTTGTAGTCTTAAAAAAAAAATTAATAATATGCGAACACGTGTGTCTCTGCGAGAAAAAAAGTTACATAAAAACAATACCCGATAGAGAGATTGAAGAGAACACGCGAGCTGCTCGCACGAGTTCAATTAATAATTATTAGAAATTGTGTTTTCGTATACGGGGTAAATGAAAAGACAGAGAGACTGCTTCTGTCTGTCTGTCTGTATTGCGTGCGGCGCTCGCCTGTTCCCGCCAACCGGATATACAACGAATCGATTTTAAATGAACATTTTAAGGATGTGTGGAGAATTTAAGAGTTTAAAAAAAAAAGGTAAACACGTAATATAGTAGGGACGTAAATAACGAACAGGAATGAGATGCGTAAAGAGTAGAACACAGTTTAGAATGCGAGAGAGATAAAGCGAGGAAGCTTCGTGTTTTGTTGTTATTTTTGTTTGATAATTTTTTTCCTTGTTTATATATTGTGAACGGCGCGATATTATGTGTAAAGAAAATAAGAAAAAAAAAACTAGAATTGCGTATGTAGTATATCGTGCGCAAGAGCGTCGACGACCACTACTGTTCTCTCGTTTTTTTTATTTAAATAATCTCTCTCCCTCGCACGAGTGAATTTGGTCGCGAGGGAGAGACAGTGAGAGAAAAAGAGTCACACGATTGCGCGACTTCTTCGAGGTATTATAGATATATAAAAAAATATATTTATGTATATTATTCGGCAAAATACGGCAAGTGCGAGAGGCGACTCGAGGAGGATGGAGAGAAATTTTTTTATTGAAAAAAAATTTGCGTGTCAAATACGCGTTTTACGAATTGTGATATTATCCGATATCCAAAATTGATTCCTAGATAAAAGACAAAGATTTCGTAATGAAAGATTGAATATAGAATGAGAAAAAAAGCTAATATAAAGAAATGAGAGTGAGATGCGCGTGAAAAAATGAGTATTTGTGGTATGATGGACCGTCGATGGTCGCTGTATAATTTCTCTTTGCTCCTAGTCGTTTTTTGCACTTATAAAAAAGAAAACACAAAACAAACAAGAACAAATAACGGTATAACGAATTGTGAAAAATTTTTATAGAAAATTCGCGCGCCGACGCGCGAGCGCGCGATAATTATGATAATGATGATGAGCGAAAAACGGTGGTCGTCGAACCCAAAGGTCAGAGGTTCTGCGCCGAGGCGCCATAATAGCTAGAGAGAGAGAACACGTTCTTCGTATAAGAGAGTTTATGTAATGAGAGAAAAGCGACACGGAGTAAGAAAACCCTTTGAAAATAAGCCAGAGATATGCATGAGAAAAGGAGTTTAGGCAAAGTCAGCAGAGAGAAAGTGTGTGTAAGGAGAAAAGTGAGTAGTGGAGGTGAGAATAGAACCGCGCGCGTCCGCGTGCTACCATGAACACACACACACACACATACAAAGAAAAAACGCAGCGAGAAAAGAAAAACAGAAAAGCGAAAAACGGCGAAGAAAAAAAAATGAGAAAGATTCGAAAGAGCGCGCGCTCCTTCCACCCGTCATCCCTCGCTTAGAGTATTATCTTATCTTTATATAAGCGACAGAGCAATTGAAATAATAATAACGATAATATATATTATATATACAAAATATAAACATAAAAAAAATATATTATATATATATGACGACGATGATATTTTACCGAGGAGATTTAGATTTTGTATTTTCGCGCGTTCGCCGACGGGGCGACGGACGGAAAAGCCGGGCCGCTCTCTCGAATGTTCGCGTTGTTGTGCGAGATTGACACGCGATCCACGCGCTCTTCCCGCTCTTTTTTTACTGCGAAAAAGCGAACTCGGATTTTTCGAACGCTCGCGGGTCGCGGGCGAGAGGCTACGAAGAAGAGACAAGTGGTTTCTCGCCACCTGCAATCAGCGTAACTGGGCTTTCCACAAATGTAAAGTAATACAAAAGAATATATATTTTACCCTCTCGGGTGTCATCGTCTTCGCAATGAAAAGAATAAAAGGAGTCTCGAGGACACTCGAGAGACGGAAGAGAAAAGCGAGGAAGCGCGCGTCGTCGTGGCGTTAGACGAGGAGAAGTTTCGAAAAAGGTGACACACACGCAGGGGTGGCACGCGGAGCGCCTATTCTGTATTATCGAGGAAACTTAGTAATAAATACGAGTAATAATTAATTTTTAAAACAGAGAGGCGCGATTGAGGTATCGACCGTGTGACAAGGCACACGCGCGCGCGTGAGGAGTTAGAACGAAAAGAAAGGATGGGAATACCCGCGTGCGCGACAAACAACACACGAGGACACATTACACACACACACACACACACACACACACACACACACACACACAAACATACAACAATGTACGCGTCTAAGTCTAACGTCGTCGTTGTCGTCGTCGTATTTTTAAGGCTTTTTTCCTCAAAATGACGTATGATATTTTTGTAATTTATTTTATTTTTATATATATTATAGAGAGAGAAAGTAAAAAAAGAGAGTAAAAGAGCGCGCGCGAGAGAAAGAGAGAGAGAGAGAGAGAGAGAGAGAGAGAGAGAGAGAGAGAGAGAGAGAGAGAGAAATGAAAGAGCGAAAAAAATGGCGAGAACAAGGCATTTTTTCCCGTCGCCGAGGGTCACGGAAAATTCCCGTGCCACGGAGAGAGCACAACCCGTGTCTCACGCGTACCCCCGGAGATTCGCGAATCTTTCCCGGAGAAAGAGGGCGAGAGAGCGAGGAGCGGCGGCGCCAACCGTCGTCGATTCGAATATTTTTTTTCTCCTTTTTTTTCTCTTCGTAACCTCGTCGCTGCTATTGCTTTTGCTCCTGGTTTCACGGCGAATGGCCGGCTTGGCGCCGCGCGTTCTCTCTCCCTCTCGCCTTTGCGTTTTCGCCGCTGCCGGCCCCCTTCGCGAAAACTTTGCTGCGCGCAGGTCGGCGAAAGGCAGGTCGCGAATCTCCTCGCTCCGTCGTGCTTGGGAGTGGAATACACGTGACACACGATGGCCGACGCGCGTTTATTTATATCCTCGTATTGATTATATATTTGTTGTAGTTTTTGTCGTTCAAATTTTTATCGTCTCCGAAAAAGAAAACTTTTTAAGGGGTCGGACACCGGCCCGCTCTTAGACAGACTTTGGTTTCTTTTCTTTCTTGGTAGCTTTTTTCTTTGTACGTTAGTTGTTTTTTTAATTTAATTTTGAGTTTTGCTTCGTTTCACGCGAAATTTTCGATGTGTACACACGGGAATGAAAGGTGAGGGAAGGAAACGCGGACACGCGTAGCGCAGTATTCTTTTTTGTTAGGTTCGTTTCGTCTCGTGTTGCCATTTCGTGTGATTTATGGGACTTTTCGTTTTTTGAGGAGAGCTGAATAGGACAAACATGCTCAAAAGAAATAATCCACACCGCAGGCTATTGACTCGTGCATTCGCGTTGCGAAGAACTTCAAACTTGTAAGAAGAGAAAAGATTTTTTTTTAATGAATAACTCAGAATACGTTGTTTGTTTTTACAATCATTCGACTTTTTAAACATACTTTTTACAATATTTTTACTGTTATCCTGTTTACATGCTGAAATAGTCAATATGAATGTTTATTTACATCAATAATCTTCCTTATACTCTGTCGCAAATATACATTTATCGTTATTTTAAACAAAACGAAAAATCGACATTTTTTTGTTTTAAAGGTTTGTAGTTCGAGCAATGTTCCGGATGCGCGAGGAAAAAGATAAAAACGCGCCGCGTCCCACTATATAAAGAACGATGTACTGCATTATATATTATATATTAAAGAAGCGTACGATTTTCGAGAGATAAGAGAGTAAAAGAGAGTAAAAGAGAGTAAAAGAAAAGCTTATGAAATGAATGAGAAAAAAAGATGTTTATTATATTTAAGTTCGGGGCAAAATGAATTCTATATTTTTTCTATGTTAAGTATAATGAATAAAATAAAAAGAGATAAACACGATGAAAATGTGAAAAATGAAAAAACGGTGATGACATACATATATATTATATATTTATAGGTATTCTCTTTAGCATCAACGTTCCGACTTAAACCAAGATAAAAAAAAATATAAAAAATTTAAATATTTAAAGTAAAATAATTTAAGATATAAAGGGCGGCCCGCGCAATAAAGTGCGGATAATTATATATATACATATATATGTAGATCATGCAGGATTACGTCATTCACTTCAATAAATAAGTCTGATCGAGAGTCGCGGCGAGGTGTATAGTTCTTAAACGTATTACAACGCGTGGGTGTGTTGTTGTTAGGTGTGGACGAAAAACTTTTTCCCTCGGGTCGGATTCGGGACGAGAAGGTGAAACTGGATTAAGGAAGGGCGAAAGGGTTTAATCTGTGGCATGGAGAGAGAGGGCAGCAAAAAGTTTTCAAGCCACGTAAAGGACGATCAAGTATAAAGGAAAAAAAAGAATTCTCAATATTGTAGATATATAAGATATTAAGAATAATAATAATAATATATTAAACGAGACTAAGACACGAGATAGAAAGCGAGACGAAGAGAGTTAGCTTAAAAAAATTGACAGTGAAGATAACGCTGATAATCTATTATTATTCTGTGGTGAGAACTGAGAGCTCGAGAGTTTTTACGTGTATAAACAAGAATAATAATAAAATAATAAATAGTAAAGAGAGGAAGTACTAAGAGTAATAAAACGGAACATTTATTAACAAAACATAAAAAATAGACACAGATGAATAAATAAAACTGAGATAGATGAGTGGAGAGTAAGAATTCTTAGGGGCGGTTGCCGGCAAACTCGGTTGTTGTTACGTATTTTATTTTTTTTTTCACCCACAGTACCGTCTTCGTTTCTCTCCTGATGTGTGTCCGTGCTTACTGAGTATGTGAACTGTCATTTCTAAAGGAGAAAGAGGGAGTGAGAAAGAGAGATATAGTTCTTCGCGATTTGAGTATGCTCAACTGAGAACGACCAGTAGTGCGAGTCAGGCTTTGGTCGGACGCGAGCGCGAAGAGGCGACGACGGCGCGAACCTCCGCTAGACTTGAACTTTGGCCGAGGTTCCGGACAAACCTTTGAACGTTCGTTTATTCAGACGATTCAGAATTCGTTGTTTTTCTTTAATAATAATTATTTACGCTTGCTTTTAAAATCATGATTGTTTCGCGTGTGCAGGAGTAAAAGCGAGGTAAAACTCGCAGGATTCTCAAAGTATTACTAAATATCTTGTACACATTTTATGAATCTCAAGTAAATTAAAATCTCTTTTTAAATAATCGTAAATCTTTTTTGTTGGACAAAGATAACGAATTCGGTGTCGTCCTAAATTATCGCACGAATCGCATCTTTCGGAATCATGCGGAGAACGGGAAAAAAACGCGTGCAATTCGACCGAGGAATCGGAAAAGTACGGAGGAAACGAAACGAACCAATTTTGCCTTCCGCCAACGCAATTCCCGTGTTTTTCCGATTTCGCCGCCGAAATGATCAGCAACGGAATCGACTCTACATCTATCATTTCTTTTCTTTTTTATTACGCACGGCTCGACGCGGTCAAGAACTCGCGGACACTCAGCTCCTCGTCACGTGATCTTTTCATCATCCTTTTCGTCGGAGTAAAAGTATTTAAAAAAATAATAAATAAAATGAGTAATAAGTGGAGCGCCGAAAAGCGCGATTAAGGATTTTACTACTGATAGTTTAAAACTAAAAATAAACGTAAAACGACGTAAACGATAGTCCTAGCGTATTTAAGAAGGTTTAACAAAAAAATCGCAAAGGAAGAAGCGTTTATTGAATATAAATATAGCCATTGGCTGTGACCGATAACTGCCATTTTCGTATAAAAAAAATGAAAGAGAAAAAAACCAAGTCTTTAAAAAAAAACGATAACCAAAAAATGAACGTAATCGTGAGTAGCAACGAACGAAAATACGAAGATTGATCCGAGTGAAAAGATTTTCGGATAAAGAGACGCAACGGACACACGAGAGCATACTAGCGCGGAAAAGTCAATCAAGCGCGTTGTACGCGAAAATTTCGAGAACGAAGTGAAAGCAAAATATAATAAGAAAAAGGGAGTCAAGGCCAGTTTTTTCCGATCGTGCGCACATTATTCGGCTTTATGGGGATAATATAACGTACATGTACGCGAATTATTAGAGAACGGAATGCGTGCGTGTGAGCGAGATATATACATAGAAAGACAGAGCAAAAGTGTGAAAAAGAGCGAGCAGGTGTTCGACCCTCCCCGTAATATATAGATATATATTTATCCAGCCAACTCGAGCAAAGAGATTTTTCAGAATATTTCTTATTTTATTTTTATTTTTAGTTTTTTTGTAGAATTTTTGTAATAAATATATAGTTAACAGAGAGAACGAGAGAATGATGATTAAAAGAAAAGAAATAAACCGAACTTCGGGTGTCCCTCTTAGGTGCGAAGAGACGCGCGAGTACGAGAGCATTTTATAAATATTATAGGCAGTATGTGAGAATAAAAAATTGATTAAAAAATAACATGACGATACATATCTCAAAGAATAATAACTAAACGTAAGAGAATTATTAGAGATTTAAATAGAAGTGAACAAGAGACCGTGCGAATGGATAATAAGAGAGATTAACTCTATATGCATAGGCTTAAATGATAAATAATAAAACAGAAAATGAGAGAGTAAAAAAAGAGAGAGGAATAGATATGATTGTTGCTTAATTTAATCTGTATTTACTATGTTAAATTTATATTCTATTGAATAGCTATATATTATTTTATAGTGAATGTGGTTAACGACTCTTATTATTTTATAGCTTGTGGTTATGACGATTATTATTATCATTATTATTAATATTATTAGAATTGTATTTAAATGAAAAGTAAACAGACAACTCGTAGAGAGCAAAAAGTAAAAGAGAGATAAAACAATAGAAACCCTCTGATTTTGTATATCTAGTGAATGCGGATATTAGCTAACTGCTGATGACGATGATATTTGTGAATTTTTTTCGCTGGCCTCGATCGACGTTCCTTTATTAGTTTTTCATCTTATTATTATTATCATTATTATTTTTTTATATAGATTTTACGACTTCGCTTGCGTATATTAATTTTTACATTGTAAAACCATGCCTTGTTTTTAAGTTCTTTTCTGTTGTTTGTGCGTTTATTTTTTCACCCTACTTGACATTATGATTATAGTACGAAGAGACAAACATATTAAAAAAGAACCCACTGACACATGCACACATGCTATGCGTTTGTACTTGATTTATATTATTTTTGTAACCAAGTTTGCTTAGATGCGAATGTTTCTCTTCTTTTGTCGGACACTAGTTTTTAATGGCTATTACTACTATTAATTATTATTATTTTTTTTTTCGTTTCTTACTTATATAATGCTATGAAACGCACGTCGACTTGGTCGCGAGATCCAGGGGTGTATCGCCCAAATATCCGCCTATAGTGAGATGTAAATCGAGAAGTATCGAGAGAGAAAGACGATTTATCCTTATTTTTACGAAACCTTGTTTATTAATATAATTAATTATTATTATTTTCTCTCCTCGATTGAACGACCGCTGAATTCCTTTGTATTATTATATATTTTTTTGTACATGTACTTTGTTTCAGACTGTTTATTATTTTTTTTCTTATTTTTCCTTGCTCGTTTGTAAGCTTAAATGTAATAATAATTATCGATCGATAGGTAGTGATTGAGATAAGAGTGAGAACGTTTGAATATCTAATATATATATATATAAAAAACAAAAAATATATTATATACGTTTGTACATTGCGACTATACATATTATATATATATTGAAATATTATTATACGAGCGTAATGGATACTCGAAACTATATTATTATTCTATATAAAGTTAAAGTGACTTTTTCAGCATAAACTGCTTGAACTTACTTACACACCTACTTACTTACCTACTAAATTACTTAAAAATGAGCGAGAGAGAAAGAGGATGAGTCTTTTGTCGGAAAGCCGAAGGAAGAACGCGTGCGAAAGCCAGAATAATAGAAAATGACAGTCAAACTCTTTTTGTCGATAAAAGAAAAACTGAGAATAGTTAAATTCCATCTCGGTTCGTGGATTCCTTACCGGCTTTGATTATACGTAGAGTTTCTTCCTCGTTATTATCGACGATTCTTTTGAATACGAGTGTGCCAGCACGCTTCAATGCTATTTAATCGCACTTACACTACTTACTATCGGTTTATCTTTGTTTCTTCAGAGTCGAAAGGGAAAACATTTTTTACATTTAATTTTCATCAGTAAATTCAGTATTTAATTTCTTTCACACAAAATTTATCATTTGTAAAGCGTAATTTAAAACGTTCACTTTCAACAATGATTTGTTTATATTTTCAGTATTATTAATCAGAATTTAAGAGTAAAATACTTTAGAAGCCCTTTCGGCTGTAACGCAGATCGATATGCGGCCCGAGTCCGCCGGTCTTACGTAACGCGACTCTTACCACTTGAACCTATCGCGTACCGTAACCACATACTACTTGCACCTTGTTTTGTTTTTTAACTAACCCTCTCATTTATTATACTCTTTACTTTTTGTTTTGTTTAAGAAGGGTGGGCGCGCGGCTATACACGCTGTATACGGCTAACTCGATCTCAAATTGCGAATGTACGAAAAGACGTTGGTGTCTGTCCCTCCCTTTTTTATTATTATTATTCCCCTTTGTGTATTCCTCAAACGGCGCCACGTCGCTTTTGCCTCTTGCTGCTGCTGCTGCTGCTTTGCAAATACACGAGAATCTCTCTTCTTTTCTGCTGACTGTGCTTTTCACGAGAGTTTATAGGGGGCACGTTATTATTCTCATTATTACGTAACACTAGAGTATCTTATTTTGTTGAAGTTTCTTCTAATTTATTTATATGGATGAATTGATAAAAAAGTTTCTTTATTTAAATTTACAGATATTTTATGATTGAAAAGGGTATACTTAGATTTTGTGTTTGTAAAATTATAGTTAAACTGAAATTATATATTGGTCATCAAGATGAATCTTATTATTGGTTATGCGCTTCTGAGGTGAAAGCGATGCTTCTGTGCTATTCTTCATCATTGTTTGCTTTCCATCCGTGAATTCATATTATATATTTTTTGTATTTTTATTTTGTATTTTAAGGAAGTTTGTTTTTTTTGCTTGTATTTTACGCTTTAGTTATTCTCATCGCTCTGATATAGACTTCACTTATAAACGTGCTGCCGGACTATTATTTTCGGCGGGGAATCCAAATGCGTGTGATACATAATAACGTATAAAGAGAACAGAGAAAAAGAACAGACAAACGAGAGAGCAGAGCAACGATAAGGCAAGGAGAGAAAGGGGAACATAGACGTAATTTATATTATGTGTGATGTGGATACGTCCCTCGATGCTCAGCGCTAATCTCGAAAGCAAGAACAGAGGAGAGTGCGTGCGAGATATGATACGTATAAGGAATAGAGTGAGAAAGAATTGAGAGAAATTTTCGTTTTTATTATTTTGTGTCTCTTTTCGTATATATGAGAATCCGAGGACAAGGCAACCGCCCGAAAATAAAAGATAAAACACTATAGAGAATCAGTATTTCAAGATATAATTAATTATCGTAAACAAGGTTTAAAAGGGAGATATAAAAAAAGAGTAAACGATGGACTTAGAGAGAGAGAGAGAGAGAGAGAGAGAGAGAGAGAGAGAGAGAGAGAGAGAGAGAGAGAGAAACGCGAAAGAGGGATATTTTGGTTTCTCGAAAAAAGGTGCGAAAACGAGCAGAGAGAAAGAAAGCGAATCGGAGAAAGTAAAAAGAAGAAAAAAGGCTAGAAACGGGAACTCGACTGTGCTCCGCCAAAAGCGAAAGAGAGAAAATCCTTGCCCGTGAAAAACAATCCAATGTTTTTTCATTTTCGATATTTTTCTTATAAAAAAACTTAGAAAAGGGCAATGATTTTTCTTTGGAGTTAGTGGGAGCGACTCGGTGACGAGTTATTTTTTATAATTCAAAGAAATTCGAAAACTTAGGGTGCGACTACATAGCTTTTGACTCTTGGTAAAACAAAAGACGTTTTATTAGGTCGAAAAAAGAGAAAAGGGAGATAGGAGCGAGCATGTTGTGCAAAAGAGGAGCGCAAACTTTTTCCCGCAGAGTGAAATTCTTTAAATTATAGTAGGAGGAAAGAAATGATTTTTAGCGATTTTTAAAGGAGAAATAAATAGAAAAGAAAGCAAATTCTATTATATGAGTACACGCATTATTATAGTTATCTCAATGATTATTATGATTATATTATTATTAATTATTATTATATTATTATATATTGAATGTTGTGCGTAGTGTTTTTTTGTCGGATGCCATTTTGCAATGCGAGAAGGAGCGCTGAAGGCGAAAATGAGAGAAAAAAAATAGAAAGAGACGAAGCAAAAAGTAATACGACAAGCGCTGACGATTATAAAAGAATTAACGAGCATTAATATATGTAGCGATCAGAGTATTATATATTTGACATTTTATTATATCGATATTTAAAGTATAATTGCTATATATTTGCCGACGTCGATATTATTAACTATTATTCAATTAGTTATCGTAATGAAAAAAAAGAAATTTAAACGATTCGATGGTCGTTCTCCTTTCAAAAGAAAGCATAGCAAAAAATGACGCACGCGAAAGGAACTAAAATAGAGTTTAGATTAAAGTGCGACGCGAGCGGCGATGCCTCGTTACCAATGACGAAGAAGTATTTTTTTCTTTTCGCATAGTTGAAAAAGAGTGTATAAAAGAAATTAAACATAAGACGTTTTTATCGGATATTAGAAAAGATTTATAGTATATTATAGAGAAAAAAAGTAATTCCCATGGCTGTAAGTGTAAAAGAGAAAAAATGCATCGCTACTCGCGTCGACGATGTACGTTCTATAATTATTACTATAATTTTATCGCTATTATTATCACTATTTACATATATTTTCGTCTTTGAATTGTGTATATAAATTATCAAGTGAAACAAAAATCGCCGCCATCTCTCGCGACCACCTATATATACAATTATATTACACGTGGTTTTTGCTTGCTATATACTTACATTATATTCTCGGTTGCATCTCTTTTGACGCGCGCTCGAGTTTCGCATTTAAAAGTAAATCGAAACGGCGGAAGTTGCTTAAAAAAAAGAAAAGTAAAGGATAAAAGATATCGAATATGCGCTTCCGTCCTTTCGTATAACCACCGCCGATCAAGCGAAGAAGCCCCACCACGACACACTGTGAAGTATAATGCATTTGTTTTTTCTTTTCCTACTATAGTATTTTTTTTTCTTGCGCAGCGTGTGATTTCTCACAATTTACATTACAGCTTTCGTTGTACTTTTCCTTTTTTACCCCACGACTGATTTTACTACCGAACACATTACTTGTGCATTTACTACTTTTTTTTTTGTTTTTCGCGTGAACGTAATATGTAAGCCGTCGAAATTATCAGCACGATCAAAGAGACCACTTGGGCATTACGTGGGAAATATGAAAAACGGGCTCGCGAGTTTTGCGTCTTTGAAGGCCGTCCTGCGATGGCTACAATAGTCTCTCAGGAAAGGAATGCAGGAAAACTCGCGAGTTTCGAGTGATACGTGTGGGGTTGAGAGAGAGAGAGAGAGAGAGAGAGAAAGTGGGAGGAGTCTTTTTTGCACGCGCGAAAAATGCAGTCGTTGACACGAGAACACAGAGCACGAAAGAGAGAGAGAGAGCGATAGAGCGAGAGTGACTGCGTTTGTAACGATGTAGG
Organism: Gastracanthus pulcherrimus; assembly: GCA_949152435.1. Classification (NCBI taxonomy): domain Eukaryota; kingdom Metazoa; phylum Arthropoda; class Insecta; order Hymenoptera; family Pteromalidae; genus Gastracanthus; species Gastracanthus pulcherrimus. Next base: position 145,022,442 of record OX424575.1, on the reverse strand, counting down.
GAAGCCGTATAGGGTTCATTGATGCGATGATGTTCGACGAACTTGTGTATCGTAGTTTTATTCTACTTATTATGATTATTATTATTATTACTATTATATATATACACCTTTTTGTTTTTCGAACTCTCACACGTTGTTTTTTTGCGATTTTTTAGTTTTGTCTTATTTTTTATTTGTCATATATGATCCATTATATATGTAGAAAGTGAACAAGTGTCTCACACACTTGCACAGTGACAAACACAGCCCAGTAAAATGCATGTATACTAAAAAATATATGCTATAACAATTGATGCATATATATATATATATATATATATATATATATATATATATATATATATATATATATATTTATTAGACATATATATGGTTATAAATATAAATATATATACGAAAAAAACGCCATTGAGAGTGCGCGCGGAAAAGTGCGAGAAAGAGCGAGAGAGATTGAGAGAATTTTGAGAGAAAGAATAAGAGAGAATATATATTCGTACGTGAAGAAAAAAAATACAAAAATGATGAAGAGTAATAAGACAACATTTAAAAACAAAAAATGCGAGGTTATTATTTTCTATATTTTTTTATGTAATTTTACGAATATGCGATAATATATTACGACTATTATTATTAATATTATTATTATTATGAATATTTTAATATATAATATGATTTTTGACACACTGTGCACTTATTATTTTTCTTTCGTTCCTTACCTTGTATTTTTGTTTGCGCCTAGAGCGTAAATTATTTTTTCTTCCTTATTGTTTCCTTGAATTTTTCCTTTAATTTTTAGTTATTTAATGAAAAGAGAATGCGACATGTTTTTTAATTTGCTTGATTATCGTTTAAAGAAATCATTTTTAAGAATACTTTTTTTCTTAACACAATTGTATTCTTTGGCTTTGTCAAAGAATAAACTTTTTATCTATCTATATATTTATTACAACGAACTGAATTTATGATTTAATATTGATTACAGTAAATACAATAAGTAATTTAAGTTTGTTTAGTTTATTTTTATACAGAATTACTTACTGGTTACACAATACAACATTTTCATAAGCTCTTATTTAAAAAAGTGCTTTTTAGTATGCATTTTTATATAAAATTCGTTAATTATACGTAATACGCTCGTCGCTTTAACATTAAAACTGCGAACATATATCTTAAATTATTATTTAAGTTTTAAGGTTTCATTAGTTATGTATAATTATGTTATCATATATTTAATTTAATTTTAATTAGTGCTTACTCCGATTACTTTTTTATTCAGTTGTCGACAAACTTTAAGGATCAAATTTGAACAAATCGAGTCTTTCATTCTTAAACAATTAAGCATTTATCAATCACAATTAATAATTAGAAACATGAGTTCATCTTCAATCTTTATAATTCGAATATTTCGTTAAATAACTCAAATAAATCGCTCTTAAGCGGCATAAAAGTAGATCGGCCAAGCATAGTACCAGTGCACACAGTACCACCAAAACTGTATTCAAAATCGCCTCGACTACCGGCATTTCTCTCCAACAACCCGCATTATCGCCACTACCTCCTACCGAAGTAGTAACAGCCTCTCATTTGAATACGCGCCAGACGCGAGAGCGAGAGAGAGAGAGCACACACACACACACACACACACACACACACACTCATACACAGAGAGAGCTCCCGGAAAATTAATAGGGGTGAACGGCCTCGAAAGGGAGCGGCCCGATACGGCAACGCTGCTGCTGCTGCTGCTCCGCTCTTTCGCACTTCGATATTCAACCATTATCGCGCGCGAGGCTGCACGAGAGACGGGAAAAAAATGGAATCGCGCGTATCGCCGTGAGTGGATAAAAAAAATAGAAGAAAGCGCGAGGGATGACTCGGGGAGAATTTTCCGTGCGCGCGAGACGAGGGTTGTGCGAGTGGCGTGTTGTGCGGAGCTATATGGAGGATGACGCGGCGCGCGCGGGGTGTGGAAATCGTTTGGAAGTGCTTGGAGGGCTGGATTGACCGAGGTTTTTCCTTGCTTTTTCTTGTCGAGTTCAATGATCTATTTCCATCGCTGAGTTTTCATATTTAATTAAAATGATATATTGAGTAACACGTTTATTTACTACAAGTTTATCCACGTTACTTTAGTATCTCTCGTATTATAGAGTTGTACCGATTTAGCACTAGAAAATTTAGTACTTTTCTTTTACTAACAAATGCATTTTATCTATCTCGGTGATGCATGCAACTTATGTACTTTTTTACATCTCCAATCACCACTCAGCAATCACCAGCTCTCCGCACGAAAATTCCAAACTACCCTCGCAAGACGTGCAACCAACCGAGCAAACAAAGAAACAAAAGCAACGCAAGGCGACCGAAGGCAAGAAAACGCAGCTCGCGCCTTGATTTATGCAAAGCAGCCTCTGCTTGCACACACACAGTCGCTCGCTCTCAGTCTCGAGGCAATACCTATAGCCATATATATATATATATATGTGCCGGAGCGCTTTCTCTATCTATATATACGTGCAGCAACGCTCGTGAGATGTAGTCGGGGTCGCGTGCAGGGCTGTTGGCCGTTGGGATGGCAACGTCGCATTGCAGCGTTGGGGGAGAGAGAGAGAGAGAGAGAGAGTGAGCGAGAGGGCGGCTTGCGGTCGATGCCGCTGCGGGGCGCGCGCTCGCCGGCGAGGGGGTTCGCCCGCGCATGTGTATATATACCTATATATATACGGCGTGCATGTGAGCTACCCCCGCCGCGGCAAGCTCAAACTGTGTGCGCCGCGTGTGTGTCTGGCTGCGGCGCGCCCGGCATACCCATGCGCGTGTTCGTCCCTCGTGTGTATGTGTGTGCGTGTGGGGGGCTTCGCCGGTGCAGTCGAGGGTTTGGACGATGAATTTGGATTTTGCACGGGGGTACGGGGTGGAGAAGTGGATTTCGGAGGGGTTTTCAAATTTATTCCGATGGGGATTTTTGTAGAATTTGCGGGAGTTTTAATGAGATTTATTTATGGATTTGGGGATGATAATTTGTTTTGACCGATTTTTTTGTCGTGACAATTTGTAAAGCATCGATTGGTGGATTGCATTTGGGTTTTTGTAGACGGATGAGACGGATTTTTCGAGATTTAGAGTCATTTTAAGGGTGTTTTTAATGAATTTTAGGGGTTTATATAATTATAAGTTGTAAACAAATATTTATTTATTTATTTATTTATTCTAAATTTTAGTTTAGGGAGTGAACCGAAACCAATTTTCCACTACCAAGCTTTTCAAAAACTCAACGTTCCATCTTATTTCATTCATTTCAATCATAAACATCACGACACGATTCATCATCATCTGTCATTATTTCTCATTATTTCATTCTTCACATCATTTATGTTTACCTTCAACGTAATCAAACGTCCATAAACATTTTCTTACGCGATAATCAGTCATTATTTTTCATTGCTTCATTTTTGTTTACATTAATCATATATCAAATGTTCATAAACATTATCATCAACGTCATTATCTCTCATTATATTTCATTGCTTCATTTTGTACATCACTTTTGTTTACATTCATCGTAAACCATGCGTTCATAAACATTTTCATCCGTGTCATGTTCATCACTTCATTTTTTACATCATTATTATTCACTTACATCCATCGTAAATCAAACGTTCATAAACTTCTTCATCTATCATCAACATAAACCTTTCATTAGACATTTTCATCTGAAATGACCTCTCACATTTAAATTCACGCTCATACCATATCATTTTTTCAACATGTACTTTCGTTTGAATTAATTCAAGCCTGATCATACCATACAATTCAATTGAAAAAAAGCGCCTAATCATACTCATGAAAGCCATCATCATTACACGTTTCATTTTCACCTTCCGCCTCATCGCAGCCGAATCAAAATTCACTCGTCATTCAATCGCTCGAAATCATCGCTCCACCCCCATCAACCATTACCAAAAATCAAACTAAACCACATGCTGTTTTCTATCTCATACGTCGTAAAACGTTTTTTTCTCACTCATTTCGCACAGTATATCCACCACACATACACACTCTTAGGTTCGTCGCATCACATAGCCTCCGCCATTCTCTCTCTTCCTGTCCCCTTTCCTCCCTCGCACCCACTACATACAAACACACATGCACACACACACACACACTCGCTCTCCCTTGCCGGTCTGCAGTAGATCGATAAGCCGAGAGAGAGAAAGAGAAAGAAAGAGAGAGCGAGAGAGCGAGAGAGAGAGAGAGCAGGCCGCGCAGCGGAATGGATGTGGATGTTATACGCGCGCGCGCCTCCCTCCCGAGAGAGACGACGGGGCTGAATCGAGCAGTGAAAAGAGAGAGAGAGAGAGAGAGAGAGAATGGAAGAGAGAAAAAAAGATTGCGCCCGGCCTCGGAGATGGCTCGTGTATGTGTGTGTGTATCCGTGCACGTGTATACGTGTATGAAAGGAAAAAGAAACGCGGCCGAGCGATATTTTGTAGCCGAGTTGCTTGACCGGCCGAGAGCGCGCGCTCCAGATTTCGTATAGCTGCAGCTGCAGCGCTGATGCCTGCAGCTAACGGGTTCGAAGTACTCCCGGAGTGTGCACGAGCTACGGTGCTTTTGTTGTTGTTGTTGTTGTTGTTGTTGGTGGGGGAGAAGGCTTTTCTTTGCAGAGGGATGTGAGAGCCTGGATATATAACATTGCCTGACGTTGGCTTTTGATTTTTGTAATGGAGCTTTTTAGAAGGATTGAGGGATGGATTTGCCATTTTAGATTTACTAGGCTGTTCAAACTAGTTTTCATATTTACTGATAAAATTTACAATGAAGTTACTTTACGATGAAGATCAATGGAATTACTTCTGATGATCGTAGAATATTACGTTTTGGTTATTAGATTACTTTATTAGAGACATTTAGGACAATATGCGACAGAAAATATCATTTTTAGTTGGATATAATAATAACTGTCCTAAATAGGTATGACGCTTTACCATTAAAAATAAATATGTAAAATTTAGAGAATAATACTTCAGTAAATCCGAGGACATTGATCCGAATGTATTCTGAAAAGTTCCATTAATAAAAAGCGCGATTTTAATGATCTGCCTCGCTCAAATGAATTCCGCGAGTTTTAAAATTCAGTTTGTGAATCTACTTTCAGTCCAAATGGATTTCTTTATTACGAGACTCTGTCGCGCGGGATATCATCTCCCGCAAGTTTCCAACACTGGCATCGAAAAAAATTCGATAAATAGAGCCAACTTTTCCCAACAAATCTTCATAATTGCTCCAACTTCTTCGCGTGAACTCCGCGTATAAAAGCTGTTCGATATTAACCTTCTTTTCTTCTTTCTTGATGTCTGAAAAGAAGTATTAAAAACATATTAGTAATATTGATAAAGCCATATATTTCAACATCTTTTTTATAAGGTGGAATCTATTTATTTTTGATATACTATTATTTATTATTATACAAAATTATACATATTTATATTTTTAAATCCTATCAAGTTTTAACTTTTAGTTAATACATATGCTTTATATTAAGCTATATTATAATTAATATTATAATCTCTATTTCGTCTCTATTCTAAAAGTACATAAGCACCACTCGGTGTAACGTCATCCCCTTCACTTCATCTTTCTAAAAAAACACCAACCACTGTAAAAATGCATGGTGGAAATATCGAAAAATGTTGGCAAAACTGCGATTGTCTACGCAGCACAATTTCTCGCTGTTTATCACAATATTTTAGCTACTTTAGCCGTAAATTTGGCATTGATACCTAAGAATTTGCCCAGAACAGCTAAAACTTTAAGCTACGACATCCTCAAAGCCTGCACCTTCAGCCTCAGCTTTCCTTACCCATTCCCTTCAAGCCAGCAGCAACAACAAAATCCATCGCTTCGCAACAGCTTCGCGACAACACAACAGAACCCCGCGAATCCGCCACCGCGCGCCCCGGCGTTTAATCGCATTTCGCCGGGTGCCGTCGTCGTCGTCGTCGTCTCTCCCGAAGACTCTCTCACCCTCTCTCCGTCTTCTCTTCTTCGTCGGTCGGGCGGGCGGGCGCGCGCGCGGTCGATAGCCGCGCTGGCGTAGACGCGGCGGCGACGCCCTGCTACCGCCCCCTCCCCACGTGGCAACCCCCTAGCCCCGAGGTTCTCAACCTCGCCGCGGAGCGCAGCGGAGACGTGTCATTGATCCGCCGGTTAACGCGCTCTTACGTGTCAGCGAAGGTGGAGGGTTTGAAAATTTGGAAAAGGAGGGCTATTGGGAGGGGTTTTTTGGTATTGATTTTCTTTTTGGGGGGTTAAAGTTTGCTGGGGAATTTTTCTTTTAGTAATTCAACTGATAGGTATTATTTTGTATTGTACATTTTTAGGATGTACGGGATAAATTTTAGGATATGTATTGCACGGTTTAATATACGATATTACTTTCTTATTGTGAAATGGTACTATGCCTGGGTTAAGTTAAGCACCATTGATTATAGAGGAAAAATTCTAAAGGAAATTTGCTTAAAATTTTAAGTGTAGAAATGAGTAAATTTTACTTAAAATTCAAGTGAGTTTTGACACTTTAACGTGTAACTTAAATAGAATTAACCGAGATTTATGTAAATTTTACTTAATTTGCGCTAAGTAAAACGTATTTTCATTTAGACTCTTTTCCATCTAAAAGTACGAATAATTATTCTCAATCTCAAAGAAAAATTGCGGCAATTAACTCGAAATTCATCAAAGCTCTCTCGCACTATATTACAACATTCATAAACTGCATAACTTACTAAACTTAATGAAATTTAAAAATATTATCTGTCTCACAAGTTGTTAAAGTTATAAAGAACATTAGTTACACTATGATTGGCTCTAATTATTATATCTGTACTTATTTTCTCCACTGCGAGAAACTATTTACAGAAAATTATAGTTTCAAAATTACAAGACTGCTAGAGGGAACAGTTTAAAATGTTTACGAAGAACAATTTAAATCTGTTTCGAGACAGTAAATATACAATTTTTTTTAATTACTCGCACAAAACATTTGTTCTCTTTCTTTGCATAATTCTTATTTACTACAGTCATTCGAAAAGTTTCACCATAAACACATCCACCAGTGTAACCCAGCGAAAACGTAGACCCTTTAAAATATTCGCAACGTTGCATCCACTTCTGCTTCAACCCTCCCTCATCATCATCAACGAAAAACTCTCTCTTTTTCCCCGCATCTTTCGCGCGTGAAACGCAGAATTTCTTTTTAATTGGAGCACTGCAGGGGCTTTGCGACTCTGTCTCTCTCTTTGTAACCTCTGGTGCTATGATGTAAGTACGCAATCGACACTTGCGTATATGTCGTTGTGAATGTGAGTGCCCGCCGTGAGCGTAAAAATTCACACTAGGCGGGTGAGACGTGCAATAATCGAAACGAGCTTTATTTATAAAAAAAGCCCAGTGCGCAGTGCTCCGACTGTTGAAATTCTGTGTAATAAGGCGCCGGAGATGCAGTGTCTATGTGTACTAAGCGCGCGACGCGCCGATCAATAATCGAGAATGAGAGCGTTACATTCATGGAATTCATAGGCGGGAAAATTGCTTTATCGAGAGAAAAAGTAGACCTAGAAATGCAAGTGAGGATATGGAAAATAGCGCTGTGGTTCGTGTCAATGACTTAATTACTAACTTAATTACTAACGGTAATTAATAGAGTAAAAATACGGTGAACTTTCTCAATTTATTACAATGATTTATCACGTAAATTATCGGTAGCAATACTTCACTTTATATAAAAAATCGATCATTCAAACAATAAATTTTTAGTATTTCAAATTTTTTTATTGCGTTAATATCACTCACAGTTGATGAGCAATCGAGGATTCTTGGAAAAAGCGAAGCGTAAATAAAGGGGCATAAAAGTGGCCGATGTAACTCATGCATGCTTGCGTCACGCGCTGTCAGTTACACGGCGCTGCACTATAACCGGCTGAAAAGTTTACATCCACTGCACAAGCGCCACACAAAGGGATGCAACCGTTGAAAAAAACAACAAGCGAACTCGCCCGGTCGATATAAAACTTGAAATTTCCCGTTTTTTTATCGAAAAAAGAGAAACATTAACTGCAAGCTCGAACTTTGAAATGCGGTGCGATCGATACCATAATAATGCACTGCGCCGGCGAATATTATAATACAGTGGTACATGCGCGCACGAGAAAAACCAATATGCGTTCCTCTTTCGACGAGAGGAAGAGATAAAGAAAACGAGACGACAGGTGTGCGAGAAAGAAAAAATACGAGGAAGGCAATCGCTACTTTATAGAATTACGGATAAGAGATAATTTAATTTTCTACGTTTTTGTGTATAAATTGTGTGAAAAAAACGTTCGACGGCAAAAAAAGTGTTTAATACTGACGAAAAAAAGTAATTGCGTGTGCATCGTATGATTATTATCGTTGTCCATGTTCGTTTTCAACACTCGAGGGATTTGCACGTGATGTAGGGAGAGAAAATTCCGCGCCTTCAGTAGCCCGTAAATTTTTCTATTTTCTTAATATCCGTGAAAAGAAAACGTGCCGTAATATGTGTTGTTTCGTGTTACCGCAATGATGAATAAATAAAAAAAGAATGTTTAAACGATAACAAAAATGGCTATTGAAAGCGCGCTTTCGCACACATACACGCATCTTCGAGACTAAAGAAAAATCAGGTGTGGTGGGGAAAATATTGAGTACGATAAAGACGATTTCCCGGTGAGAGAAAAAACGTCGATTTTCATCCAGTCTTCCCAAGGCGAACAGGAGAATTTAGGTTATATGAACACTTGATTCGAAGGGTAATTTTGGTATTAAGAGGATAAAAAAATAAGAGAAAGGCGTGGACAGAGAGTGAACAAAAAATGCAAAAGTATTAAAGATAAAGTTTGTCGATCCGTGCGTATATTTTTTATGCCATCGGGAAAATGAATTTAAGAAAAAAAAAAAAAAAAACTGAAGGAAATCGCTCGTCACATTGTCGATACCCTGTAAAACGAAGCGGAAGAGAGTCGCGGGCCCGCAAGAATGAAATCACCGAACAGAAAAATACACAAGTAAAGTAAGAGGAAAAGCATCGCTCGCGTTCGCGAAACGCGGCGATGGTAAATTTATGTGAGAGAGTGCGTGGATGAAGAGAGAAAAAAAATAATTAAAAAAAAAGAGAAAATGGACTTTTCAGGCGCGAAGAATCGCATAGGAAGGCGGGGGGAGAATTAACGGTGAGTGCGTAAGAGAAAGAAAAAATTATTGATACAAAATATTAATACCTAAATGCCCGGTTTATTTTTATATTTATTTTTCGAACTATGAAACGTTAGAAAAGTTTAAAAGTAATATTAAATTTAAATATATATGATGTACATTATTATTACGATTATTATTATTATAATTATATTATAAATCTACGCTATATGCATAATACGATAATTATAACAATATTGACGATAATATTTATATATCTACCTAATGTAAGACTTAAATATCATGAAGTATAATTGACGAATGAGTCGAGCCGTGGCTGCTATATTTCCGATTGATAAGAGGAAAAGAAAAATAAAACTCAACGTTAGTGCGTATGTCGTATATGGAAATCCAAAAACCAACATTCGTACTCGCGCATCTTAAAACAAGAGGGAGAATAACAGCCAATTTAGAGTTATAAAACGGAGAAAAATTCGCGCAGGCATTTTAAGAGATTTAATTAGCCGTATAAAAGAAGTATAAATTAAAAAAAAGCAAAAACCCTGGTGTACTTGGATGTAGTGTTGTTAGTAACCTAAGGAAGTCTCGCCTATAAAACGTAAGAGAGCTCAATTGCAATTTTGTTCGTTCGTTCCGGGGACGCTGTTTGTAATATGATTAATAAAAATAAATAAATAAAAGCAACATACACGCGACTGATTTAACTATCGTCTCCATAACGGTTTGCAAGAGGCATTGCATGAAACGCGCGGCCAGTGAGAATCGACGAGATCGCCAAGTGGTAACAGACGATTCGAGCTAGACGCGCGAAAATCGGTTGGGAATAAGAAATAAAAGCAAAGCGTAAGACGAGGGAAGCACATTGATCGCAATGTAAGAATGAAAAAAAAAACAAGAATAAAAAAAAACCTATAAACCTAAGATAACGATTCGTTATAAGTGATATGGCATACAAGTACATGATATATTCATAGTAAATATATATTATATATTCATCGTTACTTTGTATATACATATATTTATACATACGTATATGCGCATAGCTTTTCGACTGATTATCGTAATGAGGATTGAAAATAAAAATAAAAACCGTGAAATTTTGGAGAGATAAGAAGAAACGATGAAAGATAGCGAGCCGATACATAAAAGTGAATAAAATATGTACATGACGTCGCACTGTGAATCAGATGGAAATAAATGAGAAATAAAATACGGCAAGGAAAAACCGGAAACACAATTCAAACGATCGAAGAGCCTGAAACGGGACTGCAATCCGAATCTTAATCGCCGAGGGGAGTTTCACCCGCGTAAGAATAATTTTGTAATCGTCGTAAACTATTATAAGAGAAATAAGAATGGCGATTAATAAAAATGAAAACACGGAAAATCCATAGCGAATTCTTGCGAATCGATGAAACTCTCGTTGGATTCTCGCCACCGAAAATCGTAAAAGCAACCACACACTGACTGCTCGTTGTTTCGATCGCTAAGCAAAACGGAAAATGAAGACGTTCCCCTTTTATCCATAAAGGTATATTTATTATATTGCGTATAATTATAGTTCGCTTAGCTTGAAAATAAAAAAGAAACGAAGAAAAAAAGGAAGAAGCGAAGATAAAAAAATGAGAAATCGAATGCAAAGGAGAATTCGGCACGGAATCGCGCGAGAGGGGCAAGGAACCAATAAATTTTGCCGCCCCCTTCCGACGCACGAAATAAAAGAAAAAGAACGCGCGATGTAAAAGTTGAAAAAAAAATATGTTTTCCGGATAGAATGTCCTAGGCATGGATTCGGTCGTCCTAAAAAAGCTAAAGTTTAAAAACGATGATTAATAAAAAATAAAAAAAAAGAGAATCAAAGTATTTTTGATAAAACGCGCCCACGTGAGCGCGAAAATCGCGGGGCATAAGGAAAAAAATGAATTATTAAGTAACGAAATAAGAAGTAAAAAAAAATCTGTCGTCCATTGTAAATGGGCGGATCGAAGCTTCGAAGCGATCAGGCGGGCAAGAATGAAACGATTCAGACTGAGCAAGTCAAAAAAAAGAAAGAAAAAGAATTGTGAAAGAGTGTTCTAAAGGGGATTCTATTAGCAGGTTAGAGTCTAAAAAACCCTTTTAAAAAAGTGTAAACAAACGGAAAACAAAAGATTGCAAAGTCGAAAGAAAAACAGGAAATATAGTAAACAAGAGGTATACTCCAAGGCAGATTTCGGAACGTATATTCTTAAAAATCGCATGCATTTCTTGTGAATCTTGTCAAAATAAATAGAAAAAATGATGCATTTTTTAATAAGGCCTAAAGTGACACACAACGCGCAATATAAAAATGTACACATATACATACATAATAAATACACGAGCGTCACACGAATTTCACAAACGTGTAATGAATACAATCACACATAACACACACGACAAACATCATTGGAGGGAAAAATATAGGTATTTATACATTAAGAAGGTTATGTACGAGTAAACTGTATATCTATATTTATAAATGCATAATGCTAATTCATGGTTTTTATGTAGGACGTAATCTCGTGTATTCTAGTTAAGGGCGACTCGTATAGGACCCAGCAGAAAGATAAAAAAATGAATACCAGGATTCCTCAATCATTCTAGTCTTAATGAACCGATCCTCGTCATAAATTTATAAAAGACACCCTAAAAACATAAACACTCATACACACCAAGATGACGAAAACAGTGTATCTTTGGTGGTCAACGTTTTTTCTGCTTTGATTTTGAGTCTTCAATCAAAAAATTGTCAGCTGTCCACGCGAAAATACACTTTTTCGTCGACTGTACACGAGTAAAAAACGTTTTAGCCGCTCGCGCGTTTTGATTGTGGCACACGTCAAGTCATGAATAAAAATAAGTATAATTATTCTTATAACAATTTTTGATAATTCTTATAAGAATCCAGCTATAGTTCGCGCTCAAAACCTTTTTCATCGAGTGTGTACAGAAAACACAGAATAACACATGAAAACACATTTCCACGAATTTCCTAGGAGAAAACTAACAAACAAAAAAACGATCCCATTCCCCCGATATTTCACGATACAAAAGAATGAAAACAAAAATGGAATAAAAAAGCGACACTCGCGCGTCTTCAATACGGAATTTCAAAGCAATAAGTAAGAATGAAACCTACTTAAGAGTATTTAGGCATGCGTGATATATATTATGGATTAACCGCGTATCAGTGAGTGAGAGTTGTAAACTGAATGCGTGATATTGTTGGACCGAAGCGGAGAGGAAGTTTAAGTAACAAGCAAAAGAAAAAAAATTAAGAAAGCAGAACGAGAAAAATGAAGTATAAACAATATTGTGTGAATCTCAATTTTTTTATATTCTTGCACGGTGTTCCCGCTGTAGTCGCGAGTGATATATACATACAATATATATAAAGTGCGCCCAGACGCTTTTGTGAGATGACCGTCATCATCGAAAACCGAATCACCGAAAATAAAGAAAAAAAAATAAGAATACACAGAAAAGAAAATAAGAAATATAACACGAGCGACGCATAGAGTGCATATGAGGATGAATAAAATTTAATAAATATAAATATATATATATTATATGATATAAACGCGAGTGATTATCGTGCCCCCTTCCGATCCTTCGAAGAAAGAAAGAAACCCCGTATTCGATACTGTCGCATCGCATCAACCTCTAAGTCTGACGTTAAAATATAGTATGAAAAAAATAAAATAAAAAAGTAAAAAATGATCATTATTGTAAAACGATGTTATACGTTAATATATTGTCAACATATTAATTATATTGGACATATATACGACCTTATATGAAATATAATTAATATCTCTCTGTATTAACATGCACACACACGCATAAACACGTATGTGCGAGTATTGTGGGAAGAAAATGGAGAGGAGAAAAAAATTATAAGAATAGGTACGATAGTAAGTAATCGATAAGTATATTTGCGTGTAACGTTGGTGTCATTGTAATTTCGCGCGAGATCCCGATTTGTTTATGTCTTTTCTCCTGTGTCTCTTCGACTTGTAACTTTCGTCCTCACTCGTCCATCTCGTCCATTTCCAACGTACACATACCTTTTACCCCGCTGGTCCATCAGAAGTCGCGTGGGCCGATACACAATTTTCCGCACCATTTCCTCGCCTCACTCACTCTCTCCTCATACGGAATTCCATTCATTCCTCATGACTCCTTCGCACTTATCTCATCCGATTGTAATTCTGTGCGGACGAGCGAGGACGCGAGCGTTGGCATTTTTTTCCTCCGTTTCTTCGTGCGTACCTATATTTATTATCATTCTACGCCCCGCGCGATTATCGAATTCGTATTATATATATACCGACATACATATATATATTTATATACAGCTCTCTGGCATCTCCCTTATTTTATCCACATATTGACTGGTCAATTTTTCGATGAGGCTCTATAGTGCTTTTGTATTACGTTATATTATATATTGAAAAGAAAAAACAACACGTTACGATGAGACTTTATATAATATGAGTATCATATACTGCTGTGCTTTAGATTTATCGTACATATATATATTAAATTAAAATATATTTATATATATATGAAATTAATTTTTTATTTACAAAGCAATAAAATAAAAATAATTTGAAAATTTATATCCTTTGTTTTTTATTTATTGAGTGTCTTTTTTATCTATTAAGTCACTTCATTTCATTTTCATTATTTAATTTACTTTTTTTTCTTCATTAAGTTCTTTAGCGGATCGAAACTCACGCAAGGCTTAATCAAACGAGCAAAGCAGCCGCATTTCTTTATTCAGTTTTCTTCTTGTTCTTCTATTCAGCGAGCAAAATAAAAAGCCGGGAAACTCGGTGAAAAACGCCACTTGAATTGGAAGCTCTGTAAAGAAAGCGAAACACAGAAACTTTTCTTTTCTTCAGTGAAACTCGTCGACGCACAAAACATCTATTTTTTTCTTCAACGATCTTTATTTTCTCTGTTTGCAAATGAAGAAGCCTTACGGTGTATAATATGGAATCAATGAAAGCAAGCAAATAAAAGTCTGTCTCTAAGCACGAGTACTAAAGCAATATCCGCGAATATCAGCTTCGAGACTCTGCAATAAACGCTGGATAAACTCGCACGTTTTAAACTGTTTACTCAGGTCAAAGAGAGAAGAATGACAGTTAAAGAGGAAGCTTTGTTCGCGAGCAATTACCTGAATTCGATCCATGCGGTTCGATCGCGTTGTTGTTAAATGTTGTTGTTTGATTAAATAAAGAGCAAAACAAAAAAAATAATGACGATGCTACGATGATTTTTGTGAGGCCATATCAAAGCTTTCTGTGATTTACGAAGACTGATCTCGTGTCTCTTTTATAAGGGAAGAAGGGAAAGTACGTACGACCGAATGAAAAATCGATGTGAAAAAAAAGAAATAAAAATAAAGGCGAATGGGGTAAAAATGTATACGCGTGGAACGGCATCGATATGAAAACAGCGTCGAAGCTTCCTTTTTTTGTCTTTATATTATTAAAGTATTTTGTCTTTTATATTATTAAAAATTGTTTTATTTCGTTTTCGTTTTAACATTATAATATCTTTTTTGCGCGATTTTTCTACTTACTACATTTTATTTTTTTATTGGAAGTAAGTTTATGCTCTAATTTGAAGATGTTTTTAGCGTAGACGATGTCACATTTTGTTTTCGTTTGCAACGGATGTTACGACATGTTACTTAAGCAAAGAATCGCGACAAGGCTGTAACAATGAAAAGAGCAAACAGTATAATAATATACATTTGTGAACAAAAAATATATATACATATATATTTATGATGATAAAACAAATAATATAAAAACTAAGATTTATCCTGCAAATATCTATATATTACAATAAAAAAAGAAACATATAATAAAATGCATACTTTGCGTAACGCGTCGTATAACCGTTGTAAGGAAAATAAAAAAGAAAAAAAAACTATAGATGAAAAAAGGAAATTCAATTCTCATCAAACTTCATAAAGGGATAACGCGATAACGTAAACCGAGCGACGGAGAGAAAGAGAAACAAAGGAGGAAAATCGGGATGGCGTTTCGCATCGATTTCTCCCTCGAGCAGCGTCGAGACAGACAAACTCGAGAGAAAGCGCGAGTATCGCAAGGTTGGACTGGTGTTGTATTGTGACGGTGTTTTCGGCCGGCCACTTCCCGGGCATCGCTTAGCCTCATTCGATTTCCGGTGGGCTGTCGCCGCGTGACTTCCGGCCTTTCACACACACACACACACACACACACACACACACACACATACACGAAACGCACACCTCCCTTTCTCAACGTTCACTGTTTTCGTACATCGCCAGCCCCCGTGCACACACACGTTCGCCTATACGTTATCCTTTTGTCGTCATATGTCGCCCCGCGCGCGCGTGTAAGCACGCATCGCCAACACTACGCGTGGCATCCACGAATACACAAACGTTACTATACCTACAGACAGCAAATATGTGTTCAAATTCGAGAATATACAATTATTACAAGATGTAACTTTAAAGAAGCATTCTATGCAATAAATGCAAGCGTAAAGACACATCAGTACATTGGAGGTAAATCGAAGATGTTTCGATGGAAAATAGAAATCATTAGCTGGAACAATTCAAGATTTGGCTAATAAACAATCTAGCTCGAATGTTTTCCTGCTCCAGCTAAGCAATTTCATTATATACTCATACAAGCACGTAATAAATGGCATTAAAATAAATTACATTAAACAATGCAAGCAGCAACAAACTAACACACACCTATGCTCACACAGACTGGATTACCTGCGCGTAAACACAATTAACCTTTCAAAATCGCGAAGCCACCCTAATAACACACGCACAGAGCGGCAAACAAATACGAGCCAGATCACTCACAGAAACGCGATCCGAAAGGCGCACCATTCAAATTCGGATACACCCTAATCAAGCCCGTATACACCCACGCACGCTAAGGCAAACACGCAACAGCAGCAGCAGCATCAGCCGAAAGCCCCAATTCGATCAATCATCAGCGCGCACCGTGCAGTCGTTGTATACAGTTTACGCCTCGGATATGTACACTCGAGATTAATCATTAACCGCGCGAGCGCTCGATATATAACTGCTGGGCTTATAACGAAGAGAAAAATAATATGTCGATCATGGGGACTTTCCTCGCTTCTCGGGTGGGATGAGTTTCGAGGGGTTAGTGGCCAGGAATAATGGAGGCGATGGCTGCGGAAACGGTGGATCAAGGATATCGGACTTTGCATCAGTTAGCGCGGTTATTTAATTATCCGTTCTTTCGAGACTTTGCAAAGTTGAATTTTATGTTCGTGTATATTTCAGCGTTTTAAGTTTTTACTCGATTCGCTTGAATTGTACGTTTTTGTATACATACTTGAGTTGGATGTTCAGTTCATTGGACGAAAAATTAAGTTAATGTTAAATATAATGTTAATTGAAGAAATTCGATATTTATAATTACTTTGGATATTTATATACTTTAATATATTTAATGTATTATGCTTCATTATTAAAAATAGTCCTTGTCGACACTGGTGGGTACGTTGGCTTTTTAGTTATGTTGGCTAAAAATCAACTTATCCACCAGTGTCGAACAATATTTTATACCACGAGAGCCTAAAACTCATGTCAAAATTGCGATTTTTAGGTTAGAGTGGTATAAATTATATTCTTTCGAGTTCAATGAGCAATGTTCATTTCAGTTTTATAAGGTTTGATTAAAATTAATCTTAAGAGTGAATCTTTCATTTTGGCTAGTGAATTAAATATTTCAGTATGTAAAGTCGAAATGGATGTCCAGTTCCTAGAACTGAAAATTAATTGAAAGTTAAATTTGATTGTTAATTGGAAAAAAATTCAACCATAAAAGTTTCAGTATGCATTATTATTAGGTGATTCTGAGAAATAACGAATCCACTTTTTTCGAAGCCACGTGGGAGTTTCAGCCGATAAAAGTGCTCCGATCCAAGAGCGATAGCTTATATTTGAGGAAAGTCTCTCCAATCTCATATAGTGTACAGCATATATTAGCATTCGCGCGTGTGCACGCGGAGAAGCAGAAATAGAAATGCCGAAGTAAAGTCAGATCCAGATATCAGCTATTTGAGTATGAAATGCAATGTAAGCTAAACAGCGCGCAAATCGGTAATAAACGCGTTTGAAATGAACGAGACTCGCTGTTATATTAACCCAGAGAACAAAGATTAATGGACAAAAGAAAATAATAGAGTGAATAATATAATTAACGGAACAGTGTCTATTTAACGAAGCCAGAGGGGAGAGATACAGAGTGAAAAAATTAACTATAAACTTAAACAGAGATAAAGAAATAACACTAATTAAACAAATAGATTGCAGAATTAATTAACAATACAGATGTAAACTAAACAGATGTCAGTGTCTATTTAACGGATGTTGTGTAAGGCTCGAGAGGACAAAAAAAGCGAGAGGCATACGAGAGCAACGGTATAGGATGAGATATTCTATTATGATATAATGAATATTTATGTAAGAAAATGAAATCGAAGCAAACTATATAAGATGAAACCTAACTTTAACGAGTGCATTGAGTGGACAGAGAGATAAACAGATTTAAGAAATATGGTAGATGTGAAAAGCAGCTGTAGCGCGTGTAACGTAAAAAGATAAAGGAAAAAAATGCAAAAAAAATTAACAGAGAAAATAAATCTAGTTTTGGATGATATTTGATTATGGGGGATTTTAAAAATAAAACGCGCCACGCGCTTACCCCCGCGTCGCTTATAAAAAATTATATAAAAACGAAGAAAATTACGGAGAAATGGCAATGATCGATGAAATCGACGATGGAGAGAAAGAAACGGGATAGCGTAACGAAATTAATAAGTCGACGGTAACGCCGCGAGTTTGAGGCGGAAAAATAAAAAGCGACAAACTCGGGTGCACTCATTTTCGCCGCGCGCATGAGCTTCCAATCATCAGCTTCTCGCTTGGACTTTTAACCACTAAATAAGCGATAAAAATTCACAGCGGAAGGTTAAAAAACAAAGGAAAAAAAGGAGAACACAGTCGCGAATTTCACGAAAGTCGAGATTGCTCGTAACCACGTAAATAGAATCACGCGGGAAATTTAAAAATAAGAAAATGAAACGAAGTATGCCAAAGGTGTACTAACCCGTGATTTTATAATTGCAAAAGCTGGTGAAAAACAGAGGCGAGCTCTGCGAGGACTGAAAGAGAGAAAATGCGGAAAGAAGATGGAGAGAGAGAGAGAGAGAGAAAGAGCGAGAGCAAGAGCGCAATTGAAAGTCTGCGGGTTCGATGAGAATTTCCAGCAGCCGCGGCCTCATTAAATTCGTTCTAACGCGCTTGCACTCTCACCCTCTTTCCCTCTCTCTCTCTCTTTGCTCGATCGCAAATTGCGTCTCGTCGCGTCGCACCCCTTCTATCCGCTTTTCTCTCCTTTTTTTTTCACGCGCAGGGGTTCTCTCGCGCAACGCAGCCTTCGAGGCAGAAATTCGCGCAAAATTATTCGTTTCAGGCGATTTGCTCGGATTTTAATTAATTCAGCTCGGTTTTTGACGAATTTTTAACGCAGTTCTTTGACGCTAGAAAGTTTTCTGTTTCTGTACAAGAATTTTATTACAAGACTTTGAAAGCTATCTGTGGATGGAGATTTTGCAAGAGTTGAAAGAAAGTTTTGTAATTTTATATGTTTAAACGTGGTTCCATTATTGCTTTAATAATCGGTGAATTACAGATAGTAATTAGAGCAAATTTGCTGAAACGAGTGTAAATTTAAGAGTGGATAAAAATCATTACGATGTATCGAATCGGAAAAAAGAGACTTTAAACAATCATCTCATTTCATCGAATATACGCGTGCAACGTGTCATCTCATTCTCGCTGACCCATTGTAACCATTGAACGTCATCGTCATTGAAATTTCCCCTCATTCTCATCAATTATTCCATGACTTTAAGTGTGTCGTGTGTTGTCAAAAGTAAAAAAGATAAACCCTTGGTATCGGTTGGGATTCGCGTTTTTTCATCATTCAACGTCTCGCCTAGACTTGTAAGCATTCTCCTTTTAGCGTATTAGGATATTTAATACCTATAAAGGTAATTTAAAAGCAAACACATAAAAAATTATAGAGAGAATAAATAAGTACGTCGAAACGAGAATTAGGAATTTTTCGAATTTTTGGACTAGCCGAGAACACGCAGGAATTTTAGACACGATAGGATTATATATAACCTTTTAAAGGGGCGATTAAGAGTATAATATAATAAAGCGTTTCGAGTTTGCTTTTTGTCGAGCAAAAACTCATTTTGATTGACAGGAAGTGTGGGCAAGGAAAATTCGGGATGAGAGGATTTCGAACCGAGAGAAGGATAAAATGACAAAGCAGTGGTGCTCAACTTCGCGTATTCTCATCTGACTATATATTCGATTTTCGAAGTAAAATGAAAAAAACACATAAAAATAAATGAATGATACGAAAGATTTTTTAATTAAAAACGCAGTTTTTAAAATAATAACAAATATAAGATATTTATTTTTCACTACGATTTTAAAGCTAAGTAAATATCGAATAACTTATACGAGTTTAACACGCCGTTGAAGAAAAAAAATAAAATTAAGTGGAACGAAGCGAATCGTCGGTGAATTAAGGGAGAAAATAAATAACTAAAGAGGTAAATTATTCAACACACACTTACGAACGCGGTGCCAAAAAACACGCTTCTTCTTCTTAACATAAATATTCCTATCTTAAATGTTCATTATCCAAAAGGGAAAAAGTTTAATCTATAGATGACATTCTAATCTACTTAAGAGACACAGTGCAGGTAAACAGAAGAAAAAATTAATAAAGGGATAAGAAATTAACGCGAAATCTCGCTACCAGGTTAATATTATAAAAAGAAATTAAGAGAAGCCTCGACTTAGTCGATCGACTGACGACATCGTTATAAATAGTCTATATATAATCATGTCGAACACCCGAAGACCTTTAGCCCACTTTTGTATCGTGGAACTTTTTCAAAGAATAAAAAAACGAAGAAGACAAAATACACTGTCCTCCATTAAAATAATTATCAAACGGTTAATAAACGAAATGAAAACTTAAACAGACGAACAAAGGTTGGGCAGAGGTCCAAAATTTCATTTTCTATATAGCTATATATAGGCTTCGCGTATCAAAAGATTTAACAAAAAAAGTAAATTATGCAATCGACATCGTATATATACATATATATAACATAGCGAAACTCAATCGATCTCCTCAAAAGCGCGCCGTTTTTCACAAATAAAAAGAAAAATCGATCCCCAAGTGAAACAAATACACCATTTACGTTACAAATTTATACTTTGAATGATTTTCAAAGTTTTAAAATCTTTCTTGCAACCACGCAAACAAATCGTCTCACTCGGGGTAAATTTTTCACGCATAACGCATACTTCTTACGACGATCAAACGAAGGAAAAGAAAAAAAAAACTCCAAGCACACTCATGCGCATAAATAATCACACGAAGCATCGCACGCACAATCCATCCTTGCGGACATGCATCGAATAAGGAGAGAAATAAAAAAAAATATTTTTTTACGACGCTCCCAGTAATCAATCGCATTGTATTCCGACGAGAGCAAAGAAAACAAGTAAACCTTGCATCGCATCTATATACAAACACACACGAGAGAGTTCGACTAGCCGACCATACATAAAACGCAAATCACAATAACATCGGGAGAATGCGAATCGCGCTGTGTATAAAAGTGAAAAATAATAACACGTTAAACAATAATAAAGTCGCCCGAGCTTTGTCATCTTGGCGGCGCGCGGAGGAGATCGCGCGAGTTGCAGTGATAACAATTGATTAATCGAAGAAACATCTCGTTATATATTTGTGAGAACGGGGAGAGAGAGGGTGCGACGAGCATTCGATTAATCGATGCTTCACTTTGGTAATACTGCGAAAATGTTGTTAATTATGTATTTTCTTGATAACTTCCATACTGTGTTGTTGACTGTGTACTTATTGTTCATTTGATTACTGTAAAAAGTTTTTCTGTCAAGAGTATTGCCAGGAAAACATTGTTAGGAAAGTTTAAGTTTAAAATTTTAAATTAAACAACATTTCCAATTATTGTTACGTGAAGAAAATCTTAATAGATTTAAGTTGCAAATACTTAAAAAAAAATACTCTACAAAAAGATGTTCAAAAAGAATTTTGTCTACTTCGAAGAAATGTGCAATATGTGCGAAAACTTTTGTGCAGGTGCTACTCGAGTGAACGTGCATCCACACACACAATAATTACACACGTGATCATTTTCGTTAGTCTCTAGTCAGCCGGACATTCTGCGCTTGGCTCTTGAGAGAAGAAGCGCAGAAGATCCTGTTATCTTTCATTATTTATACTTGAAAAAATATCGCGCAAAGGCATTTACAAGAAATACACACACACACAAAAAGAAGTCGAGGGGTGTATTCGAGGTCTGTCGTTTCTCATTCCCTAATTAAACAAGTCCCGATGATCTCGAATGCGCCTCCGCTACGAGCGTTCGAAGAAACTAAATAATTAAAATATGTACACATACACAATACACTCATATACACATACACATAAGGGCGCGTCCATATTTTCGGGATCACTCGGGAGGCGAACGAATCGGCGACGTGTAATGCATTCGTTGTCATATGCTATAGCAATAATTCGATTGAAAACAAACGATCGAAGACAATTTTTTTTGTTCCTTAATTATTTGTCATAAATAAAGTCGTCATTTTTATTATCGAAATAATACATGAAGAGATTCGTTCACTTTGTCGAGTGACGGACGCGTCGGACTCGTTAGACTGAATTAGCGAAATCGAATGATAAAGAAAATAAAAATAAAATAAATAAAAAATAAAAATATTTAAGTGACGCGTCGCATAAAGTACGATATTTTCCAAGGAATTTCGAGAGTATTTTGTTTGTGATAAATATATAATGTCGTGAAAGATGTTTGCATTTTTCGAATGGTTCCATTGTATATCGTACACACATACGATTAGGCGGTTTACAAAATATATATATAAAAAAAGGAAGAGGCTGCGAGAAGGGCGAAACAACAGTGTACTCAACTCCAAAGGTTTTGTCATCGTAACGATATAATATGTAAGTGTTCAACGTGATCGAGGTACGTTATGATGGACCGTACGAAGGAAAAAAACGAACTTCTTTTTTGGCAGAGAGTAAAAATTTTGCGTGTGAACGCGAGGTGAGAATGTGAGAGTAAAATGAGAGTTTGCGTTATAATAAGAGATGAAGATAGAATGAAAAAAACCACAGCTAATCCCAATCTATCAGGGTTTCATGTATGTTTAACAATACGAAGAAATATATTATATATATAAATATATATATATATATATATATATATATATATATATATATATATATATATATATATATATATATATATATATATATATATATATATATATATATATATATATATATATATATATATATATATATATATATATGAATAAATATAAATATGAATATAAATATAAATATAAATAAATAAAATAAAATAAAATAAATATATATATACATACATACACATTCACTTATATATGTATATATATTATGAAATACATTATATTAATAAATAATATCATATCTAAGACTTGCATTTATTTCCCACTTCCTTGCACCCAATTATATTTGACATCTTTTAAGTTATACGAAAATGTTATGTCTTTTAATATATTACTCGCTCATTTTCATTTTTCTCTATTTAAAATTTTTATAGTTATCATTATTGTCATTAAGGACCTTTACGGGATAATTGAATTATTTAAAATCGCTTGAAATTTTTATTATATGTTAATTTAAGTGTGTTTTGTACGTGGTTGAAAATTCAACCCAATGCGCTATCCAAAATCGAGAAATTTAGCTTCAAAGTTTCAGTTTTCACATGGGAGCCCTATCTTGGCTCTCACAAAACGGACATTTTTATTTATTGTAAACCAGGTTTCCTTTACATCGTTTTAAAACACTAGTATGCAATGTAAAATTAGTAATACATAAAAAGCTAGGGATAGCCAGCGGTACTTTTTCTAAAGATATAGCTATCTAAAGAAGTGCTCCAATGTTATTAGTATTAGTATACCTATATCGTGGTACAGCATATGCAAAAGTTAGTGCCGTACTTCGGTTTTTGGTGCGTTTTCATAAATTTTACATTCTTTACTAATATATTAATACTTTGCATTATAAACTGAAGGGTTTTCATTATAAATATTACCATTTAATAATGATTCTTTCGAAAATTAACTTTATAACCTTACTGTTGATCGGTGAACGTCCTTAAAGGAATTTATTTTGTGAATTTTATACATATTCATGATTCTTAATTTAATCTTTCTTTATAAAATAAATTAATTGAAGAAACGCAGCAAACTTAATTATTAATTGAAATTTCTTTTTCTATTAAAGAAATATTTAGAAAAGTTTTAATGATATTTAAAATTTTAAAGAGTTATATTAAATAAAGCTATAATGGTTTTTCTTGAGAAATTTTGTTTTACATTCAAATAAATAAGAGGTGATTATTAATAGAATGCAAGCCGAAAAGTTCTTAATTTTTTATACCATACGTGCTTTAGTATTAAAAATGGACTCGCAACCTTTGAGCAAATATTTAGACAGATCTGGGCTGATTTGTGCTGATTACACATCAATCTTTATCGCGCTGAATCTCTCTATACATAAAAATCACGCGATATTGCAATTATTTTGCCATTAATTCCATAAATGAACGACAATCTATTTTGTTGCCTTTTAAAAGGCAAAAAAAGTTTTCTTTACATCCGATCAATCTTATTTTTAGAAAGCGATTTTGATGAAACTAACTTTTTATTTCTGAAATGCGTTTTCTGGCATAAGAAGGTTAAGTGGGAAAAGACTTTTGGAAAATCTGGCTCTTATAAGAATTTATTTTAACCTTTCTTTTGAAGTAGTATAAGCTATTTTAGAGTATAAACTAATTTAAAAAAAGAGCTCACATAAAATTCCATTTTAACTCGAGTAAGATGGCCAAAATCGGATTATACTAATAATGGAAATATACGAACGACTAGCAAAGTATGAGAAAAAGAGCCACAATTCTTTCAAAACATTTTTTCGATTTCCGTAGAATTGTGCAGTGATTGAATTACACATTATCTCGTTCATAATTTATAGGTTCGCCAAACAGAGAAGTGAATTTCTAATAAAAATATACGTGAAAATTTTAGAAATAAACGTGAGGTAACTTGATTTTACGATAAAAATTACCTTGATACTTGATAAAAAGTGACCTAGTTTGTGGTGAAATTTATTCTAATTCACGGAAAGAATTATGTGATGAATAACTTTAAGATGGGATCCTTATGTAAACTGCTAAAAAAGCATTTAATTCTTGCAGGTTTTTTGCGAAGAAACGTAAAATCAAATTATTATAATTATTTTCAAACTTTTAGAGATTTTTCATAAACAATTCAGTATACAAAATACATTTTTTCGTGATAAAAATACTAATTGCATATGTCATTGCCCTGGTGGGAAATAATTTAGAACTATGTAGATCTATCTAGTTTGCCATGGTAAATAATCGAGGGCCTCAATAAAACTAGATCATTTTTTACCAGGGTGTTGATGAATCTTTTCTATAGCTTTGCCATTCAAGATAAATGAAGGTGGACAATTTAGAAAATTTTCTAAAATTAAAGAAAAACAAACATTTCTTGATTATTTATGTAATGATATCTTACAAGTATTAAAAAAAACTATTAAAAAGTTAAAAATTAATAAGATGGTAAAGTACAGAAAGTAAAAGTATTTCTATATAAAAAAATCGATCGCCATGTTGTTAGACTCTTATTCGTCGTTTCATTAGTTTTTAATTTTTTCGTGCATTTCCTACGTATCACATGTATATTTTAAATTTAATTTGCATATTATGATTTTAAATCTTAAATCTTATGATAATACCCTGGTAGAAATCAATCTAATTCACAGCCAGTAATCACCCATTAATAATTGTAAATGATCATTTATGGCCGATTGCTCGCTATGAATTAGACTGATTTCTACCAGGGTAGTATTATATGACTAATTGATCCTTTGATGCGCAAAATCTGTAGAACATATGCTATTAGTTGAATGATTTTAACATCGTGTTAGGCTTGACTCCTCCTACTTAATTAATTTTTTCATCAATATTACTAGTGTTTAGTAGTATTTGCTTACTAAGTCTATGTTCACGTTGCACGATGAAAGGGAAAAAACTGCTGCTAACTTCATTGGTAGAATGCTTTCTCAAAGAAAGTTCCTGAAAAATTGAGTTTAAGAGTTTTATAATGGAAAATCGCTTTAGAATAAGTAAATCTAAAATTAACTCATTAGACAGAATCGTTTAAGTATTACCAGTTTAAAAAGATTTAGAAATCGTATTAATTTTTAACAAGTCTGCAGGCGAAAAATTTTGTAAATTAATATTTTTATATTTTTTCACTATAGTAGCTTAAACGTAATTGTTTCATACACAAATAGAAGAAAATTACATTAACTTAACTTGTACATGTTCTTTACATATGTTACGTACAAAATTACAACAAATTGTTTTTTTCTATCTTTACAAATCTTTTAAAATTAACATTTACTTTAATAATATACTTTTTATTATCCAATCATCTCCAAAATCTAATCAGATCTAAGTTGAGACGTGTCTAATATGTTTGCAACATTTCATCTAGTAACGTGCTTCCCTTGAAGAGGGAACACGAACACATACGAGCTGGTAGACACAAAATTTTGTTTCTTACATAAGCACACACATACGCACATACACACGCGTACACACACATGCATACACACACTCACTCACTCACTCACTCACACACATACATATATACATAAACATACACACACACACACACACACGCGTATACGCACACACACACAAACACATACACACACATACATACAGACAGACATTTTTTAAAAACGTATTTTTCTAACTCAGGAACCTCGAAAACATCGAAATTTATCTAAATAAATACACGATATTGCAATTTCTAACCTCAAAAAAAGAAATTCTTTTGACTTACGACATAATAACTAAATGTATAATGCCAAATAAAAGGTGAAACGTACGGAAAACAGCCAAGTCGCTAGTGATTTAAAAAAATTGTGCAGTAAAAGTGGGGGCATTGTTAGAACGAGAACTGATAAAATTCAGATATAGTCACTGCTGGGTTAGACTGGGTATATATACTTTATTACTTTTTAGTTAAGTTACAACTCCTTAAAAATGATCGTTTCTTCTGGCCCCGTTGATTAAAAACGTTCACCGGCTGACAGTACGGTTAGAAAGTCAGTTTTCATATTTATAATGGAAACCCTTCTGTTTACATTATAAGGAATTAAAATATTAGTAAAGGATATAAAAGTTATGAAAAAGCACCAAAACAAA
Source organism: Gastracanthus pulcherrimus (assembly GCA_949152435.1). Classification (NCBI taxonomy): domain Eukaryota; kingdom Metazoa; phylum Arthropoda; class Insecta; order Hymenoptera; family Pteromalidae; genus Gastracanthus; species Gastracanthus pulcherrimus. The sequence continues at coordinate 144,995,679 of OX424575.1, read as the reverse complement.
AGTATGGCATTAACTTTTACATATATTGTATAGATATACTAATAACATTGAAGCACAATTTTAGATATAGCTATAGGTCCGATTTTATGCAGCAAATGATTCGCGGTGAATGCTATGCTAACATACAGGTGCAGGAGAGAAAGTACGATTATACCCTCTCTCTCGCACCTATATATGTTAGCATAGCATTCGCCGCATGAAAACGGTCCATAAGTTCGCGCAGGCGGCATTTGAACACCCACTAGTGATTTTATGTTTAAATTCAAACAATCTCACGCACAACTTATATTCAAAACAAAGAAAAAGTACTTTAATATAATTAACAAACTGCTTTTATTCAATGTAACATTGTTTAACTTATCAATACAAAATAGTTTTACTTTCATCTATTTATTTATATACATATGTGTACATGTAAATCCACAAAATTTACAAAGTTTTCACGGGATTGACGTTAAAATTGTGCAAATTTTTTGTTATAATGCTATTGTTATAACAACAATGCTAGAGTTGTAACAATAATGTTACTTTTATCCAGGACGGTATACACGAAAGCACATCTCCAGCAAAAATTTGGTTATTGGGATTGGTGGTCGTAAAGTCATTGCCCTACTCCTTACTTCTATCTTGGCCTAACAGCCAATCAGATACAGGGTACAGTAGGAGACCAACTAGGTCTTCTACTGTACCATGCATCCAATTGGCTGTTAGGTCCAAGATGTAAGCAAGAAGTAGGGCATGACGTCACCACCACCAATCCCAATATCTTTAACCCGCGATTAGACGCGCTTTTCGGTCCTACGCAGACACGCGCGTGAGCGCCTCTGAGACGCCAAATTCAGGTAAAAAGTGTTAGCAAAGATTTCTGGCAGATCTAAAATACTTAAAATGTTTGGGGTAACTTAATTATCAATAATAAACATTTGCTTAATGTTTTTTTGACTTTGTAAATAGTTTTTCTTTTAATTTGTTAATAGAAAAAAATTATTTATTCAATTTTTTCAAATTGGTTTTATTTGAAACTAAATAACATTTCTGAAGACTACATAAAAGGTCCAATATGAAAACAAAAAAGAATTTTGCTGAGGAAAAGCCGTTTGAGAAAAGTGTGGTGTCTCAAAGACGTCACGCGCGTGCTCGCGGGTTAAAAAAAGTACCGCTTGCTATGGTCAGATTTCTATGTATTACTTCTATGCTTAAATTACATTACATACTAGTTTTTCACAATGATTTAAAGAAATTTAGTTTACAATAAATAATAAACATGCCCGATTCGTGAGAGTTCAAGATAGGATTCCCATGTTAAAAATTGAAACTTTGAAGCTAAATTTCTCAATTTTTGATACCACAAGGGGGGTTAACATTTCAACCACGGATATAACACACCTAAATTCACATATAATAAAAGTATCAAAAGATTTTAAAGAAATTTAATTATCCGGTGAACGTCCTTAACAAAAGTCTGCATTTTTATGTAAATATTTTTCTTAACACGTGCATGATAAAGGCCATTTTTCCATGCTTGCAAAACGAATGGAAAATTGGGCCGTCCGAGCATCTTTGCCAGAGCGGGAAGTAATGATTCTCTCCCGCTACAGTGGAAGATAATGTTGATTACGTCCCGCTCCTGAATTTCTTAGCGGATGACTCGTAATGCCCATTTCTCCATTCCCTTTGCATGCCAGAAGAAGGCCCTATTCACACACTTATTAAAAAAATACGATGTGTAACACGGGTGTAAAGGTGCTGAATTCACTTGTGCTGAATCATCATCCACGCTTAGGAAAAGCCAATTTCCTTCCTAGTTGCACAATATACTATTCTAAGCTGCAGTTCTCCCCTTAACTTTTACTGTAAATTAGAGTAATTTACGATGAATTTTTGCTGACAATGGAAGCATTTTAATGGTAAATAGACTATTTTAATGCTAAACACAGGTTTAAAAACTGTTTCATTTACGGCAAAAAGAAGGGCCACCTTTTGTCATGTCGTTGAAACGTACTTACAAGGGAAGTACACGGAGTCCGGGTCACGGATTTTGATGAAACTTTGGGAATCGTTTTCTGGTACCTAAAAATGAAGCCCAATGCCGGTAGTTTTATCAAATGGGTCCTGAAAACCTGAGATAGAGCTAAATACATTAATATTCATATACGCAATGCTAGAAAAAAAATATATATACTGTCAATGTTAATGAAATAGGCTGCATCTTCTGTTCAAAGGCCCATTATCAAAAACTATAGGTATTGGGCTTCATCTTTATGCATTAGAACTCGATCTCCAAAGTTTCATCAAAATCTGTGACCCGGACTCCGTGCACTCGCCTTGTTACTTTCTACTCTAAAAATACTTTTGATTTCAATTAGAGATATTACGGTAATTATTATCAGAACATTCTCCCCGTGTACTATCAAAGTATAAATTGTTGAGCTCAGGCATAAATAAACTAGTGTCTACTATCCAAGATTTTCGTTCAAGACGATTGCTATCTGAGATTTCGCTTAGAAACGACACCATTTGAAATTTTCGTTCAAAACTGTACTATCTAGGATTACGCCTGCAAAAGGCATTACATTTACGTAAGTGCTACGTAATAATGCAAGCGTTTCCAAGCGAAATCTCAGATACAGTGTCATTTCGAACAAACAGACACGACACTTCCCCGTCTAACCCAACGAAATTTTAATCACAAAACAAAAATGTCTGCACTCTCAAATCCCCAAATAGCCTGTTAGCGCCCATAATTTCCTAATTTTTCTTTTCCAAGCAAAAAGACAGGCGCGCGCGAGCCGCAGCCCTTTGAGAACCGCTGGCCGCCGGCGCAGCCCTCACCCCCGGTGCAACAAACGCCCAGACAGCGACGGCCCGGGGAAGGGCGAGCTCGCTCGAGGGGGTTCGAAGCTGAGGCTCTCTCTCTCGCTCTCTCTCGCTCTCTCTACACACTTCTGCAGACGACTGTTTCCGCGTGTGCGTGCAGCCGTGGCGTAGCGCAGCGTATACTTTTTGAGCCCCGGTTATACGCGCGGAGCTAACTTCTCTCTATGCGTCGCTCTCGCTCTGCGGGGGTGCGGGCGCGAGCGTCTGCGAGGAATGAGGGGGGAGGGACTGATACGGAGGCTTCGCTGCTGATTTCTTCGGGGGGTGTTGGGAGGTTGCTGGCTGTATACTGAGATCCATGGTAGATCGTGAGGTCGTTGTGTTTTAGATTTTTCAGGAGGTTTATTGGCTGCTTTCTATATTCTCTTGGATTCATCATGATTTTTGATAAATAACTAATTTCTTTTCTGCATGTAAAGTTTTTTCAGTTTATTTTTTAACTTTATTCCTACTAGAAAAATTAAATGATTTTTCTAAGCAGTTATGTTACAATATGATATTTTATGTTTGAATAATTATCTTTCGAATTCATGATTGAATAAGAACCTTTAAATACATATGGTTAGCTAAAACGAAGCTAATTTGTATTATTCAAGCGTTTTTATTAATAATCACTTGTTATTTACCTGGTATTTAATACATAAGTTTCACTAATATAAATACTAACAAAATCAATGATTTTTATAAATAAAAGTATATTAAGGAATTTTTTTAATATTTCTTTTATTTTCTGCAAGGTTTTTCAATATAACAATTATTTTTCGCCAAATTTGAGTATTGTCTATCAGCGTCAGTTTGTAAAATAAATTTTGTGCAAATTGATTCTTAATCTTAAAAATGATCTTAGTGCATATCAAATTTAGAAATCTAAATTAAACTTTTAGGATGTATCATGAGTAGAGGGGACCGTGTTTAATGCACACTACAACTTGGATTACCTCTGAGAAGTTCACATCTACTTCGACCTTGGATAAGCAATAATAATAACAATAACAATAATAATATTCTTTTATTAACTCTTCTCTGCTCAGACCTTGGAAATCCTATTTTATCTTCTTTTTTTTAAAGAATTGCATCTATTTTAAAACGTATTTATAGTAAAGATTATTAATAGAAGTATGATATTTATAACAATTATTAAATAAAAATTTATGTTGAATTTTCTAAGAAGTATAAGTGGTTGACGTGGTATTATTTATTAAAATATATTGTGCAAGGACTAATCCATGTGTACTTCATTTGCACTAAAAAGTAACACATTGTCCGGAAGAGTTTTAAATTTATTTGATAATTGCTGTGCAATTTCATAATATGATAATAAATATCTCTTGTAGTTTACTAAAAATCAAAAGCACGTATTTTTATAACTTTACCAGAGTCTCATGCTCACTCAAAATATATTGGAAAGCTATTATTCTTTACAACCAAGTCCTTGACAAGTATATTTTAGACGCCAACGTTAATTTGAAAAATAACACCGAATTCTAATCTTTTAAATGTTAAAACAACATCCGAATGATAATTCAATTTACCTTCTAAACATATATTTAGACTGAGCGGTATCGAACACTCCAAATCCAAAGCCGAGTTCAATCAACCCACCGCCAAATTTAAGCTCGCCCAGCATGAAACTATTAAAATCCATTCAGCAGCCCACCCAACCACCTAAATATGAACAAAAACGAGTCGCACGAATCCAGCTGCAAATACTCGGTTCAACGTTCTCGAAAAACACCCACCCACCACGACGAAAATCGCATCCCAGCCAGCACCACGACTTCGCACACACATCAGGCTTTTGAACTCTGCGGCGCATTCCAAATGCTTCCGCACCCTAAGAAATCCCTTTAATATCAATTCCAACTTTTTCTCCTCCCCCGTCTCTCTCTCCATACACACACGCATACACACCCCCTAAAATACACACAGAGACTCCACTCCAGTCTGCCGGCAGTGCGCGAATCTCTGTCTGGTCTGGCACAAGCAAGCGAGAGACTGCCGGCCGCATCGTCATGGCAACGCTCGAACCCAGGAAACCCAGCCATCCCTGTTCTGTTCCACTCTCTCTCTCTCTCTCTCTCTCTCTCTCGGCTCATTCTCGCGCAGCCATTCTCCGCGCGCAGCTACAGCTACAGCTTCGGCTTCCTCCCTCGTTCTCGCTCTCGCACACGCACGCGGTCTCTCGTGTACACGTGTGTGTGTGTGTGTGTGTGTGTGTGTGTGTATAACTTGCTCTCGCCGGCCGGCCTCGGTTCATCCACCTCTCGCGCGCTCCCCACGCTGCGACGAGAGCACAGAGGCTGTGTCCCAGGCTCGCTGCCGCTGCTGCTGCACAGGAGAGGGTGGTGCAGCAGCAGCGGCAGCAGAAACCAGCGCGGCCGACGAGACGAGCGAGGCAGCAGCAGCCGCCGACTCCCACCCGCGTCACCCTCGCGCGAAAGACCTCGCTCTTCGGCTGCGTTATGCTCGGTCTCCACGTATGTACGGTTGGAGGCCGCTTGCAATCATTCTCTAATATGGCCTGGACAGAAGGATTGTGTAATGAGTGCATTTTGCGTTATTATTTCATTTGTAATTATTACGGAGACCTTCAGATTCTTTGAAAAAAGTACAACTTTTTCGGAGCTTCCAAACAAGTGCTAGTCTGTAACGGAGACTGTAGTAAGTGTTGATTTTTGTAAGAGGTTTGCGAAGAAAGTGGTCTTTGAAAAATCTGTTATGTGCTATTCTTAGCAAGGAGCGTCAATATAATATTTATTACAGTTAAAGCATGTAATACGTAATTCTGTAGAATTACTAGTTAATCTATGAAATAACTAAGAGGATCAGTTAACGAGTAAAATTAATCGGTCTTTGATACTTTAGCCAGTTATTCTATGAAATCTCGAAATAACTATCGTTAAAGTGTATAAGATGTATCTATTTGGGATGGTTTTTGTTCCAGTGGAAAATCTATTCATCTCATCTACAATGAATATTTTTATTGTATCGTCTTTAATTCCTTCTTTCTTGTCAACATAAAAACATAAAAACTGCTCTTAAAATCGACTTTTAAACCCATGTATTCTCAGAGTACCACTAAGACCTTTAAAAAACTGCTTTTATAATGAATGATTATGACAATGGAGCTTTCAGGGGATTAGTCCGACATTTCGACTGTGACTTACAGGAAATTATAAAATCTTTATAACAAGCACTTTTATGCAAACGTCATAAGAAAACGTAATATTGCATTAATCACTATAAAATATAATTTTTTAATGTTTTTTTCACAATAATACGGGACATCAGCTCTTATAGATGGTTTTTTTCCACTCTTATAAAAAGGGCTTGCTATAATTCGTTTTGCATTAATATTCTGGAGGTTTAGTCCGAATTTCAGACTAATCTGTTAAAAGCTTCATCGTGAGGAGTATTTTAAAATCAGAAAGAAAGGAAAATATAAAATAAAGAGTTAAACAGTTAACATTATTATGAAATAAATATTCTTTTATAATAAAGTTTCTCAAAAATAAATTATTTGTTAAGTCTTTTCTATAGCGTAGAATGATTCAATATTAGTTATAAAGTATGAAAATAACGTATTCGATATATAAATCCAATTTCCCATCAAAACTCATAAAATCTCGACTGGTCCATAAAATCTTATAAACAAATCTTGATTTTTTATTACTAAAAACAAAAAATATGTACGCTATTTTGTGAAAATTTCCAATCTAGCTTTACAAAATGAAAGTTACACGAAGACACCCTTGTTATACGTAGTATTCGTGGAGAGCGGGCATTATATCTATAGTCCTGTAGCTCTCTCGTTGTACAGCTCCGTCTCGCTCCCGCTCGTGCGCTTGAACTGGGTGGGTATAACGACCGATAATGCCGACGCTACTGCTGCCGTTGCTCGGCCTATCAATCGACTACCTATAGCTGGAGGATCCGTTTTTTTTCCTCCTGCGGTCTTGGTTTTCTGTAGTTGTACGGTGTTGTGTAGAGGGGAAGGAGGGGTGTGCGAGGATTTTGCGGGATTACGGAAGAGATGAGCCAGATGATGTCGCAAGAGAGAGAGAGAGAGAGAGAGAGAGAGAGAGCGAGATCTCAGTCTGAGATGCGGATTGCGGAATTTCAGATTGGCCTGGGGATGTTAATGGCTCTGCGGGTGTGGGTTTCGGGTGTTCTTTTCAGTTGCGCGGTATTTTTGTGGGTGTTAGTTGCTTGGATATTTTTGGCCGCAAGGGGATGCGCTTAACGCAACTGCGGTAGTGATGTAAATAGATAATACAACGTTATACTGATAAATAATACAATGTTTTTATATGTAGTTCTTGAATCGTTTTGTATAGAATGCTCATTATTGTAAAACAAATTTTAGTAGCAACAATGCAGAGTCTCATCGAGAGATATGTACGCGGAAGGGAGGACCCCCGGGGATGGCGGTAGACGCGCGCCTCGTTTTTAGATACTGAATAATTTTAAGCGTTGTAAATAACGGATTATTTGGATCTAACACGATTAGGCAATAAATATTAATGTTGTTTTAATTAATAATGTATATTTTATTAGCTAAAGACTATTCTTTGCTAGAAAAATAGAATATTAAATAGAAATGTTTATAAACTATTCATAAAGTCGTTTCATTTATACCTGAGTAACTTTGTTTTGATTGGGAGCTATATCAATTTTTATTAATTATTTTAGTATTTCTTAAAATATTATACGTTAAATTCTACGAAATTCAACTTCAGATATGGGCTGCAAAAATAGGAACTGACATCTATTAACTTGAAATTAATGGCATAGTGCATTTCTTACACATAAGAATTGTACACGTAATTATTGTGCACAATTTAGCATTGGTCAAATATATCTATATATAATTTGACCAATGCTAAATTGTGTACAATAATTACGTGTATAATTGTTATGTGTAAGAAACGCGCTATGCCAAATTAATCTCGTACCTAAAATCAATTTATTTATAAGATATATTTGGGATCAAAAGATGCGATGCGAATCCCAAATGATCGGTCGTCGGTACGTACGTAGCGTCTACTACTTGTGTCATATTTATAGAATACTAAAATATCAGTACGCACAATATATTTACTTAACCCTTTACTACCGAGGTGAAATTTAGTAACGTAAGATGCGACGTGGCGTCTGTGGATTCCGTGGCGAAATTTCGCTAATATTAATTAATATGCGTAATATTTACTTAATGAAAAAATTGTATTAGTAAAAGACACCAATAATTAATAGGTAAAAACAACATTCGGTTATAAAGTAATTTAATATATGAGATAAAATTATTTGTTAAATGAGGTTATGGGCCTTCATTTTTAAGCGCGTCAAAAAGATAGTCACGTAAAAAGTAAAAAAAAATCGAAAACGCTTTTACTAAATCTAATGGAAACTTTTGTAATATTCATTCAACGTGTAAAACTTTCAAAACAAATAGTTTTTGGGAAAAAAAATATAATTTTGCTGTTTCATCGGAACATTTTCTCACGGAAGCGAAAGGCGACCTACCTGCAGTATATTTTGCCTTACCACCGCTTAAGTGAATTCGTCACTATAATTTTGAACAAGTCATTATATTTACTGTGATACTAAATAAAGAAATAGGTTCAAGTCGACTCTGCTTTTGATGTTTCTTCGTATCGTCAGCTTTTCAATAGCATAGTTTATTTTATCATCCGGCTATGTACCTCTTTAGTATAAGATGATATATGTCTACACACTCAATCTACCTACTATAGCCCACGTAACCGAAAGCATTTGAGATTTGTATCTAATGACCATCCTTAGAATTTTTTAAAGCTTTTCAAGGATATGAAATATATATTTGTTACAAAAGATACTTATACTGCTGATAAAGGTGATGCTAAACCCCCCGTTACTGACAAATACGGGGAAACACTTTCTTCATTTAATTCTTAATTTTTAATAATTATCTCTCTGAAAGGTTGTTGTTTTTGATTAAGACAACAACGTTTCAGAGAGATATTTACTAAAAATTGAAAATTAAATGAAATTAGTGGCTCCTCATAATTGTCGGTGACTGTTGGCTTTAGCATCACCTTAATTTGTGGACAAGATATAAATGATATGTGTTAGAGTAAATTTGCGTTTTATACGTTACTTATATCTTGAAAAATACGCTTATATCTTACTACGACCGACAAAGATGATTGTATCTGTCCAGAATACCTAAAACTTGTTTAAATTAATGAAATGTCTTACTTTTTACATTTATCTATATCATTTCATTATCTGGAACCCCTTCTGATACATATATTCGCTTTTTATTAGTAACTGAAGAATGAAAAATATTGACGGGCAATATCGGGTACACGTGAAACTCAATATGTCCCACTAGCTGTTTATTTTCAAAACTCTATAGAATGCCCTATATGCATATTTTTAAATAAAGAAAATTTTATGTTAGTTATTTTGTAATATTTTGAAATCTAACCAACGGAAATAAAATTTTTTAAATACGTACATCAACTATGGTAAATGCTCAAAGATTAGGTGGGTGGGTTATATTAGGTTCACTTACCTTCATTAATCTTAACGGTTCTCAAATATGGCGTTACGTTCATTTTGTTTAACAGACGTTATTTATCCAACATACAAAAACATAAAGAAGTCCTTCCTTCAGCGAAGTCAACTTTGCAAGTTACGTCGTTTACATGCATATTGCAAAATTGCATTAATCCGCCTTTGCCCGCACAAGTAATGGATTTACTTTACATAGAAATGTAAAGCTCGAGGAGAGAGTGAGAGAGCGAGAGAGAGAGAGAGGAAGAGAGAGAGATGAAGAGAGAGAGGAAGAGAGAGGGTGAGAGAGAAAGAGAGTTACAGAGGGAGAGAGTGACAGAAAGAGAGAGCAGCAGACTCCTTTGTGAAGTCCGCCCTAGAATATCGAGACGGGCGGGCCCTTCGCCTCGTCTCTCTAATTGAAGATGTTTGCAATTTCACATCAAAGAAGGCAATAAGTAAATGGATCTCTCGAAAAGTCGTCTAGCTCCTTGATGGAGAGCTATACGTAAGACGCTCGTTCCAAAACGTCAAGAGCACTCAATTTATTTTGGAAATAACTTTCCGCGCTTTAATTTGTCAATTAATTTAATTCGTCGATCATGAGACTTCTAATTAAATCGAATTATACATACTTCAATTTTATTATACAATTGTTGACTAGTATTACCTTTTTTACACATGTACATATAGTACATAGGTAATATAAATTATTTATATAAACTGACTTAAAAAATCACAGTATTACGAAATACTGTAACAGATCTAGTTCCTTGATAATTTTTTATGAAAATTGTTGCCTCAAATTTATCGTTAGAAGGAATCATTTTAAGAATTATAAGCAATAATGGACTATCAAAAAATGTATAATATTTAAATTAAAAAAGTTAGCTTTTCAGAAACTGGGTCCATGTAAACATAATGTATAATAAACATGTATACATAATTAATTTATATACATTATTACGATAACGAAATATTAAAAAGATTTCATATACAGCTTTATTTTTCAATAGATAAGTGAGTGGTATAACATTTTGATTCACTAAACTACAGTTTCAGAACTGATAAAGAACATAAGTGTATAAATTTTAATTTTTAAACATCCAAAAATCCATTTAACTGATTCTCATCGCCATCCATTAAACATTCACAATAACAGCAGTCACAAATCTTAACAAACCCCGCAATTCCTTCCCAACCCACCAAAAAGAAACCTCTATAAAAGCGACACCCTCTCGAAGACACCTCCCCAAGCACTCCACACAAAAAAATTCATCCCAATTCGCGCGTAACGGCGTCATAATGCAACTTGTAAATAAGCTCTCCCTCCCCCCCCCCCCCCTCTGCCTCTCGCTTATTAAACCGGCTTGAAATATTCCTCCTACAGCCAATTTTCGCTCCCTTCTTCCTTGTGCACAGCACGCCCGGCAGCAGCGGCAATCTTGTATACACTCGGCGATATAGTCGCGTCGCACGACGTCTACGAGAGATATTCACGCGGAAGGGAGGACCCTCGGGGACGGCGACGCAGACGCCCGCGCCTCCTTCTCTTTCCTCGGCGTTGCTCGCGCGCCCCACGGATTTGGCGGGAGCATTCGCTCCGTGCGCCGGAGACGCGGAGGAAAAATGAGGCTGCGGGCCGTACCCTCTTCGCTGGCGGGAGACTTTTTCTTCTGTGCGTGTGCTTCCTTATTCGCGTGGCTTTTTTCTTTGGTGGATATGGCGCGAACGTGGGCTCTTTTTTGGACGTTTGGTTAGCTTCGCTTGTCGATTCGATGGTTTTTGCCGCTGTTGACTGCTGATCTTTTCCGACGGTGCGGGAGCGAGGGTTTATTGACCTCTCGGAGTGCGCGGTCTTTTTCTTTTTATTAGTGTCGCGAGCGCGTGATTTATTGATGGTGCTTAGGACTTGTTGACAATGGATAGATGTAGAATGATTCAGTAGAGTTTAATGGATCTTGGAAATAAATTACTGTTTCTGCTTTTGAGATTGCGATTAGTTTTGTGTGCAAGTAGTATAAGTCAATTTTGGACCGGCGGATTTTCTAAGCAAGTGGATTGTAAGTGAACGTAAAGAGACGCGCATTTATAAAATGTAAACTTGTTTGTAAATAAATATTTATTTATTAAAGTAGATGATTTTTTACAGAGCGCATGATTAAGAACTATTATACGAGTTTAACATTAAAATAGTCACTGATATTTATTATAGATATTAATACAATTTTGTAAGAAGTGTTGCTAAGAATAACGATTCTGCAAACGGGATTTTAAAGGTAATATTCAAAGCTTTCAAATAAATCGACAAGAATTTAAGTGTTCGACAAAAAAAAGCTACTAAAAACCTTAAACGCGGTTTTCTCAAAATTGTGCTTTCGAAATCGGCAGGCAGCATAACTGGAGTAATTTTTATTCGATTGATTTGAAATGTTAACGTTACATTCGATATAAACAACTGTTGGCGTTTGTTTAAATTTATTTGAAATCTTCCAATGTGGTTAGTGAAAATAAACATTCAGTTCAATAATCTTGTCGTATTTTTATTTTATTTAATTGCATATACCGGCATTACTGCCCTTACCTAGGTAACGGGTAGAAGCTCGATCTCCGCCATCAAAATACCGAAAAGGCATTTTCCTAAAATGTCTCCGAAAAATTCGGGCTAACGGAGATTTGAACCCGAGCCCATTATAATTTCGAGTGTAAATATTTGACGATTTATTGGAAATGATATTTATTATAAACAATTTTGTACAACATTTTTTGTCGAAAAGTCACACTTTATGTTCAAACATTTATTATTTTTGCAAAAACCAATATATTGAGATATTCATACGTACTTCACTAGCGTAGGGCGATATATATACAGTACTATGACACCCCTTAATGTGACATCATTCTAATCAAATGTGCAAATATTTACAAAATATTATATTTCACTAAAAAAATCTTTGAATGCCCAGCGCGGAAATAAAAATTCTAGTAAGGTCTTCAACACTTATGCTCATTTCCAGTATTTAACTCAATCTTGACCCCCTTAAACAGCCCGCGCGACATACTCATTCCTCACTAGTACCCATCTCCCGTGAAATCGAAAACGCTAAACCGTAGAAGCATCGCACATCGTACCTACCATTTACGGACTCTTCCATGCGCCCTACGCCCTAACACACGGTACCACCAGTGTCTACCACTGCAGGGCGCTCTAGCGCTTGCTTGCACGCAGGGCGTGGCCAAAAGCCCGGCTCGCGCTGCAGCCAGCGTCGCGCTGTCTGCGGCGCGAGCGCGGCCAACGAGGTAAAAGGGACTCTTATCTCTCTCTCTCTCTCTCTCTCTCTCTCTCTCTCTCTCTCTCTCTCTCTCTCTCTCTCTCTCTCTCTCTCTCTCTCTCTCGCGCGCGCGCCGCGTTTTCAGATTTTCCTCCACTCCTCTGCTGCGCGGCGCGTTGCAGGCTCCTTCCGATTTCGACGCGGATTTCATTCGGAGAAAGTAGGGAGCAGCGAGACGAGACGAGGATGAGGAAGCGAGAAGGGAGAGAGAGAGGTGCGGGATTACGCGCCGCGAGATAGGAGGAGGGAGAGAGAAAGAGAGGGAGCTGATAAATAGCTGGGGTGTTCCGGGGTTATTGGCTTCACGTTCTTTGTGATCGTGGGGCTTTTGGAAAAATTGAACGGAATCGAGATTTGGGAATTGAGAGGGAGGCTAGGGGGAGGATGTGGACTGGAGATGGATAGGTTTTGTTTTGGGAAGGGGGTTTGGTTGGAGGAAAATAGTGAGGAGTTCGTAGGAGCCCGGAGGTTTTTGAAAGATGTTCATAGGTGTCTGTATTTTATATATATTAAACGAATTAAGTAAAATAAGCTTGTAAACAGTTAGAAAACCGCTGCCAAACAATATAGATCTGTATAGAAAAATCGTATAGGAACGTTTGACAATAGGCTAATAAAGTATGCGATATACGTATACATTTCATGATGTAGGTGTGCATTAAGAAGAGATTTTTCGAAATCCAACCCCTGAGGGGGTAAAAACGAGGAAAACGTGATTTTACGTATTTTTCAATATCTGAAAAAAAAAAATGGTTAAACATCGAACTATTTTTTGCTTCGAGAGATTATCCAATTAATTGTTTCAAAAACAATTTCAGAATTTTTTTAAATTCCACTCCTAAATTCATTGACGTATAGAAACCTGTTTTTCAAGATTTATATAGAATCATGTCAGTTTCCACGCAGATGCCTAAAAATAAATCTCGCGATATTTTATCCTATTCAGCCTGAAATGAGATGAATTGGGATTTAATAAATTTTTAGAGATTTTTCAAACTCTGTATTATACAGAAGAATGTTCTAATTGACTCGAAAAAAGCCGACCCCAACCTCCAGGTTCTAGAAACCGGGTTTAGAGCTAAAACTAAGAAATTTGAAAGGTACATTCCTTTCATAAGTTGCAGAACATATTTAGTCGTTTGTATTAGCTAAAACTAAATATAAAAATCTAATCTTAAAAAGATACACGTTTTCTAATCGACTCATCTGAGATATGACTATTGTGAAACGCATTTCGTGTAATATTCATTTTTTATTAGGCCGGCTATCGCTTTGTTTCCGTGTCTCGCTCTTTTCTCTTTCGTTTTCTATATGGAGTACTTAACCCGCCTCTTTGGATCTGCGTAGTATAGGTGGACGTCGAGTACGTTTTCGCATTGTATAGGCTTTCGATTTTTTGCTCTTTTCGTTTATGCGTAGGACAGATTAGCCGGGATTCGAAGAGCTCTACTCTGTCGGAGAGCTTTGTTTTGAGAGCTTTTTTCACGGCGAGATGGAGACAGGATAAGGATTCGAGTGTTGGGTGATTATTATTTGTTTGGCTGATCCGACGTTTGTTTGAACGGGATTTTATACGCCCGAAGGGGATGTGTGCGAAGGGTAAAACAATCTAATCCTGCTTTGTTATTTTTTTCTTTCACATCATTTTGACACTTAAATTGTTATTTTTTCTCTCTCTGAAGTAGTAAAGAATCTGAGAACTTTAAAGAATCTTCTTGGGGAGGGCGAAACTGCCCTGTAATCGGCTGCACGTCGGGTCGATACAGGTTGTTGTACTGCTAGCTACGAGCTACTGCAGCAGGATGCGAACTTGCTACGTACAAACAAAGCAAGACGACGCAAAACACGCGCAGTGGCAAAAAATAGGGAGAAAAGAGCCGGCGGAGTATTGCGCTGAAAAATGTATTGTTATAGTAGAAAACACTGCTTCTTTTCGAAACAAAGTTTAATGTTTGATTTATAGAAAAATATAGGTACAAAATATGTATGACGTACAAAGTAGAGAATAATCCATATATTCACATATTATATGAATCAAGTTTTGATTATTTGATAAGATTATAAGCACTTTTGTTAAGTAACGATTATTATCAAGCAGTTCTTAAAACAGAAATTTTTTATTAAAAGATACATGTAGAAAAAGATTATTAAGTAATTATTCTTGTAATATATATTCGAATAAAACTAGGAAGTTTTTCATGATTTTCATGATTTCAATAACGTAAAACGTGAATTATTAAAATTTTTATTATATTCAGTTTGCGTAATAAAAAAGCGCTGCCAATTCATTGGCCCTTAGCTTCCTTAAACTAAACTGTATTTACACTAAGTTGATCATAATATTTCTAACATACCAAAAAACTCAAAAAAATAAAACTAAAAACAAAAATTGAAAAATTGTTTTAAATAAGACGAGTTGACAAATCTTTAAATTTCTTTTCAATTTCGATGGTGCCATTCTCGAGATATAACTAATCGAAAGAAATTTTGAAAAAATACATAACCTCAAATATTTCGAAATATAACGGTCGTTGTGATCTGGACAAATAACTTGTTCAAGAGGTAGTAAAGAGCTACCATTTTGGAAAGTTTCTGATCAAATGTTTCCGATATACTCCAGTATTCGCTACTGAAACAAAATCGATTTTTTTTTATAAAAATATTTTTTTCCTTTCAAAAGAAAAAGATAAAGCCTCAAAAATTTCGTAGAATATTCTTATCTATATTCCTAATAATCACAATTTTTTTCAAAAATTTTCAATGTTATATTTCACAGATATAACCGTTTGAAATAAAATGTAATTTTATGCACTTTCAACTGAATTATCACTCAATCGATGATATTATTTCTATGGCATCAAAAACCCAGAAAACTAAAACTCAAAAATCGAAAAACCGTTAAAAAAGAAATCGCATAGAAAAACAAAAAAAATTCTTTTGAGACGCCCTCCTTTAAGAAAAAATGAGCCCTAAACATTAATTTCTATTGTGTATATTCAAAGTAATGTTGATCTACATTCATACACACACATACACACATACACACACACACATACACCCACATTCCCACATACAAATACACACACACACACACACATACATCCATACAGACATTTTCTAAAAATAGTGTATTTTGATTCCCAGTATCTCAAGACAGGTTTCTATCATGTATTTAGCAAAACTATAAAAAAATATATAATTAAGCTTTGTGATGTTAAAAAAATAAAGTATACTATTTTAACTGCTAGTACTTATTCATATATACATAGAGAGATTGATTAAATAACCAGCAATATAAATAATTTCCATTGTACTGAATTATGAAAATAAAATGACAAATTCAGCATTTAAACTTTGTGCGCGAATTATTGTATACACGTAGTACTCCGGACATTTAAAATATTAATATACGTGTTTAAAAATATTTAATAGTACTTCCATTCGCGCTTCATATTAAGGAAGTACTATCGGTTTCGATTGGTGTTCAGAGAAATCTGAAATTTCGTACCCTAGCACGTTTTGACCTCAAACTTAGTCATACATTTTTAGAAAGCTACACCAACCTTGGAAAAGGATGTTAAGAATTTTATATTTACGTTTTTTACGATTTAACACTTAGTTTTAAGTATATGGGAACTCACGTTGAGTGAGTTGAATAAAAATAAATAAAAATAATAATAAATTAAATAATTGCAATCATGAAATTCATGAAAATTGCTGTTCTGATTTCGATGAAACTTTGAGAAATATATATTTAATATCCCATAAATATAATGGAAAAATCCAATTGTTGATTCACCAATTTAGAGAGCTAATATAAGCAAACGAATACAAGTTTTCACGTTCATTCAACCATTTACACACACGATTTAGCCTACCACGGAAGTAAAAAACGACCAAACACACATTTGACTCACGGAGTACCGATAGTTTTTTTTTTTTTTTTAAGTGGCATTTCGAACTCGAAAGTTCATCGCCTCATCTACGCAAGCCTTCCACGTTTCCCTATTTTGTGCCAACCCCATCCATTTCGCGCCTTCCCGCCCAATTTCAGTTACGTCTGATTTTACGTTATCCTCCCATCTGCGTCTAGGTCTACCAAGAGGTCGCGTTGCTTTCGGTTTTCCTTTCATTATGCGCGCTGCTGTACGATCATCGCCCATTCTTGCCACGTGCCCTGCCCATCTTAGTCTCCGTGATTTTATTATTCTGTTAATATTTGGTGACGCGTACAAATTATGTAGCTCGTCATTGTGCAGTTTCCTCCACTCCCCAGTTTCCTCATCTTTCTTTGGCCCGTATATTTTCCGCAGAACCTTATTTTCAAATACCCTAAAACGATTTTCTTCCGCTTTAGTGAGCGCCCAGGTTTCGCACCCATACAAGATTACCGGCAATATTATAGTACTATATATTCTTATTTTGACATTTCTCGACAGTAGGTTTGACTTAAGTAATCTGTTCACAGCGTAGAAGCAGACATTACCCGAATGAAGTCTCTTATTAATCTCGGCTTTAATTTCGTTTTGTACCTAAATATCTGAATTCGCTAACCTTTTCAAAAGTGAAATTTCCGACTCTGAGATCCCCCTCTGCTTCGCGAATGCCCAGTTTCTCCATGATCATATACTCCTTTAAAAACTCTACTCTTGTATTCCACGTGTGGTATATATTCATCATCCAGCAATGTATACGGAGAGCCTGCGGTACGTCTCGGACTACTGTGAGCTTTTAAAGTTTTATAAATAATTTAAAAAAATTATGATCAGGAAAACTTTAATATACATATTTCTATAATCTTCAACTCTGTTTGTTGACATAAATAATAA
Source organism: Gastracanthus pulcherrimus (assembly GCA_949152435.1). NCBI lineage: Eukaryota > Metazoa > Arthropoda > Insecta > Hymenoptera > Pteromalidae > Gastracanthus > Gastracanthus pulcherrimus. Next base: position 144,978,104 of record OX424575.1, on the reverse strand, counting down.
TTAAGTTTTTCTAGTTGTATGAGCACTTTTGCTGAAGGGATTTTATTTTGATTGGGTAACTAAATGAGTCAGTGTGCCCTGTATCAGTAACTGTGCTCCTCGATATAATAATTTAAAAATTTATTAAACCATGTATCAACTCGATGTTATAGTAATTGATATTAAACACTAATATTTCATCCAATTCCTTTATGAGTTTCTTATGTCTGAAATAAAAATATCGAGAGGAAAAGAAACTGATATAGGTACTTACCCTATTTCGTAACATCCGTACAATGTTCAGAAAATACTTTCTAGTGTTACGTCGTGAGACGTATTTCTTTACATTTCTGATTTTAAAAGCTAATACAAATTCCGCAGTGCATTGTATTATATTCTCAAATTAATACATTCTATTTAAAGATATATTTATACAAACAAAAACCAAAAAGATGCTCCCATTTCACCCTACCCTCCCGTAACAAAACATTTTCACATGCTCTAGTATCCCAGTCAAAACAAACCCCCCCCAAAAAAAAAGAAATCATTCATCCCAATTTTCAATACCCCCTCCTAAAACACCCTTTGGCAAAAACCTCTCTCTCTCTCTCTCTCTCTCTCGCTCTCTCTCTCTCTCTCTCTTTCTCTCTCTGTCTCTCTTCATCTCTCACCTATTCTCAAACTCTCCCCCCATCCCCTTGACTATCGCGCCAGACAGCGAGCCTGCCCCGAGAGAACCTCGCCGCGCCGCGCACGCGGTGCCCACGTTTTCCTCTCGCGCATTATCGATTCTCGGGGAGGGGGGGGGGGGGCGCCGCCGCTGCAAGCCCGCTTTCGCCGCGTCGCAGATATATACCTACACACCGCGGCGTGGCGCGAAACTGTCCTAGGACACTGTGTGCACTGTATATAGCTCTGGCTCTCTCATTCGGCGTGGCGCGGCGGCACGTAAGCTACCCCTCCTTTAGCGAGCAGTCCTCTCTCTCTCTCTTTCTCTCTCTCTCTCTCTCTCTCTCTCTCTTCCTCTCTCTCTCTTGATTTGGAGGGCGAGGGCTGCACGCCGTGCGACGAGAGGAAGGGATGAACGGAGGGAGAGACACTGGTATATGGGGAGGGATATGGGTCTGCGTGGACTTGGTGTGTTTGATATATTGTTGATGGTATCCGTTGTGTAATCCGTGATGACATTGTGCGAGTGCTTGTTTTTGGTCTGTTAATGCATGAAGAGAAATTGACAATGTTTACTTCGTTTTTAGAGTAGCTGCTTGACCAAAAAGTCGGTTGACAGGACATGATTTGTTTGTGTTTTACTTGGTTGACTGTATGAATCTTTTCATGCTTAAGATTGTACTTTTTATCGCGACAAATAAAGATTCGTATTAATATTTATATAGGTACTTGAATGTAGGAGTCAGGAATTTCTAAAATATAAATAAGAATTATTGGTTTATTAGAATTATGAAATTGTCCAGTGATTTAGATCAATGTCTGTTACTACTTATTATGATTTCGTTAAAGCTTAAAACTGAAGTTTCTGTATTTTCATTGGTCTGTTTAAAGAATTAAATTAAAATAATATTTTGAAACCAATAAAAATATGAGATAAATGTGAAATACATTGAAGAAAAATGTCTTTATTACATTCTACAAACATATTCTCATATCTACTATCTTTTGAAATATTTCAATACGACACTGCAGATATTTTATGAAGACAGTGCCGCATATTTCAAAAAATATTTCAGATTATGGCTGAATTATTTCTTATTCTGTCGGAGTGACGCCGCTTAATCTATGGACTCTATGAACATAAGAGACTTATAAGCAAAGCGTTTGGTAGGTTACTCAGAAAATATTTCAAACGTTATATTATTAGCATTGACGTATTTGAAGAATACGTTTCCAAGGTATTCCGGAAAAATTTCTTTATTGCATTCTACAAATACCTATAATTTCACAACATATCTGTTCCTCTCGAAATACTTTAACACTATGAATACTTCAACATAATGTCACGCATTTTTTGTAAAGTCATTGAGGCACTATAAATTAACAACTTCTACTTTCTTAAACATAGACTGAGCCGTATGTTGTACGTATTTCACATGGATTCTAAGAAACTTATATTATTTTTCTAAATTTTGAGTCCACAGAAAGATAAATAAAGAATGTACGTTTGACATATGTCTATGTAAATTAATATAAAACATTTCTAACGTTACTTAAACAAAACAAAAGTAGATTTTTTAGTATTCCTGTCCTAAAATTTTATAGAGCAAATGTTAACATGATTATTTATAATATATTTTCATTTCACGGGATAATATTGTCTTAATGAAAACTCCTACTAAATTAAGGAGGAGTTCAACCATCGTTTGCAAAATCTAAAAATTCTTCTTTATGATCCTAATAATTATATGATGTATTTAAGATAAAAAAGGATTTTCTCCAGTTTTCAAATCCTTTTACACAATCCATAAAAGGCTATGGACAAAAGTGTTTCTTTCAAATATAAAATTAGCTCACGTATCAAATATAGTGTAAGTGTCGAAAATATTCTTCGTTACTTTTTGATATCTAGAGCAACACAAGTATTTATGAATATCAAAACCTCTTCCAATGAAAATAAAAATTTAATATTTTTTATCAAAACTAATAAGATACACTTTGCGTAACTAAAATGCATATGTTATTATGAAGCTATTACTCTCACCCAAGGAACATTTTGAACTTTTAAAAAATTAACACTTGCAAGCCATTTATTATGATAAAAAACTGTCAAAAGAAAGTACGAACATAATTTTATCATGCTACAAGGCAAGTTTAAAACCACCAAAAATAATAAATTCATCTCTCTCCAAGAACTTCCCTCTCAAGTCTCGCACCTCCTACCACAAAGCGCCAACACCAATAACAACACACACCGCGTAGTCCCTCAATTAGCCCACGAAAAACTCAAAAAAAGAAATTCCAAGAAACTCCACATTCCCAACAACGGCCGCGACTCCCAGAAACACAGCCAGCAGCACCAAGGGCCACCTCCCCCCTCCATCACCCAGTACACAGTCCACACACACACATACATCCTAGGGGTGCAGCAGCTCACCTACACTAGCAAAACTCGCGAGAGCGAAGGAGGACAGGAGGGGGAGGGCAGAAGCAGCAGCAGCAGCAGCAGCAGCGGCAGCGCAGCGCGGCAGCGAGAGTGGGGACGGTTCATCCACCCCGGCGGCGGCGGCCTCGAACTCGGCACCACCACCACCACAGCAGCGGCAGCAGCGAGGGTGGATGCCCTGGCTGCGCGGAGCGAGCTCCCGTTTTGCAGATTCACCCCCCGGTATTCCGCTGCTCCGGTGCTGGTACTGCTGCTGCTGGACCCACGCTGGACCCTTCTATACCTCGTTGCTGCTGGCTCTTCTTTTTTATCCAATTTTTCCGCTGAATATTCGGCGTGGTTTTGTCGTTTCTTTTTGCTTTTACGTTTTTACGCTGGGAGAGGCTGTGTAATTATTGATTACAGATGGAGAGCTGGCTGTATGCTTTTATTTGCACGAGAGCAAAAACTTTGGCACTATGGAGGAGTAGCCTATGTAGCTATTTTATGAACGATGATTCTGAATTGATACAACTTCATAACAACATTATTTGAAAAATTCTAGAAAGAAACCATTGCAGCAGGATGTACATTGTGTATAAAACAGCACAAAAATTATATTTGTTATCACGGGGTCAAAATATTTATACAGAGATCACTTATAGCTAAAATTTTAGGTCTCCATCGTAGATCATCAATAGTTTATGTACAGTTCATGTTTCATGTCACATATCGTATAAAATTTCAACACGTCGTATATATCATACACATTCAGGCATAACTCTCACGTTAACAAATACACTCATACTCGCACACTTTACGGTAGTACCGTACAATTAACAATAAGACTGAACAACGAAGAAATACTTAACAGTGAAATCGCTAATCACAAACTTTCTATTGTCCGTCATTTCGTCCTCTTCTTTATTATCAAATATCTCCGCTGAATATTCGACGTGGCTTCCCTTTTTTCTTGTTTCTCCTCCCTTTCCGCGGGGGAAGCGGGTGTACAATAATTGATGAGGGAGAGATGGCCGAGGGAATTAAGAGGAGTGGGTACTCGTCGCAGCGGGAATAATCGGGAGCTCGTAGCCGCCGCGGAAAGTCTTTGTGCGTTGTGTTTTGGGTGCGCGCGGGAGTTGGAGGGGCGCGCGGTTTTGATCTTGTGCGACTAACGAGCTCTCGCGACGATTGCCGATGATGGTTCTCGCTCTCGTTGGGCACAGTTTGCTTTTCTGAGATTCTTGAGATTCGAGGTGCGTGGGCGGTGGTTACGAGGCTTCGGACGGAGATTATTTAATTTTTCAGAGTAAAATGGAGACCGTGGCGCTTTGGTCCAAGGCGGAATAACTGATCTGAGGGAGTCATGTAGACTTACGGAATGGTGCGGTTAAAATAAAATTTTGTATCTGAGTATTTTTGCGACTCCCACGTTGGTCGAGTATATATTGGAAAAGCATTCTAAAAAGTTATATCTCACTTTTAATAAACGATAATTAAGTGACACAAATTTTAAGTAAATCGGATACTGCATTAATTAATTATTATTTTTTACGATGTTTAGCATTTATGGATTGAAACTGTAAATTAATTCATTAATAATAATAGTAATACTAAATTTTTATTGTTAGCATTTCATTCAAATGCTGAGATATGAATTTTTAAACGAGTTCAAATAACGTTAACAAAGTTATCAATGATTTTAAAGTTTTAAGTTTTCAAACACTGTTATTATGCATAGATATATTATTTGATAATCTCTCTAGTCATCGAATTAAACGAAACTTGCACAGTATAAAGCTTGCACATTCAACCTCAGATAGAATTAATTACCTTGATTAACACTTAAGTCGACTTAACGATTTATTCCATACATATAGATTTAAATTTAGAAGCAATTTGGTATAGATTTTCCATTAAAGGTTCAGTAACACCGCTGTATGAAAATAGCAGAATTTGATACATAATTTATATAGTTTCGATTAAGTACTTATTCGCTCCTAGGCAGATTGAAGAACGAGCAATATAAATAATTTCTAATTAATATTACTATACTGAATAATAGAAATATAATAATAAAATCATAAGTGCATCTTTTAAAAGCTTCGGAAAGGAACTTTCTTTAATTTTTACGATGCAGCTCTCCGAAAATGTAAAATATAAATATACTTTACCTAGTTTAAAAATTGTAAAATATAAATAGATTTTACCTAGTAGAAAGTACCTAGTTTCCTTTTTTTCATATAATATAAATCCACTTTCTCTCTGAATCCCTCGAATCACGTACATACACTCCATCCTCTACGTTAAAACCCCATTTCTCCTCGCAATCCCGAAAACACTCATTAAAACAATAACCATTTCAATTAAACGCTCCCCCAGCTAAAAAAAGGAACTCTCGCAACACTCTAAATTAAATTCTCTCTCTCTCTCTCTCCCTCCATTTCCTCATAGATCTCCCAAAAAATAATCAAACTAAAGCCGATTATAGCCGCTCTGACCACTCAGTGCTCTCTCACTTGCGTGCGCGCGCGACAGGTATTAATACGTAATTCAGTGAACTACGCGAAGCGAGATGCCCGGAAAAAATCCCTCGCGCTAATTCGGCAAAAAGATGCTATTTCTGCCTCTGTTACTATACAGTGCATATATCTTCTCTATATATGCAACCGTATGCATACCAATACAGATGAATATGTACTAACACATAATTATACACACATATATTCACAAATATATACATACACGCATACACACACATACACATACATATATACATATCGTATAGCCATGTACATACACATTATAGATATGCACACACGTAGGTACTTACAGACACTGTTAAAAGAACATTCTTTGTTTAACAAAAAGTAATTAATAACACACAATTGTAAGTTACTTTTCCAAACAAAATTTTCGTATTTGATAAAAAAAAATGTTCGTTTATTGATTACATATAAAAAAATGTAATTTAAAAAGTGTCATGCAAATCTGATTTTACATATTTGAAGCTATTTTGAAATATAGCATATGAATAGTTTGAAATTAATAAATATTAATAGACAAAAGAAACACATAGCAAATTCGTTTTTAACCGTGGACAGATACAACACATACATGCGTAAACACATACATACAAACTTACACACGCAGACACATGCATATATATCCACCATAGACGCGAATCAGCAAACCGAGGTTTCATTCGGCAAAAAGAGCCTCTGCAGCTCCGCTCTCCTCTCTTCGCTTCTTTTTTTCGTGTGCACAGCAGCAGCAGCGGCGGCGGCGGCGGCGGCGGCGGCGGCGGTTGCGGCGGTGGAAGCTCGGCCCGCGACTTATCGATCTTTCGCGTTCTCTCTCTCTCTCTCTCTCTCTCTCTCTTCATCCCCGCGTACGCCGCCCTCGCTCCGTGCAGCGTTTTATTCCCCGCTGCTGCTGCTGACGCTGGATCCATTAGCGGCGATGCCCGTAATTCACGGGCGAGAGCCAAGGGCCAAGGGACGTCTGCTCGCGCCCGCCGCCGCTGCGTCGATGGACGGGGGGAGACGTCCAGGGTGAATTTCTGCGATTGCTGCGCCCGGAGAGTGAGAGAGTAATGAGGAGAACTTCAAAGACGAGGGTGGGACACGAGCGCAGTGTTTCCACGGTAAACATTGGAGGCTTCGGCGCTGGACCGCGGTGTTTGATCAATCTGCCGAGATGACGGGAGTGGACGCTGCCTGGGAAGATGGGATTTTGTTGGTTGAAGGTGGACGATGGATGAGAGACTTTGATGATTATTAGTTTTTGTTGGGAAGGTTTGCTTGAGCTCCGATCGAATGGGTTTGGAAGGAATTTTAAACACATGGGTTCGTTAACTGCATTGAAGGATTTCAAAAATGTTGATACCCCTCGAGACAAAGGAATTTTCTGTTGGTGTACATACATTCAGTTTGAGTAAATTATTGAAAACTCAAAAGTTTTTAAGAAAATATATTCTGCAATATGTATGTTTTTCAAAAATAAGAAATCTTTTATCACATTATCGTCCTTTTGAATAAATATAAAAGTGATATTTTAAAATATATTTCTGTATAGAAAAGTAGTGGTAATCTACGTTGAGAAAAGGTAGAAAACTGACTTATGATAAAAATGTAATAGAAATTTAACGCTAGGTTTTATGATAAAATCATCAAATATCATCTTAAAAGTAAAAATTAGATTGTCCTGGTGGATTTTGGAGCATAGGTATATGCAATATAGCAAAAGTTTTTAGTATATATAGTTATTTCAAAATATATACGTAGATAATAGCTTTTCAAACACTTTTATTAATAATTTACTTAGACTGAATGTATATTAGCGAAAGGTTATTCCGTGTCACAATTAAGAGTGAAATTTCATGCTAAACCATTTAGAGGGTGCATTTATAGTTACATGAATTAATTACAGTTGATTTACATATCAGTCAGATAAAAATTAAACTTTTTGTACATTAAGGGGAATAAAGATATTATCTTGACACACCCCTTTTTACGAACTTTTTCAGACCATTCAACGCCTTCAATTTACATTACTTGTTCATTATCTAATAACATTGAAGATAAGTTCTAAAAAAGCAAGTAGAAAAGGTATCATTGCCCGTAATATATTTCCATTACTCTTGTAATTTCTTAATTTCATTTATCATGAAAAGTCAATTATCAATCAATTACCTCCTGCTTATATAACGATTTATCAAACAACATTTTAATAGCGGCCATCATTAACCGATTCGAAAACTATTTTAAACACCCCATATCGCCGCGTTCTTCCACCCATCTTTTTTAATCGTCTATATAAACACCGCCGGGCGCTTCGGAAACTTTTTGCGACGATTATAACCGACGCGGCGCGGCTCGTTAATGTAATTCCCGTTGATGACCTTCGAGCCGACCAGCTGACCACTCGACGCTAAACTGACAGGTGTGTGCGTGTGTACGCGCGCGCGCGTATGTTGCGTCCTGCCGAGTGGCAGCAAGCACCTGCGGACGCGAAAAAATGCGGTGGGCATACTTTCGGATTACAAGGCTTTCGTAATACCGATACTTGTAAAAACGGTCGGTATTATAAGGTGCAGACGTTCTTTTTTAGTTTAAGATATTTTTGGCGCCCAGAGGTTGTAAACCTTTGCTTTGCGAGCGGGCGCTTTCGTTTTGCTCGAGGTGAGTTTAATTATAATCGACTGATTCGGAATATTAATTAGGAAGATTATCGTGTTATAGCTGTTTGATGACTGATTTTGTATTTTATGTGTGAATGTATAATTGATAAAAATGCTTCTATGCCCATCTGAACGAAAATGGACATTTATTTCCCTGAAAAGCGAGACCATAATTACACTTTTTGCCCGCAAAAATGATTAGCGGGAAAAAAGTTATTTCACTAGAAAATTGTCAAAATTGTTTTATTTCATCAAGTTCGACTAATAACCCTGATTTTCTATTGTCTATTAACAGTCCATTAGTCCCGCTTTCCAAATCAAAAAGTGGCCACAGTTGAGATGGGCATAAAGTACTATATGTACAAAAGTCGATTTATTTAGTATATAGTCTTCGCTTCGCTCGCTCGGGCAGTAAACTCACCCGGGGGATAAATACTCGACTTTTTGCCCTTGTTACATAATGTACTATTATAGGGTAGACGATGTTAATAAAAAATTTGTGAAAATTTTCTTAGAAAAAATCATCTTTTAAATATATATACAACAATTTTAACGCACGTGGATATCGGAAATAAAATAACTAACATTAGGCAAAATTATATTACTTGGACATGTACAAGACTAATATTTTATAAGTACATATATATTTATAAGTGCTTCGGTACCCATGAAAATAACTTTATTAATGAACATTCTCTTAAGATGGATCTACGCTGATTTTTTAACAAAAAAGCGAAAAAAAAATCCTGACAATTTTTGAAGCTCTACATTTGTAAGAACATTTTGGGACCTGATAGAATGGTTATAACTTTCTTGATTGTGAAATCTTTTTATTATAAGAAAATAATTAACATTGCATCTTATCTTATGTAGAACTGAATATTTAAGTGCGTTTTTCTCGAAACTTATTTTTCAAACTACAAAAAGTTGCTCGCGCATTTAGAGTCGATGAATGTAGATGTAACTCATAGCAAATATTCCTATAAGGTCTATTTAAAGAAGTTAGTATTTTTTCAAGAATTGCGTACATACAACTTTATGTTGATTAGATACGTATACATAAACATGGTATTTTTGTCATATATTTAATTAAAATGGAGATATATTTTTTCAAGATATTTATAATAGAGAATTATAACAGAAAATACTAATTTTTGTTTGTTAAGGGTTCTAAAGTTAGTGAGAATTTATTAGGTTGATATTGTCAAACTTAAATATGTAAGGAACTTTTTGAATTAACCTTTATTTTGACTGCAAGAAAGTGCATTTTGTTCAATGAATTAGAATTAAGAAAGTGAAAATTGCTCAAAATTGGTATATATTCCTCTTTTTTAATTACTAATAACATATTAATATTTTGAAATAAAACCCCTTAATTAATATTTAAAAGAAAAGGCAATTATGTAATGTAATAGATAATTATTCTTAATATAAGCATGTACGTGCCTCGATGTTGGTACTTTGAGCTTTGGCGACGAACGAAGCAAATACCAAAAGCGCTGATGAAATGAAATGAAATTCTCTGCTGTATACAAAAGAATGCCTATTAACCCTTTCCGAGAACAGGTCAACAGTATCTATATACACACAAAGTTACAGAAGTGCAGAGTGGGCGCGTGATAATACATGACGCTCTCTTGTCGTGTATACACCCGACGCGTCCCTTATTCGCTACATGCAGAACATTAGCGTCCCCAGTAATTTACACGTTTCGGTAGCGAAACTTGGAACTATAGGGTAGAAAAACTGTATTAGCTCATATATTACTATAGTGCATTATATCAGCTATAGCTTTTTAAAACGTTAATAAATTTTCTTTCAATTAAAGCTATAAGTATATATTATTTACTTTGCAAACAAGTTTACTTATTATTTGAAATAATAATAATATGAAAAAATAAATATTTGTTATAATTTTCCATATTGGGATCTGACATAGCAGCTTCGCCCTCTGGCAGATTAAAGCTAAAGTTATTGAAACCCGGAAATTCTCGTAAATGATTGGCTTAGACGTCGTCATGAATCAGATCCCAATAAAGGACTGAACTTTAGTAACCCTGAGGATTGCAGATACACGGCAAATACTGTGCTGCTGCAGCAAACGTCGAGTTACGTCGTAGGGCACCGCAATCGCGTATATAAGGTTCGCGCTCGTGCAATAGATGGGTATGCACGGAAGGTGCATAGGTACTTGCAATGCACATACGAGTACACGCTTGACGGTCGCTATCGCTTTGTATAAGCTTGTAAAAGCAGTATCTTGCGTTTGGTGCGACAATTTTGAGTGACGTTGACGATATACAATGAACAATGTACATATTTGTTCAGAATTTGCATAGAATAATTTAAATACATATAAATAAAGCAGATCTAAGAGGCTTGTCGTAAATATTCCTGTTTTTTTTTCTTTGAGTAGTAACAGACCGACTAGTATAAGTAGGTGACAAAGATATGAGTATTGCCAAATAACATTACTCTGCTAGATCTAATGAGTACAGATTTGTAACTAGTCCTCTTCGTCAATTTTATTACTTTTCACCACACTGCGCGTAAAGTGCTGACTGTACGCCCTCTCAGCAGGCCGTACAGTACCGCATGGACTGCCTAGGGAATAAAGTGACTTGCGCATGCGCGATGCGCCTTTTTCCGCTCTCGACTGCGTCTCGAGCGGTAAAACAGCGCGTCGCGCGTACACAAGTCACTTTACTTCTAGGCAGAGCATGGGGTACTGTACGGCCTGCTGAGATGCGTACAGTCATTTCTTTACGGGGGTGTGGTGAAAAGTAGTATACGCACCTCTGGAGTACAGTAGACAAGCATGCACTGTGTGAAATGCCGACCTCGCTTCGCTCGCTCGGCAACGTCACACAGTGCGTACATTGCCCACTTTACTCCCTTGATGCATAATGTACTATTAATATCAATAATTCTTTATATAATTCTTTACATCTACGACTTTCTGGAATAAAAATGTATGTATACTATAATGTAATATTATTATAGAGAAAGTTACACGCCACAACTCGAGTATACGTACTAGAATGATTTAATGTTAAAATTATCAAATAAAAACGTACACAGAGAGAATTTTCAGATAAAAATTACCGTAAAAATCATTGTAAACGTGGGATATTCTGACTTCATGGGAAAAAATACCCTAATTATAAAGAGGAAACAAACAATCACTTTTTAATATTTTTTATGTGTTCTGAAATTTTTACCAGCTTTCTGAGTCGAGGATGTACACGGAAATAAACTTTGTAGCTGTTTTTCCGAGAACGTCACAATTTCACGTTTGAAAATGATACACTACGAATAAACAAGTATTCAACTGGCATTAACGAAATTAAGATTCATAAAACATAATAGAAGGCCATTATAAATTTATTTCCAATAAACTCAAATCTTTATACATTGAACTATTTTCAATCATATGATTATATTTTATAGACTTACTACGATTTTAATGCATAAGAAGTTTATTTAAATGTACAAAATCTGATCCAATTAAATTAAAAAAAAAATATACTTAAATTGTTATCCCGGGAAGCCATTCCATTATAACACCAAAAAAGTATCATGCCATTACAATAAACAGCGCACGGTTAATGCGATACACACCATACTGACATCATCTAGCGACGAATTTATTTACCTGTACACAGTGTCGCCCACACTCGCACACACACACACACACAAACATAATACACACGCGAACAAAACGGACACAGGCACTGTACATCCACGTAATAGCAGAGCCCGTGCATTTGGGGAGGCTCGCTCGTGCGCAGCTCCTGGGGCGCGCTCGAGCGAGCGGATTGTTGTGTGCGCGAGGGAGGGTGGCAATCATCGATATTGTACCAGTCGAGTCACTGCCCGTGTACACAGCGTGTATACATATATACCCGCTGGGTACGCCAGCCGGGGACGTATATAAGAGCCCGCCGAGCTCCGATAAAGCTGCGGGGAGAAAAGAGTGTCTCGAGCTCGAGTTGCATCAGAATTATTAGACTGAGCGAGAGAGATAAAGGTATAGTGTATAAAGAGCGCGGAAGGAGGGAATGGAAGAAGCGAGGAGGAAAAGCAGAGCGAAGTAGTAGAGCGTAGTAGAGTGCAACAAAGTGAGGCTCGCGAGGTAGGTATTAGTAGGGGTGGAGTGAGAGATAAAAGGTAAATAACGACGCGCACGGGAGAGGGAAGTTGATTGATAGACCAACTGATATTTGATTAGGAGCTGGAGGGGTTAGTATGATCTTTCGTAATTTAGTTCTTCGGTATTAGTTGCCTGTTGAGTATGGTTATAAACATTTAACAATTTAACATAGATATACGTATAATTTCGCAAGTATTTTGAAAGTCTTGTTTGGTCATCGGAGAGTATCTAGCTTAATTTTTTTAATCTTTTGGAAGGAGTCATATAGTACGAAAAAGAAATGAATTTTACTTCGTAATTAATCCTTTTCCTAAGAGACAATTCTGTTCTCCGCAAATTGAGATTCTCTATTGGTACCTATTTTGAGAGGACATCCTCCTGGGACAAAAGAGTGTAGGAAAATTTGTTGATACGCCGTTTTATTACAGTATCTTTCGGATACAAAGTAATACTAGAGAAAGCTTTGTAATAGTACTTTTCCATTGTCCCTTGTCAACGTAGACTAGTATCAATGAGGTAACTGAAAACAAATCCTTTTTTCCGTAGAAAGATTTCCTTTCACGACAATGTAACTTTGCATAGAGTGGATATTTTTCTCATGAACTTAATTCATAGTCCTTTCCACTTGTCTCTAATAGATTGTTTTCTTAGTGTAAGTATACATATAAATGGTGATTTCTGATGCGACTAATAGAATTTATTAGTAATTGCATACATAATAATTAACTAATTGCAAGTAAATATTGACATGAAGCATTGATAAACATTACAGCTATACTATATTTCCGTAAACTTAATAAAATTCGAAACGTTCTTCCATGCTTATTCCCTAACAATCTAAAAGCAATAAGTAAAGTGGACTACATCGCATAAAACTCCTGGCAAACAAAAAAAAAGAAAATCACTTTCCACCCCTATTCAAGCCCCCAGCAGCCACTACTTCGCTTTTTACGCTGGCAAACCATGCACGCGCGGAATCATAATCAGAGCAGCAGATATATCAGCATCCGCTCTTAGCATCAGCAGCAGCCAGCAGCCGACCAACCCTTTCTATCTGGCGCGCTTCGCGTTATTCTCGCCATCTCTCTATATAGACTCCCCAGCCACACACACACACATTACAAGGGCCGCTCGGACACATAAACAACGAAAAGGGTTGGCTGCTCGTCTTTACGGCCGCGCCAGACGCGCTATCGCTCGCTTCACAGGCCAGCGGTCTATGGCCTCTTTCGTTATTAGCATCGGCGCGGCGCAGCGCGCCACGGCATGCTTATATTTATAAATGCCGAGCTATACCAGCTACAGCAGTGACGCGATGGTTGTGCGCCCGATCGATCTCAGTCTCTCGGGCTGTTCTCTTTCGTTATCGCTCGATGTGTTGTGTAATATACCTTTGTGCAGGATGCGCTGCGGCTGTTTTGATTCGAGAGAGAGAGAGAGAGAGAGAGAGAGAGAGAGAGAGAGGGGGGAGAGAGGGGAGAGAGAGAGAGAGAGAGGGGAGAGAGAGAGACAGAGAGAGTGAGAGAGAGAGAGTGAGAGAGAGAGACATAGAGAGAGAGAGAGAGAGAGAGACAGAGAGAGTGAGAGAGAGAGTGAGAGAGAGAGACATAGAGAGTGAGAGAGAGAGACAGAGAGAGTGAGAGAGAGAGAGAGTGAGAGAGAGAGAGAGAGTGAGAGAGAGAGAGAGAGAGAATGGCCGAATTATTGCCTTTGGTTTATGATGCTGTGATGCTGATTTGAGGATGGTTATCAAGTAATGATGATGATGGCTGGCGAGTGGCGAGTGCATTAGATGATTGTGATGCATGGCGCGGGAATGGCAATGAGCTGGATTGCTGATCAGAAATTTTGAGTTTGTATGGATTGTCAACGTGATTTTGAGACTTATAATAAGAATGGTTTAAGTCAGGTATACTGGTTGTATAACAATTGTACATTACACAATTTCATCATTCATTAGATTTATTATTATTAAACATTAAATTTCACACTAAAGCAAGTGCTTATTAATAATATATATTAAACTTTTTTAGGGTGATTACGAGGTCTAAATATATTAAAAAGATTCTAATTTGAATTTATAAAAATACTCAAATTAAGGGGGCACACATCTTTGAACATAAAAACAAAACTTATTTGTTTGAGTCCATAAAAATTCTTACATCCAAAAGCAATAAATCTAATTTTTTTTACTATTAATACTTGGTAATACCTTTAATGAAAAGAAACTCAAAATCTTGATTCAGCACGTCATATAAAATCACCATAGTTATTAAGCTCTCATTCTACAGCTCACGTGATTCCAAGTGATCCCGTCGACCAAATTAATCCAGGATTGCAGATAATACTTTTCGATATATTAGTTATGGTATGAATACAGGAAATTAACTTTTACTACGTAAAAATGTGTTTACATACATTATATTGACTTTTTAATTAATTATTTAATATTATTAATTAATTTTATCATATATATATATATATATATATATATATATATATATATATGTATGTTAAATTTTGTCTACGTATGAGAAATTAATTTCCTGTATTCATACCATAACTAATATATTGAAAAGTATTATCCCAAACCTGGATAAATTTGGTCGACGAGATCACTTGGAATCACGTGGGCAATGGATTAGGAGCTTAATAACTATGGTGATTTTATATGACGTGCTGGATCAAGATTGTAAGTCTTTTTTACGGTGAAATTAAAGGTATTACCAAGTATTTATAGTCAAAAAGATTTCAGAATGCTTGCTTTTGAATGGAAGAATTTTTATGGACTCATACAAATAAGTTTTGTCTTTAGGTTCAAAGGTGGTGTGCCTCCTTAAGGTGATCTTATTTAGCTCATGTAGTCGAGTACCACCTTTCACCTTACGTATAGATAACAAAGGGAATTTATTTTCTTGATCAAATAATACATTAACTATGTTTCAAATGGATTCTATTATGCTTATATTTTATGAATGAAAGACAATAACAAAAATTTCAGCCTTTTACTAATGAAAAATTTCATCAGTACATAAATCCCCTTTCAAGCATCAAATTGAATACCCACCTCGCACACATAAATATTCAAATCAATCCTCCTTTTCCTTTTCCTCCTCCTCTTTCTCATATAATTCAGTATCTCCGCGGGCCGCCTTTTTATCTCTCTACAACAGTGACGGCGTGTGCACCTGCATTGATAGTCACGTTCGCGCACCTGAAAACGAGTGGCTCTGCCGCTCACTTTATCCGAAGCAGCAGCAGCGCAGCTGCTGCGCCGAACGATCGACGACGATCAGGGCTTCTCTCACTCTCTCTTCTCTCTCTCTATCTTGCGCTTATCGGATAACGCTCATCCAATGTTTAGCTATGCAAACCAAATTTAATCACCCTTATAAACGTAAAGAAGAATATACTCTATTTACTCTATATGTTACAGTTAAATTGTATAATTCAGTTAATCTATAGAATAACTATAGTTATTTAATGAAATCCCATATAATTTTAGTTAAAGTATCAAATGCTATTTTTCTTTCCTACTTTAACTAGTTAGTCTATGAAATAATTAGTTATTTTATAAAATAACTAACAGCAGCCGCTGAAAAAGTTTTGAATATTTTTTAAAATACTGAATTTATTGTTAAGTACCTCCTTATTATAAGATCTACATTGATTGAAAACAAAACTTTTGCGATTTAAGTTATACCGTGTCAGCAATCGAAGTTTAGCGGCCATTTATTTAAAACTATGCAATACTTCTGCAGCACCGCAATAGCTTATTCGTATCCTAATCATAATAATCAATATTTGTCAAATATTTTACATTGACTAATGTGTTTACAATGAAACTTATTGGTTGTACGTTGATTATGTTAATTCTGAAAATTAATTAAAAGATATAATAGAATGTATACATTCTAATACATTCATTGTATTAGAAGAGAATTCGCGATTTTATAGGTTAACTAGTTAAATTATGCCGTCGTCCCTTACGAAGACTAGCACATTTCAGATTTCTTAAAAAATACTATTTCTTGTCAGGAATTTCCTACAAAAAAGAACAATTTTCAAAATTTTAGACGTAACCTATAATTTTCTAAGTGGATCAAAGAAAGTGTTAGTATTAAAGTATTAATCAGAGTTCTCTGAAAAGAACTAGGTGTTTTTCACCAACTAGGTCTTCTACTGTACCCTGCATCTGATTGTCTGTTAGGCCCAAGATGGAGGCATGGAGTAGGGCAATGACGTCACGACCATCAATCCCAATAACCAAGTTCATGCTCGAGAATATGTGCTTTCGTGTATACCGTTCTGGATAAAAGTAGCATTATTGTTACAACTCTCGCATTATTGTTATAACAATAGCATTATAAAGAGAAATTTGCACAATTTTAACATCAATCCCGTGAAAACTTTGTGCATTTACATGTATATATATATGTATATAAATAAATAGATGTAAGTAAAAGTATTTTGTATTGATAAGTTAAACAATGTTACATTGAATATAAACAGTTTGTTAATTATATTAAAATCCTCTTTTTTTTTAATAAAAGTTGTGCATGAGATTTTTTGGATTTAAACATAATATCACCGCACTAGTGTGTGTTCAAATACTGCGCGCCTGCGCGGACTTATGGTCCGTTTTCATGCGGCGAATGCTATGCTAACATATAGGTGCGAAATACAGGGTGTAATCGTACTTTCTCTCTCGCACCTGTATGTTAACATAGCATTCGCCGCGAATAATTCGCTGCATTAAATCGGACCTTTATCAGCACAGCGCTCCACTACAGCGAATACGCAAGTCCCTGCGAGACTCGTAAACACAGTTCCGACAGAGACCGCACCGGAAGCTAAAGCGTAGAGTTCCGAAAGATCTCTAGCAGAAGACAGAACCTCAATATTGTCGTATATTTATCCCGCCGCGCATACTTTCCGCATGGCGATGGCGCGTCATTTGATAGTATATAATTTTTTATGGTCATCTATATATGGAGACAGGGCATATCTCTCTCTCTCTCTTTCTCTCTCTATCTCTCTGCTCGCCGGGCTTCGTTACGTGCATTTACATCAGGCTTTGTTACACAAGCTCTCTCGCATCTCTCATGTATATCCGGGGATTTTCGGGAGCAGACGGGTGGACGCAGGGTCATTAACCGATTTTGCAGAGACAGAGAAAGGAGAGAGAGAGAGAGAGAGAGAGAGAGAGAGAGAGAGAGAGAGAGAGAGAGAGAGAGAGAGAGAGAGAGAGAGAGAGAGAGAGAGAGGGGGGCGGGGGTGTATACGTTGCATGAATGTGTAAGCGGTGCTGATGGACGCACATTGATGTTCGCGCGAGTGTATTACACGAGAATGGGTTATTGAGGATAAATGTTGCTATTTGCCTTTTGTTCGTATACATAGGGAATTATATATTGCGTTGGTGTTTGTCAGTGTATGTTATTGGCGAAAAAAGGCTTTTATGGGGTGAGTGTTTTTGAATGATTGGGAAGGTGAAGTGCGAAGGTTTTCTGTGAATTATGATGGCTTGGTTATTGATTTAAACGAGAGGTAAAGATTCGAGTGGCATGATACAACAAATTAAAAATTGATCTTCTACAATACAAATGGTAAATTTTCACAGAAATTTAAAGAAACTACAGCATATTTATTCCTAACTGCATTTCAAACTATATTGAAAAATCTAGAAACATAGTAAGCAATTGCAGATGTGCAAGTACAAGATGCAAAACTTTCTCTATACAGAAAGAAGTTACGCTTACAACTCTACAATTGATCATAGCAAGGTCAAATGGGAGTCGTCAAAGGTACAAGCTTTATCCACTATCATAAGAAATGGATTCGCAATTGTAATCTTTACGATTATCTTCATCTTGATATCAGTTCCAATCTTTTGCGAAGGTATACTTAACTTAGTGGAACATTTCATTTTTCGCCAATTGATGCAACCGTTCATAGCTAAAACAAAAAGCATTAGAGTTTTAATTTTTCAATTTTATCCGATTTTTTTCCTTATTATAAAATAACCCGGAAAAAACGCTATTTTATGTCCTCCGAATTCGCACCAGAATTTTCAAGTTAAATTTATAAGAGATATTATTCTGTAGAAAAAAGAATGGTATAAAAATATATACAGCATACATTGTAATAGTTTAATATTTTTCAATCTATTTTTCGTTTATACATTTAATAATGAAATTTTATGAAAATGTAACTTGATATTTCTGGTATGAATTTGGAGGGCATAAAATATTGTTCGTTTACAAAAGATTTGTTTAATACCAGAAAAAAATTATACACTCAAAAAATGGGTAACGTAAGAATTAAGTTAAGATTTACATCCTCTTAAGGCCCATAGTACAACATTTGACGTAGATATCCAACGAAAGTACGTCAGTTCTTGTGCGTTATCTTTGTCAACGGACATCAACTACAACCCTATTGTATGATCGATGCGACACCTACGTCAGGTTTTGCTATGGGCGATGGACTTAAGGCATAACACAATCTTAACATTTTCATTATTATAAGTATAAGTAATTGTTATAAAGTCTTAAAAATGATATGCAGTTAGTCTGACTTAATAATCAAAGTTGAAAATGATATTGGGAGTCAATTTAGTAAAGCGCGTTACTAGCGTGTAGAATAAATTTAGTTCGCGGACAGAAAAATAGCCACCAAGGGGAATTTAGCGACATTAGGAGTATATCTATATATAGCATTCCCGGTGCCCGCCATATTGAAATCACCAGACAGTGTACGGCAAACTTAAATTCCCAATATAACGCAGTGAAATTTTAGATCTTAAAAACTCGTTTTCACTAAACAGTATTTGTCAAAACGGTATGAATCATTTCTTTTTCATACATCGACTTGAAATTTGTAAAATATCTTTATTTTATTTTCAATAATCAAAATTTTCTTAAGGTGCAGCCATTTAAAACAATATTTTAAGGATGAAAAAAACTTTTTTCCTCAAAAAGTTTATATTTTGAAATAATTACATATTATAATAATTACTTTTAAAAACGCATATCCATAGCAGCCCCCATACAACAACACTTTCAAAAATACCCTCCGCCATGACGACAAATTTCCCTTCGGCTATCTATCGTACAGCATCAGCCGCGGCAGCAGTGACGCGCGTTTGACGAATCGACTCCGCGAGTCTCGAGAAAAATGTGCTGTGCCTTCCGCGACTCTGTCTCTCGGCTGCTCTGTTGAGCGTAAAAACGTCGAATAATAATGATTATAATAATAATGAGAGTGTGGTGGCAGGAGGGGAGGGGGGTAGATCGGGTGGCGAGGGTCGCTGACGTCGACGACCATAGAGCCGGGTTCGTTCGCCGCCTCGCTTTTATACCCTCTGTTGTTGTGCTTGATAGTCTCTCTTCCTCCTCCTCCTCCTCTCTCTTGATAATTTTTTCCCCGCTCTTCTCTTTTCCGAGATGACGTTTTTGTTGCTATAGATGCTTTTAGGGAGAACTGTTGAAACGCGAAATGAAACATGTAAATACATTCATTAAATTCGTTTATTAAGAGAATAAGATACCGATTTTTCGTGATATCTCATAATATGAAAATAACGTTAAAAAAAATTACTTTCTATAACACATGCACGTTTTTGCGTTGTCTGATGCATCTTAAAAGTGCTCTAAGTAACCATTTTCCGACCTGTGGGCAAACAAAATGCATATGCATATGAGGAATTCCACAAGAAATCTGCACTTAGGAGGTTTAAAAAATAATAGAAAGAAAGTTGAGACACTCCTCTGCAACCATTCTTCTTTCGTTCTATATAATATATGTGAAAAATAACCAACACGCAAAACATATAATTTTTTAAAAACGTATATCATTTTCTATTATGGGAATTTAACATGGAAATTATGTACTAAAAACGGTCATCATTGATACAACAATTACTTGGCTTTTGAGGGTGCAAACAATTTTTTCACGCAATACAATAGACAGTAGAAAAAGAAACTTTAATTTGAAACGTACTGCGTTTAAAAAGATTAACAATATCAAAAGTTAGTGCGTATAACGTTATATAATCTAATTGTGTTCTAAAAAGTGGCGAGACTCGGACGCGAATCGTGAGCCTCTGGATCCGGATGCAGATACACTCGGCCCTATAGTCTATAGACCGATGCTGCCACGGTAGACTGCAGTTTCTTATCGGCTTCATATGCGCCATTGCGTCACGCTCCGTGACACTTTTTTGCGCTTTATTTTTCGTTTTTCTCGACAGAGTTTGTTTATATGACATTGACGTAAAAAATGTTACATACAAAAAAGTTGTATTTTTTCTAAGATCTACAACTTTACCGTGGAAAATTTAATAAAAATATGAAACTTGTTTAAGATGCAGCTAAAATTCGATTTTTCAATATCTTTAAAAGTTGTCCTATATGTAAATATACTCATCGGATATTACTGAAAATAGATACGTCAGCTTCTATAGTGAAACAAATAACCTCTTCAAGTTTTAGCCGGTTTCACTGCAGTTTCGTTGAGTTATTGCATAAACTTGATTACAGACACATATCCATCCAAATATACATCTACGGGGATGCTTGAAATGTGTTCCTATAGTGTTAAAACATGTTTTTATGCAATAATTTGTTAGTTTTTAAGATATTACACTTTTGCAATGATAAAAATATAAGGATCTTCCTTGGAGCGGTCGTGTCTAACAAATGAAAATAAAAAGAATTTTAAAAATTAAAAGATAAGTCAATTTAAATCATAATGAAAAAAAGAACTGAAACCTTCCTCTTTAAAAAAGCAAATTTTTAATAATTATAAACCCAACGCACCTACAACAGTATCTCTAAGTAGACGTGGAAAAACAGGCGAGAGACCTCTTTATCCCTCGTATAGTTTGCAGCATGCGTCTCCGGCTCGTGTTTATATATTTTCTGTTACCTAAAAATGAAGCCTAGCGTAATTTGTTCCAATGGGTTCTTGTAGTCGAGATGAGGTTTTTACTCCAAATATGCGTTATTTTAATAAAAAAATTATTTTATGCATCCATATATACCTATATATAATCATTTATTATGAGTATATATCATTATATATGACTACACATGGATGGATGCTAAATTGCAAATAAAATTCCATATATAACCATATTTGGCTATATATGACCCTAATATATGATCTTTATAGCCATATATATGTCCATATAGAGGCAAAATTGATGTATGGCCATATATGACTGTATGCCCATATATGCCCATGTATGTTTTTCGTATATGGCCATTTATGTCCATATATCTCTATATATCTCTATATATAAAAGATTTTTTCCCGGGCAGTTCATCTGATGTAATCGAGAAACGACGCTTCTCGAATGTTCTATTGGAGTTTAAAATAAGATTCGTGGGTACAAAAATGGCAATAGGCAAGACACACTTTGCATTGTTTACATGTGGAATTCTTCCGTCTTAATTAGAATTAAAAGTGTAAGTATTTGAGAGCTACATAAATAAAGCACTGTGAGTCTGAAAGTTTTACATCTTCAGACAAAGACGGAAATTTATCCACAGTACAGAAGAACATTAAAAAGAGTCATAATATATTATTATCGTGCTATAATTAATGCATAATGTATAATATACTTGCACAAACATGTAATTGCACTAACAGCATATTCTTTTACAATTAGACTTTATATTCATACATTTTTCAACAACACTTAATAGAAATTCTGTAACACGAGCCTCGACTGCCGCCATCTTTGTGCCCGCGAACCTTATTGTAAACTCCCAATAGACTCTGTTCCATACAGCCAACAAATATTTGTATTCCCCGCACAATTTTATTTGCAGATCTTTGAATATTCATTAACTTTTTATAAATATTGTTGAAACAAAGAATTAAAGCTGAAGAGATTCGTTGCTCGATACGAATAGTTAAAATAAGTTTACCACAAGTGCAAATTTTATTATTTAATGCTAATACTTCAGACGTCGTATTAAGCACCTTTTCTAAACAATTATTAATTGGCTACAATGTGCCGCTAAATCTCTATTGATATAAAAATGAAGCGAATGCACAATTTATTGTGTATGGGTGTTTGTCAAAAAGTTGGCTCTTTTTAAAAGTATGATTTACAAAAAAAATTAAGTCTTTGAATCCGAAAATAAAAAATATGATGTAATAATATTAATCATATAAATAAAGAAAATTAAAATGGGCGAGATCAAAAAACACTTTTATGTAGTTAAAGAAATATTACAATGTTGAAAGTTTCTTATAACCAATTCTTTTAAATTATGAATTAATAAAGTATAACTTTCATTTAATATCGTTTGATATATTTTACCTTATATGAAGTATATCTTGAAAAACCCCCTTCAATTTGCTGTTCTTTTTTAATATAAATTATCCTATGATATTTACTTCCAAAGCTAACGGTAAGTACACGAATTTAAATGTATAACATTTGATAGTGTTCGTAAATTTATGAGTGCCACTGAATATTATATTATACATCACCCAAAATTAATTATCGTAATTTTTTTTATTTATTCAGTTTTACACAATGAAGAAACAAAGTTGAATAAGTTATTTTTAAACATAGAGTAGTAGATTAATTTTGTAGTAAATTCATGGCGTGGAAACCAATAGCCGCATTGCGCGATTTCGGCAAATAATTTTTGTCGACTTGATAATTTTGGACATCGCCCAAAATTGTATTGTAACAACTGATATGTATGGAGAATTTCATCGCGCAACTTGTGCGTGTTGAAACTAAATTTGTAGCTTTCGTAGTTTTTTTTTATTAATAAAGAACAAAAATTTTAACCCTGAAAAATACGATGACTTTTTCATCTCAAGTCATCAAAACTTTCCCTAATATGAATATAAATCTTTAAAACTTTTACCGAATATTGTTTATCATATTCTTCGAGATGTGAAATGTTAACAGAACTACTGCAACATTTTAAGGTCAAATGGCGAATTTTTCAAAATATTTTGTCAAAATCGGAAATTGATTTTTGCGTTTCAAAAGTCGCGTTACAAATTCTCAAAGTAATTACCAACTTTTACCTGTACTAAAATCTTTATTACGCGTTCGCTCGCTTGCCGGCCAAAATGCAAGAATATAATTTTAGTTTGAAATTTGCTTATAAATGGGCGCGGTAATATCGTTGTGCAAAATGCAGCTAAAGGCACTTAGCGATAGCCCGGAACATGTGTGGTGGGTGAAAGGATGCGGAATCAGTGTTAAAATCCTATTTACTTTCCCTCAATGTAGAAAATCGCAGTATAAAAGTGAGAATTTATTGCTCTTAAAAATTACGACTTATATGTTGTCTTAATAACACGCGGTTGCGAGAACAGGCGTCGCGATGCGCATGAAGGCTCCGTGAGCATAATAGTCGCGATCAGGTCGGAAGAGAGCGAGCTCAGCGAGAACAATTAGTTTCATTCTTGCTTCGCCGAAATCAGGAAGGAAGAAAGTAGGAGAATGCGTGCACATGTGTCCTTTCTCGCAAGAAATCAGGCGAGCGAGCGCTTC
This sequence comes from Gastracanthus pulcherrimus, assembly GCA_949152435.1. Classification (NCBI taxonomy): domain Eukaryota; kingdom Metazoa; phylum Arthropoda; class Insecta; order Hymenoptera; family Pteromalidae; genus Gastracanthus; species Gastracanthus pulcherrimus. Next base: position 144,954,160 of record OX424575.1, on the reverse strand, counting down.
AGATCTTGCAAAGGAGAGAAACACAGTGCGCGCGAAAATATGAAATATTATAGTGATGTTGCAAGTGCAAACGGCCCGAACATTATGAGTTAATTAAGGAATTTCTTTTTAAATTTTAAATATCCAGCTCACATGGTTAAAAAGTATTGACAATTTTTATATGAGCATGGCCTCACGCATGCTTAGATAATCTCGTCGTGCGTGTGGAGTCGGTCTCACATCAAAATTACCATTACTTCTTAACCGAAATTGTTTTCGCAAAATGTCTTTAATTTAATCAAAGTTTTTAAAATGGACTGAATCTGTTTTGATTTTGAATGGCTAAATGTAGGAATACAAAAACACTGATAATACAGAAACTTGTATTAGATAATTAGGGTACGTATGTGTGGCCGATGTCCGCAGAGCGGCTAATTAATTCTTAGATTGATTGGTCACTCCGCTGATTGTCCATCGTCGTTAGTTAAAGTCCGAAGTCGTACTTTTACTCCGAATTTTGTCATATGTTACTTCCAAGGAGAGTGCACACACTGTGGGAAACGATTATTCAAATTATCTTCACCTTAATTTGTGTTCAATCATGCGTATTCAACATCAATTTTTAATAATCATCTTCAAATGTTAAAATAACTTCGCATTAGAATAATATTTTTATACGAAACAATTGGAAAAGATTACGGGTGCCGGGATTCATTTTTAGGTACCAGCAACCACCTCCTGAAGTTTGATAAAAATCGTTCCACACAGAGTGTGCACTCTTCTTGTTAGTGCTGATTATACTATGTTTGCTGCCAATCTTATAGAACCCACAGTTTGACAGCTCCATTACTACTCTAATAATATTACAGGAGTTTCCTTTACTTCTAACAATTTTTAAATTTAACTTTCAACATATGTATTGCAGTACTTAGTTCAATAAAGCTTACTTTATAAAGGCATTAAAATGCAAAATAAACTTTATAATAAATAAAAAAGTAAAATATATCTATTTAATACGGACTTAGCGTTACGGACTTTGGTCAATGGATTTGACTATTTGCAGTTTCACCAAGCCTCATTGAACAAATGAACAATGGACGGAATAACCGCTTCATCTCAAACTTTGGCCAACATCGTTCGTACAATCAGCGGAGTGGCCGGTCAATCTATATCCGGATTGACTGTAACAATCGTAACATGCACAAATATGTTTCTAATAAATTTCATGAAATATCTTCCCATTCAGAATTTAGATTTCCGTAAACGAAATTTTTCAGCCATCTTTTTATAATAAATAGTTTTTTAATAATTAAAATGTGAATATCGCATGAAGTCCCAATTAAAATGTAAAAAATAAGAATTTCGTCTCGAATGATTTAGCGAAAACATTTGATTGTTATTTATTTTATAGCCACTTCCTTTTATATTTAAAAAACTATAAATTCGATTTTTCGAATACTATTTTATGAAGAAATATTTTTCGGGAAATAAATACGTATGAAAAATAAAAAAGATTGTTATTTTGAGAACTCTAATGAGGTTAGCAATTAAAATTATTTAAATTAGCGTATTATATTTTTGGGAGATACAAATTAAATAATAGAACAAATTGCTCTATATATCTTTTGCATAAAATGCCGATCCAGTATCTAACGTGGTTTTCAAAACATCTACATTATATTAAGATTTTAAATGTATCCATCCGTCCGTGAGTCCGTGGATGCGTGGGTAAATGGCTAAATGCGTGTGTGGATAAGAGTGTATAGATGGAGGAATGCGTGGGTAGATGGAAGCATATCGATGGATGAATATATGCGTAGCTACTCGAATGGATGTGCGGGTGCAGGTCGTATGGTTTGCTTAGTTGTATGGAATGCTGCGTGGGTGGAGGTCGAATGGTTGCGTAGTTGTATGAATGGATACGTGAGAAGATGGATGCATAGATGAACGAATGGAAGTGTGTGTGGATGTATAAATGGGTGTGTTTAGGGATAAATGCGTGGGTGGAGGTGTGAATGCGTGAGTGGATGGATGCGTGGATGGATGTCGGAATACGAGATTGGGTGGAAGTATATGTGTTATGTTAAAAAATATTAAAAAGAATTTTCAAAAAATCGATTGGATCTACGAAAACAAATAATAAAAATAATTTTAACGAAAAAGTGCTTTGCTCATTTTGTAATACATGTCAAAAGGAGTCGAGTAAACGACGAAAAAAAATCTCGTTTACCATGTTACCTAGCATTGTGTGAGGAAGAAAGTTCCTTTAATAAATATGGTATTGCAAATAGTGCTTTAATGTGACGTGTAGAATCAAGATTTTGAGGTTTTGCAACGGTAAAATTAAAGATATTATTAAGTGTTGACAGCATAAAAATTGTCAGAATTAATGCTTTTAAACATAAAAAGTTATCTGTACTCATAAAAAAAATCTTTTTTTAGGTTTAACCCTGGTCTGTCCCCTTAATGGACTTTATGGCTTTTATGGGGTTTTTGATTTTTATGGGATTTATGGGGCTTATGAGTTTATGGGTTTTACGATGTCTATGGGTTTTCTGGAGTTTATGGGGTTTATGGGTTTTATGACGTATCTGTTGTTTTTTATGCGTTTTATGGGTTTTACGGGGTTTATGATTTTTATGGATTTCTGGAGTTTATGGGGTTTCATGGAGTTTATGGATTTTATGGTGTTTACGGGGTTTACGATTTTAATGGGTTTTATGAGATTTATGAGTTGTTCGGGTTTATGGAGTTTATGGGGTTACATATTTTATGGGTTCTTAGGGTTTCATGGGATTTATGGGTTTTATGGGGCTTATGGTGTTTACAATATGCATGGGTTTGACGGGGGTTTTCGGGTTTTTGGCGTTGATGGGGTTTACAATGTTAATAGGTTTTACGTAGTTTAAGGGTTATTGGGGTTTATGGGTTTAATGGGGTTTCCGTTTTTTATGAGTGTTATGGGTTTTATATGGTTTATGGGTTATTGAGGTTTATAATCTTTATAGGTATTATGGGGCTTATGAGTTTATTTAACTATGTTTATGGGTTTTATGAGGCTTATTGGGGTTCACGATATTTATGGCTTTTACGGTGTTTATGATTTTTATGGATTTTATGGGTTTTATGGGGTTAATGATTTTTATGGATTTATGCGGTTTACTTTTTTGTGGGCTTTATGGCTTTTATGTGGATTTTAGGTTTATGGGGTTTCTGATTTTTATGAGTTTATGGAGTTAATGAGAAAGAAAACAAAACCAAACCAAAACGAAAAGAAACTTGAGGGTGGGAACCTGGAATGTACGCAGTCTACACAGAGCAGGCGCGTTCCGGGAAATCATAAATGAAACTGAGAGATACAATTTAGATTTGGTAGCAATACAAGAAACCCGATGGAAAGATAACGCGATGCTAGGATCCGGTAACTTCACCTTTTTATATGGGGGCGCGAGCGGGCATTCTCTAGGCACCGGATTTCTTGTTAACAAAAGCATCATACATTCCGTTAAAAGTTGCAATTTCGTGAATGACCGACTCTCGTATATCATCATCGAAGGAGCGTGGTATAATTACGTGGTTATTAACGTCCACTGTCCCACGGAGGACAAAGAGGAAGAAGTCAAAAATCTTTATTATGAAACTTTAGAGCAATTAATCGACCAATTCGCGTCTTACGACACCAAAATAGTAGTGGGGGATTTCAATGCTAAAATAGGGAGAGAGGAAATGTTTAGGCCCACCATAGGCAAAGAAAGTCTGCACGAAACCAGCAATGATAACGGTATTATGGTCATAAATTTCGCAGCCGCAAAAGATCTTATAGTCAAGACCACGTGCTTCAAGCACAAGGATATACACAAGGCAACGTGGACATCGCCGGATGGGGCCACGCACAATCAAATCGATCATTTTCTTATTGATAAGAGGCGCCACACGAATGTACTCGACGTAAGGACCTATAGGGGGGCGGATTGCGACTCAGATCATTATCTAGTAGTGGCCAAATTAAGAGCCAGATTAGTAGCCGGTCAAAATAGTAAGCGAGCGAACAAAGTAGAAACCTTTGATATTGGAAAACTACGAAGCGGGATAGAGCGAATCAAGTACCAAGTAGAAGTTAGCAACCGATTTCAGGCGCTCGAGGAAACGGATGAACATACGGGAGTAGATGACGATCCGAACAGGTTGTGGGGGGCTATCGAAAGAACTATAAAAGGGGCCGCGAACAAAGTACTGGGTAAGAAAAAAAGGACGAGGAGCAAACCATGGTTTGATGAAGAGTGCGAACTCTGGTTTGAAAGGCGCAAGAAGGCTAAATTAGATAGTGTACACAATGAAAGCGGTAGGGCCGTAGAAGAATACCATGAAATAAGAAAGCAAGTACGTGTGATTTACAGAAACAAGAAGCGCGAGTATCAGAAAAATGAAATTAGAAAAATAGAAACTAATAGTAGGGAAAATAACCCGCGCGAGATGTACAAAGGAATAAACGCTATTAGGAAGGGTTTTCAGAGTAGATCGCAGTTAATGAAAGATAAGGACGGGAGCCTCGTGACAAGCGAAAATGAACTATTGAAATTATGGAAAGATTATTTCGATAAGTTATTAAACGTGCATGACAACTCCGAGGAAATGGGAGACGAAATCCACACTGCTGAACTCCATATGGACGAAACGACCTACAAAGAAGTAGAGGCCGCGATCAAAAAGCTAAAAAACAATAAGGCCGCAGGAAACGATTCTATACCAGCTGAACTACTTAAATATGGAGGCACCGCGCTTACATCTAAAATTTTTTATCTAGTATGTGCTATTTGGAGAAATGAAACAATACCAGAAAATTGGAAAGAATCCATCATCATACCGATCTTTAAAACGGGAGATAAAACAGACTGTAATAACTACCGGGGAATCTCACTTTTAGCTACCTGCTACAAAGTTCTGTCAAACGTAATACAGGCCAGACTCACACCATTCGCGGAAGATATAATAGGAGATTATCAGTGTGGATTCCGGCGCAACAGGTCAACGAGCGATCAAATGTTTACCATAAGACAATTATTAGAGAAAAAGTGGGAATATTGCGAAACTATACACCAGCTATTTGTGGACTATCATGGAGAAACTGGGCATTCGTGAAGCAGAGGGGGATCTCAGAGTCGGAAAATTCACTTTTGAAAAGGTTAGCGAATTCAGATATTTAGGTACAACTATAAATGATCGAAACGAAATTAAAGCCGAGATTAATAAGAGACTTCATTCGGGTAATGCCTGCTTCTACGCTGTGAACAGATTACTTAAGTCAAAGCTACTGTCGAAAAATGTCAAAATAAGGATATATAGGACTATAATAATGCCGGTAATCTTGTATGGGTGCGAAACCTGGGCGCTCACTAAAGCGGAAGAAAATCGTTTTAGGGTATTTGAAAATAAGGTTCTGCGGAAAATATACGGGCCAAAAAAAGATGAGGAAACTGGGGAGTGGAGGAAACTGCATAATGGCGAGCTACATAATTTGTACGCGTCAGCAAATATTAACAGAATAATAAAATCACGGAGACTAAGATGGGCAGGGCACGTGGCAAGAATGGGCGATGATCGTACAGCAGCGCGCATAATGAAAGGAAAACCGAAAGCAACGCGACCTATTGGTAGACCTAGACGCAGATGGGAGGATAACGTAAAATCAGACGTAACTGAAATTGGGCGGGAAGGCGCGAAATGGATGGGGTTGGCACAAAATAGGGAAACGTGGAAGGCTTGCGTAGATGAGGCGATGAACTTTCGAGTTCGAAATGCCATTTAAAAAAAAAAAAATGGAGTTAATGAGTTTATGGGTTATACGATGTTCATGGGTTTTACGGCGTTTATAAGGTTTACGGGATTTACTCTGTTTATGGCTTTTCTTGGGGTATATGAGGTTTATTAATGGATTTACAAAAAAATGCAATAGGACACGCATAATAGCTCGAGCTAGTGTAAATAATTGTTAATTTTTATTTTATTAAATCGTTAAATGCATATATCGATCCGTGCGACGTTAGGAGCGGGGATTATTTCGCTAGTATTCTATTAAAACAATACTGCTGCTTCTTAAGAGTAAAAACTTTGATTTCCTGTGATAGACAAAAAATCAATTTGTATGAAAAAATTAGGTGTACCCTCACATTTTAATTAAAATTGTATGTATGTATCAACCCGAGCGGGCGCGAATGAGTGAGAGCTTTTTGCTAGTTCAATATCAGTATTTTTTAATGTTTTGGAATGTTTCGTAAATGCAAAATAATAAAATCGATTTGTTCTCATGCAACTGCAAAACATAACTTCATAGTTCTAGACTTATACTTAAGATTAATTTTTCACTAAAAAAATAGAGAACTATTGCTCTAGACAGTAAAAGATCTCAAAATCGTGATGGCCCAGGTTGCCCGCTGACCCTGGCTACTGGACTCTTCCCTATACTGTTTCATTCTTGTACTTGATCGTGCTATTTATGAGTTCCAAAGAAAATAGAATCATTATCGTCGATGATGACACACTTATACCTACATTAAATTCAATGATATTTCTTTCTCGCTGTTGCGCAATATATAAAGACAATTTTGAAAAAAATACTCTCCAAGTTGTAAATTATATTTAAGGTTATATACCCGAGAAAGAAGGATATATCTAATTATACGTAATCATATATAATTATATATAATTATGTACACTTATATATAATTATTATATATAAAATCATTTTTACCCAGGTTGTCAAATTAGTAGAACTCCATCTTAATACAATTTGACACTTGTAGTCACTAATTTAGAATCTATTGAAATATATATGTAGGTTGTTATTTTAACTTTTATTACACCATCTATCTAAGTTTAATTTTTAAGCTAAATTTCAACATTAAGCCAAATTACAAAATTCTGATAAATGCCCATAAAATGTACATGAATCGTTACTGTCTCTCTCTACCACAACCACACTCCTTCTCTCATAATACACACTCCATCTTTCTCGCGCTTTTTATGCCTCGTTCATTCGCCGCATCCCTCTCTTTCCGTTCATTGTCTCTTTTCCGCCTTTTGTCTTTCCGCAGAGCTGAAGAACTCGCTCGTTTGCTCGCTTCGAGAATGTATGTATATGAAACACAGATCGGCACTATAACCCTCGAGGTCTCGTCTGCTGAATATTTTAGGGTGCAATTTCATCCCTCCCACATCGCGGCCCCAACGGGGAACCCCTTTCGTTATTCTGTGTCTCTGGTGTTCGGAGGCGCGTGTATGGGTGTATGTGTGTGTGTGCGTATATGTATGTCTTACTCCATTCGACCGGGCCTGTACTTTGCGAGGACAACGAAATTAATGGTCGGCAGGACTCGCTCCCCCGCGCGTCATTGTCACAATGCAACCTTTATCGATGGCGCATACACATACATAGACACACATACACACAGAAGCAAACAGAAGAGCGCGAATTCTCTTCAAAACACTAAACGGTATTGTTACATTTACAATGTATGAATACTGCAGATATAGTACACTTACATACATACAGCATACACGCACACCCGCATTGTACATTATACATACCTGCATACATGCATACATGCATACATGCATACATGCGCACATACATATATGCATACATACATACATACATACGTGCATTCATACATTCATACTTTCATACATTCATACATTCATACATTCATACATTCATACATTCATACATGCATACATTCATACATTCATACATTCATACATTCATACATGCATACATGCAAACATGCACACATGCGTACATGCGTACACACATACATACATACATACATACATACATACGTAGGGGAAGTTTAGGAAAACGGGGTACAGGGAAAAACGGGGTACCGGCTGAATCTCGTATGATACACGGTGGCGTCATTTCAAATCAGTTGAGATTTCTTTTATATGTTTTAGAAAGATAAAAAAATCAAAACCATTTTATGTACCAGGACGTTGAGGACATAAGTGATGGCATCAAAAACGCTACTGTTGTAAATTTGTACTTACGTATTTATTGATTGGACAGCAAAGGACGTAACTTTAGATAAAATCTAACAAGGCTATGTTATAGATCTACTCAAAACCTTTAAAATTCGACCTCAGAAGTTACAATTTACAAGTTACAATAAGCTATGTATGTATATTAATTTTTAAAACAACTGCTCGATGCACAATGGGGTGGGACAAAACGGTATACCAGAAACATGGGAAAAAACGAACAAACATAAAGAAGAAAAAGATATTTCTTTATAATTTGAAGAATTTTATGTTAAAATGTTAAACATATTAAAATTTATAAAAGATTACCTCAGAGAAATCAGATGATTTTTATAAAAGCTTTTAAATCAGAAACTAGCTATTTTTACAAAAATCGTTAACAATTGTTCACTTTTTATAACAAAATTTGTACAAATTTTCACTTTTCTATTAGGATATGTAAAATGTTAAAATTTATAAATAGTTATTTTTATTCAATTTTTAATATATTTAGATCATGATCTAAATCAATATCAAACAAAATTTTGTATAATGGTTTATATTATTTATTTATAAGCGCTTTATGGCATTTTTATGTTTTATTGTGTAAATAAGATAATATGTAATAAATGAAAATAATTTGTAAGAAAATATTCTTTTAATCATAAAGTATAAGAGAACGAAGCCTTTTGTTAGGTACCCAATTTGGTCCCACTTTCCCCTACATACATACATATATATATACATGTATATATATTAGCATACCCGCACACATATACACACACATACACTCATACATGCACAAATGAGAACACGCACACATACATAAGTACACTTTCCATAAGTATTGTTTTGTGTCTCTTGTATGTGGTCATAGTTACGGCAAAAATGCGCCTAATTTATTTTGGATTGCTACGGAAAAGTGAATTATACTCCAATTAATAATTACGCGTTTCCGGTGGCGTCTGCTGCCGCTAGTCAGCTGCTTTGGATAAATTTAGCCTTTTCGAGTTCTCGTCTCTTTTTTTTACGAATCGGTAAAGTTGGTGATGGTGCACCCGCTGTGCGGTAAACTTTAGGGGATGCACATTGCACGAGTCGTTGAAAGCGTTCCAGTTAAATTCGAGGTTTCTTTTGTCGTTTATACTTTTGCCAGGCGACCTGCTTAAAATTTCACGTTGATTTGTCTGCAGTATTAACTAACAGATTTTCGAGTAGAGTTAATTAAATTGTTTGTAAAAAGTTTGTTTTATTTTACGATTTATTTGCGTGCTTTGTTTTTGTCGTTATATTTTTATGGATTGACAGTGCGTGTTTTATGATTAAATTGAATAAATTTTATTAGAATGTATTTTGTAATCACTTATCATATCGTAAAAACTTTTATATAGGAAAAAATAGATTAGTGAAAGAATTTTCTACTAAAAATATTGAAATAACTCAATTTTTATGTACAAATATTTCGTCATTTGAATGTTGCATAAAAATAAAAAGTTGATTTTTCACATGAAATAGGTAGAATAGCTATTCTAGCTAGAATAGCAAAAAATAATTAGGTCGTATTTTTACTTTAATCATAAAAATGAAAAATTTTAAAGTTACAGACATCTAAAGTTTCCAAGTTTTTGATATATAAATATAGATATACTCTAATGCTACGTGACGTAATGAAAATATAACACCGTAACGTCACGCAAATTTCAAATGGCTGTGATTACTTCAATTTTCGTTAAAATGCAAAAAAAAGAAAAGACAACTTAATGATTTTAGCATAAACTGTTTGAACATGGAATAAAAAAAATCATGCAACAACCAAATTATTAGTGAAATTAGTGATAACAAAATAAATTAATTTATAAATAAATTAATTTTATGAGCAAATATGTAAGAAAATTTTATATTTAAATTACGTTATTAAAATAGTAGAAGATTTCTATTGTCTTACAAAAAATATTATATTGCGTACCAAGGATGAAAGGTAGCCCTTTTTTGCCCGCATAGCGAGAAGGCGAGTGCATATCGTGAGCCGAAGACGAGTATTGCAAACACACAACTTACTTTTAGATTAGTTTTTAGTAAAAAACTTGCAGAGTTATGATCTAAAGTAGAGGTACCATTTCTTCACTAAAAAACGAGTATTTGGGGCATAATTGGCTATATTTCGATAACAGGGGCTCGTTAGGCAAAACGGCGGGTGTTGGGGTTTATTTATAGGCACCAAAAAACAGCTTTCAATACCTCATGAAAATTTTCGACCAGCACTTCGTACACTCCTTGTATTTCCTTATATATTTAAGACACCTAAATATGTAAAAAATCTGTTAATATATTTGTTTAAACTATAACCTTTTATATTAAACTTTTTTAGACAAAGCAAAGGTTTTAATTAGACGAAATATCTTAATTAAGATGAAAAGTCAAGCTTAAAATATAGGTTTTCTCGTTGAAAAAGTTAATGTCCTGCAAAAAGAACACGTTATAACTCACAGATTTAAGGTAAAAAAATTGAGATCCGAACCAAGCGCTGTAATTTCAGCCAAAATCCTGCCAATTTTAAAAACAAAACCCATCCAAAGTCTCAAAACATCCTTCGCTTTCCATTTATTAAAACTCCCGCAGCGCCTCTCCCTCTATACCTATATCCAGGCAAAAACGTTCGTCCAAAACAAGTCGGCTCGAAGAAGGCCGGCGGGCCGCCTGCACATCAGCCGTCTTATATACGGCGCGGATAATAAGGAGGCAGGTGGTGGCGGCTGCTCGGCACGTGCCCCGCTCGCGTCGTGCACCTCTCGGCGCGCGGCGGTCACGTGCTGCTTGCGCCGCGCGTCAAAGACGTTAAAACGTGCAGGAGAGAGAGAGAGAGTGAGTCGCGTGCATTCAGAATATATGTATACACAAGCGAGCCGAGCAGCTGGAAATACTTAACTCTTCGGACAGATTTCGAGAGAGTGGTAGAGGTGGTTCTTTGGTATGGAACGCCGATTATTTTGGATGCATATCGAGCTGAGGTGCTTTACTTTTATAGACGGAGATGGAGATGGAGGCGCGAGATGAGAGATAGAGAGAGAGAGAGAGGTGATAAAAAGTAAGGGGTATTGAGAGTGGAGGTGATTGAGAGGGGGGATCGATGTGCAGCTTGGATTGTATTTTGCTTAATTTATGAGACTGGAATTTGTGTTTTGTTAGACCATTTGAAGAATGCGATAGCTTGGGCAGAATAATACTGTCCTTTGGATGTAGATTCGAATTGTTTGCGCGTGCTTTTAGTGCCAGAATAACTACTATTGACAGGTTATCATATTAGTAATTGAAACTACGAATCTGTCAAGAAAATCAAAATCGCCAACTTTTACATTCTATATATATTTTAGAATTTATCAGTCAATTGTTATCAGGGCAAATGTGTTTTTGTATACGTAGAAGCCTCGATTACTCGTGGAAATTAGTTAATTATTTTAAACTTTTTTTATCACTACGAGTAAATTTATTTCGTTGTACCCAACGTTCCGGACGTATTTTTTGTCGTCCCGTATCAAGGGCTATAATAAATAAAAAATAAATAAACAAAAAACTTATTTAACAATCTAATAATCAAAATTACATATAGATTGTAACGTCTAATAAAATGATCTTTATTCACAGCACTTTTTTTTGTAAACACTCACTCAATTGAAAATAATTTGTTGCTATAGACTATAGAGTTGTTATGATTTATGCTGAGGTATAAATCATAAAAATCATATAATATATAAATACACTATTTTTAGAAAAATGTGTGTGTGTGTGTGTGTGTGTGTGTGTACTTAGGTACCCCTGAAATTATTATTATAATGTTAATCTCCTGTGCATATGCTTATGAAATAGTACGTTCTTTCGCCAAACTCTAAAGCAGCGATTAATATTCATTATAAAAGCTTATATGTCATTTACTTAATATTATGCAACTATTATCTCGTTTAATAGCCAAATTACGTCTTTATCCCCAGGAAATTTTAAATATGTCTTTATTTATGTTAACTATAACAATTCCGAGATACCTACTAACCAATGGAAAACTTGAAATACGTCTTCTACTATTTGTGGCGCAGAATATGAAATATATCTTTATCAGTAAGAAGTTATCGTCGAACATATTCTCTACTACTAAAATAATTCTTGTTTGAGATATTCATATTCACAAATTTTTATCATGAAAATGTAGATACCATAATTGCGCACAATTTATTAATAAAACTTGATAAATTGAAAAAAAAGCATTTATATCCTTTACACTAAATAGAACAAAGTTTTATCTTTTTTCTTCGCGAGAAACAATATTTTTTCACAAAAGAAAGACCACCTCACTCATAATTCTATTCTCTCCTGCAAAACAGACGTCGTATACCACCAATCCTTAACGAACTCTCCCGCACAATAATTTTTTCCTCCGTTCCCCGACGCTCGAATAAGACGTCCCTTTGTGCGCTTTCATTCTCTCTCTCTCTCCCTCTCTTCTCTCTGAACGCAAAAAAGAAGCCCACGCTCACGCGATCGGAAGCGCAGCGTCGACGACGACAACGAAGGAGGAGGACTGTATAGACGCACAAAGACGCGCAGACGACGAGGACGCGGGTCCTTGAACGGGCGGTTAACCCGATGGAAGAAAGCCTCCGGCCCTGCAGGATTTCTTATATATAGAGAGAGAGAGTGCGTGAGGATGGGGATGTCTGCAGGATGAAACCATTCGCAAAGGGGATCTCTATGCGATGTGCGTCGTGGCGCACGGGGATGAGAGGGAGTTTAGTGTAGATGGCGGAAAAATGGTTTTCTTGGTGAATGTGGTGGGTAAGGGGAGAATTTCATTGATAATTAGGATGTTGCATTAATGTTTTAGTTTTATATTTTGGTAGGCTATTGGAAAAAATCGGTGATTTATTTTTATTTGAACAAATTCTAAAGAAGATTTATAGAAGTTTGAAATTATCGTGACGTTATAGAAAATACAGAAACTTAGAGAACATTCATAACTTTCAAATTTATTATTTTTAATAAAAAACGTACAATACAATATAATTTTGACTACGTTATTTTACCTGATACTCGAAATTTAAATTATTTTTTTCAATATCGAAATTACTAAACAATTCATATTTAACATGAGATATCTTGATTTCACTGGCGAAATTACCCTGATAAAAGTTATCTTACTGAAGAGTAAAAATTGCCCTAATTCATAGTAAAATTTACTTTACTGATCGGTAATAATTATTTTAAAAAACTTTAGTTTTTACATTCATCAGGATAAGTTCTCCTGTGACTCAGGATGTCCGATTGTTTTAATTTTCAGGGTTATATTTATCACAGAATTCAAACGGTGTAGGAACATTTTTAACTTTCCTACGCTGTAATTTATTTTATGATATTTGAATTCAATTGAATGTAAATCTGTATTCATATGCGCTGCAATAATCTGTAATCTGTTAAATTGAAGTTGTACTATTTATGTTTCATTTAAGAGGTTAAAGATGATAATTTAACGAAGGGTTTTTTATTAGCGGTACAAAATACCTATATACATAATTGACGAGTATTTTGCATCAATATACTCGTTTTAATCAGTAGGAAGGTTAAAGATCACAATTATTTTAAAAATATAATCTTTTTTTAATGAATTTTTAAAGATTTGTCCTGTTAAAAGTTATTTATAATAATTGCTTTTTAGTAATTTGTTTTATAACTCTAGATCCTAAAATAAAATTATTGCAAAATACATACATGAGAAATTTGTTAAAATCATTTAAAAAATATGTGTAACTAATCTCAACGGAGAATATAAAAAATTATAAATACATTTTTAACGGATTATTTCTTTGTATTAAAAATTTTACGTTTGGATTTGGCAATATTTTTTGTAGATTAAAAAATATAAAATGTAACTTCCGAAATTTATACAGGTATATACACTTAATGTAAACATCTGATCGATTTTTTTAATTTATTTGAAATCTTTCAATCAACTTAGCGAAAACGAGTATTCGACCCAATAGAATTGCAGTATTTAAAATATTCAAACCATTTCGATTAGTACATTTTCTTAAAAAATAATTGGACATTGCTTCCTCGTATAGAAGAATAGGATATAGTCAGTTATTTTAAAGTATATTCTCGGAACTTTTTCATAATTTCAAACGCGCGTAGATTCGCACTCGAGATTTATCACGCTTACTATTGTTTTGACAAAAACTGCAGCGCAAAAACTGACATTAACAGTCAAGAGCAGTTCTAGCTGTCAGTTACTATTCATGCAATAAATTTGGCCACTGCTAGCTGCTTTGATATGAAATATTCCGATTTTATCCAATATTCATCATATATAGTTCATCGCTTTAATGAATGTAATGAAATAAAGTAATTTTTAATATTTCAAATGATATCTACGTTATAATTCAGATAATAACTAAAAACAAATTGACTATAATAGTTTTACTTTCTAACCAAATTATGCCGCAAAACTGCGCCAATTTGCGCAATTATTCATTTTCAACGTCAATTCCTGTAAAATATTTTAATTAAAAATAGCTACTCCTGTACCATCCTCGTCTGTATACACACTTCCATCGAATTCCTCGCTGTATTAAATTACCGGTTTTTCGGGTCGAGCTTCGGTGAATTGCGCCGCGCCGTTTCCGTATATACACCAAGGGGTAGATTTTTCTATAAGGGTCATTGAAACTTTGAGAGGTCCAGGGCCGAGGCCAGTGGCTGGGTGCGCTCCGTGTATACATATACATACTCTATTCACGAATTTTCCTTCCTCGCTCTCTCTTGCTCTCTTGCTCTCGAGGATATTTCTCGTTCGTCCGCCAATTTCCTAGAGTACTTCGAGTCTGTTTGCCGGCCCTGCGGAAGTATTTCCATACCCTGAGCAAAGGTTTTTTTCTCAACTCTCTCTTTCTCTATCTCTCTCTCTCTCTCTCTCTCTCGCTCTCTCAAAGGAGTAGCCGGGACCGACCGGCCGCTCCCGCGCGCATTCAAGTATTTGCCTGCTGGATTAAGGGGAAGGCTGCTTTTTTGCTGCGTTTCGGTGGATAAAAAGGAAGCAAGCGAGAGCGTTGCTTGTTTGTTCGACAAATATAATGCTTTGTAAATTGTACTCTTATTTGTTTGCGAGTTGGGCTTTACATTAATCATTGGTGAATTATATTTTATCATTTATATATATGTATATTTCGTAGGGGGAAGGTGCATTTTATTCATACCATCTTAATTATTTATATTAAATAATATTAGTAACAATGACGATATTTGAATCTACAAACTATTTTTTATATAAAAATTCAATCTTTTTAAGATATTGTTTTGAAAATGTTTTGTTTTTTATGCTTTATATAATTTTATTGTTAAAATGGATTTTTTTAGGATCTAGAAATCATCTTACAAAATGTTCGGTTTTCATTAGAGTGGATTCTATCTAATTAATCATCGCTTTATCAAGAGGAGACCTCAAGAATAAAAAAAATCCTTTGTAAATTGAACTCCATTTTAGAATTTTCTAATTTAGAGTCCAGACTCACAATAAACTACCCTGGAAACCTGTGAAGTAAACCAACTTTTAATGAAAATTTTTTGTTAAATTTGCATAGGTTTATCTTACCCTCGTTACAGGAAGGGCTGAGAATGAATATTTATTATGTATTATAATTAAATATAATATGTACCAGTTTTGTTAAAAATGCTATTCTGTATATATGCAGAAAACAATTGTTTAATTCTGAAAAACTATATTTAGTAAAAAATAATCCGTTTGTGGTTAAATAAAACGATTTCTTAAACTAGTATCTAATTACCCATTTCTTATCGATCTTTTGTAAACTAGTTTCAGTTTAAAAAGTGTCATATATAAGTAGTCTTCATTACTAGTGATTGTTTGCAGACTTAATTATATATTTATATCGTTTGGGCAATACAATCGTTTTAATTAATAAAACTGTTTTTTATTAATAAAGGACAATTATTTACTAGTAGAATAAAATGACTATGAAACTGTTTCATTTCTACCAGTGCACATATTTTTATTTCTTTATAAAATATGTATGACAATTATTGTTATCTGAAAAATAGTACCAATTTCCAATAATAGAGTGTTTCTATAATAAGTATCTGTTCAACCCATTTTCACTCATTTCCAAGGTACACGTACACTTTTTATTTCGTACAATTATTATATTGTACGAATTTGTATCGCGCTAGAAATAGGATTAAAAAATTGTGACACTACTACACTCTTCTCTTTAGGGTGCGATACACCCATTTGTGAATTCCTCAAGTGCATTCCCGCAACCCAGCATGAAAAGAAAAAAAAGACAACACCATACCAACGCGACAGCAGCCGGGGTACCTAAAGATACCGACGCTTGATACGGGAAAAGGTGCGTCGCTCGCGTCGCGCACGCGCGTCTCTCCGTATCCACACGGAAAAATGGGAAACGGAGCGAGAGCGACATCGGTTAGCTAATAATAGTAATGACGCGCTCGAGCCGAGCCGAGGGGATAAGGAGCGAGGAGAGAGAGGGAAAGAAAAAAAAAGGAGATAACGCTCTCGCCGCACCACCTGTCCCTCGCGTATAAGCAAGCCCGCATGCGCGAGCTGCCGCAAGAAGCGGCGTCTTGGAAGGAGTTGCAAGGTGAGCATCCGTCTTACGGCGGGTGCGCGGGCGCGCGGGCGCGGGTTTTGTAAAATTAACCCGTGTTGTCGCGCGAGGCCGTGGAAGAAGAAAATAAAATGTTTATTGTTTATAAGGTGGTGCCAGCAGTTTGTATGTATGGGGGATTGATAGGGTAGTGCGTTGCGCTAAGTGGTGCACTTAACCCTTTTTCAGTTACGAAATTTTCTTTTGCATCGTTTTTCTAAGCATTTTGTGCTCGAGGATCTCTTAGCTTGCTGATTTTGATCTATTAATTGGGTTTGTGATTTTCAAGCTCAAAAATCTGATGATGGTTACGTAATCGATAAAGAAATTATATATATCTTTTGTATTTGCATCATTCAACAGTTAAACAATTTTATACGCATAACTGTTATGGAAGTACTTTGAGAAAATGGAAAACTGTATTATGGCATGAAATATTTCAAATAATATTATTTCAAGTAGGTCCATAAAATTTTAGAATAGATCAAAGAAGTTGAGTGGGTTATACACTATAACTAAATACTATATTGTATACCAAGGGTATAAAGTAGGCCTTTTTGCTCGCATGTGAGTTTGAAAAGACAAAAGGGAAAAATAGTATATTACGCACCTAGGGAGGAAAAGAGTTGGCTAGTCCACGCCAGTCAGAGCCTTCGACTCGGGTGGAAATGTACACGTGCTCTGGGGTTGCCCATTTTTCACCCGTGGTGCGTGTGCTATTTTTCGCCACAGTGAGCCGAAAGTACCACATTTTAGTTTCTAAACCGAGTAAAAATGTGGTTCTTTCGTCCCGCTGAAGCGAAAAAGGCTTTTTCACCGTGGTGCACACCGTATTTTTTATGATACGTGTACAGATCTCATGCTTTTTATGCATGTGAAGCGAGATACAAAAAAATAGTCGTTTTGCAACACGGCAAACATGCGCCTGTTAGACTGAATAATCAAGCCAAACATGTGACCCCTAAACATCTGGTGTCATCCGGATGGTACCCCAGGTTTCAGATGGCCTAAACACTTTTAGAACGCATTTTTAAAAAATAGTCATTGAAATCATCAGGCTACTAGGGTGTTTAGGCTCCCATAAACATGTGGTATCATTTAGATGATACCACAGGTTTTGCTTGAGGGGGAAGGGAGGGAGGGGGGGGGGGGGCTAAACACTTTCAGGACCTTTTTCAAAAACATTTCGTTAGCGGCCAAAAAGTATCTTTAAGAGATCAAATATAAATTTAAAAGCTCACTACTTTTTAATCATCTTAAAAAATAAGGAGGAGGTTCTATATGAAAAATCATGCTTGTGATACGAAAAGGATTTAACTTCATCGTCAAAAATCAATAATAAAATGCCGATTTCATTATTTTCAGTACCGTGAAACGGGGTGGCATTGGTCGGCGGGGTGACTTTAGTACAGTTCTTTATAAGTTTACAGGTGGGACATTGGTACTCTAATTTCAAATAACGCACTTGCAAAAGTTATTTTTATCATTATATGAATGATCTGTAATATAGCTATTAAAAATATTATCAAAGTCACCCCATTTTACGGTGGTATTATATTATACAAGGTTTTAAATTTGTTTGTATATTAATATTATGTTACAATGTATATAGAAATACATATAAAAAATACTTTATTTATCTTTTTATGATGCACTAAAAAATCTGAAAAATAATAAAAGTTTTTGTAGTCGGGCTCCTCGAGGCATCCATAAAATACGGCCCTCTATGAAAAACATAACCTTAAGTTAAAATTTAATTTTACTTTTTTATTTATATGTGATTGGCGTGAAAAAAGATAAAAATACATTCAATTTTGTGTGCCCCTTTGTAATTCGATATAAGTAATAAGAAGAATATTTTTTTGTTCAGCCCGCACCTCAACTCAATCTTCTAAAATTCCGAGAACTTTGCTTTGAAGACAAACGAGAATTTTTCAAACTACTTATTTCGGGAGCCACGAAGCTGCACATTAAAACAACACAATTATTCCCAAGACATGACCAGAAGGGCTGTTGCTGCCGCCAGAAACGGCCAGAAATGAACAAAAGAGACCAGCCTCCTTTTTTCTTACCATAATCTTCAGACTCTGCACATAACAAAAAATGTATTGAATATACACGAAAGGTGTCGAAAAGGAACGAAGAGAGCAAAGTTTCAAAAATCTTCTTCAGGAGATTTTGGTCATTATACAAAGCAGCGTCTTCTTCGTCTTCTGTGCTCGGGGTATTGCGAAAAGAAGCTGTGAACTGATACTTAGATGAGGAAGAGAGAGAAGAAACAAACGAGTTTGAAATAAGGAGAGCTAAAAAAAGTATGGAGGGTATAAAGTTAAGAGACTGAGATTTTAAATGGAGCTTGGTAGCAGCAACCAAGAATTTAAAAGTCTTGATGAACTTTGTATCAAACTTCAAATCAGATTAAGAAACAATTTTTTTTTGTTTTATCTTATGTTTAGTTAATTAAATGTTTTATATTATGTTTCATAATTTTTAAGAAGTTTCACAAAAGTAGAGTTAAATGTATAATGACAAATGATTTATGTTGATCAGCATAGAAATGATCACTTTAGATATAATACGCTACAAACTGAATTTTGTATAAATATTGGTGCTACAACAATTCTTACGTAAAAAATTAAGATTTAATAAGCAAAAGAAAGATCAAAAAAGAACATTTAATATTTTAACAAAATTAAGTTTTGCTTCATTTATTGGATATGATAAGAGAATATTTAATATTGTTTATCGTATATCAAAGAAATAGTAGAAGTTCTTGTTAATTATTAAAGTTATTTAACTTATATTTAAATTACTGATGATTTTGGAATTTGATTTAATACAACGTAAATTTATTTGTATCTTTTCACCTTATACTATCTTTAATTCATATATCCTTAATGCTGTATTCATTAAGTTTACTGTATATTATGTAAATATATGTAAATGGGCTATTTTAGTGCATTTTTTCGAAATAAAAAAATACATTTAAAAATTAATTAATGCATTAAAAAAATATTTATCGTTTTTTATAACCAATGAAAAGAAAGACCAAGAAAATTTCTTCCTGCAAAATTGGAAATGTAAAGAGGTACGTATATCATGCGTTTTACGTATCTTCTACTCTTAATTTACGCAATAGAAATCTACTCTCACCCACTAATCATCCTTATCAAACTCTCAACTCCATCTTCACAAAACGTTAGCTTCGTACAAAGCCCCACATCCTCCCATATACGTACCGCAAGACACAAGAGCGCCGAGCGATGCGCTACAAAAAAAGAACAGTAAAATAAAAAAGCAGCAGGAATATAAAAAAAGAGGAGCAGCGAGGCGTACGCACACACACACGCACATATAAATACATTCGAGAGGATAAAGAGGAATGAGGAGGAGGAGGAAAGGAAGGAAGAAGGGCAGGTGTTTGCGGGCAGTCGGCGGCCGCCTAGCAGCTGCCTCCCACCTGGGACGTTGTCTTTCACGTTCGAAGCCGAATATCCCTCTTTACCCTCCTGCCGCTGTCTCGTCCGAGTTGTTATTGGCATTGCTCGCGTGTTTTCGTGCTATGCGCCGCAGACGCCGCGATGCCCTGTCTCCGCGTACCGATCGGTCGAGACTCTATTTAACTTGAATGTTGTGTAACATTCGTATGCTGATTACAAGGCAAACTTGAGTGAACAGAGTCGATAGAATGTCTTCTTTATCGGTTTTAACAGTAACAAAGATTGGTTTATGTAGATAATAGAACAAATGTTATTCGATGATAAATATTAAGTAGAGCCCGTATTGATTAGGGTACGGATACAGCGTATGAGGCCTGCAGTTCCGATACGAGTTTCTATACCGGTCGACGAAGTTTTCCAAGGGCCCGCGGCAGTTCTCTGACGTTTGTATACGCAGTGTGCCTACAGAGGAGATGAGAAGTTCGAAGTTGCAGTAATGGGATGTTCCGAGGTGTGAACTGATGGGGATGTTTTTTTTGCAAGTTTTTGACCAGTATTTGACTTAGTTTCGAGAAATATATATATATTATCAAAATACATTTTTTTATATAGAAAGACATCTTTATGCGCAAAAGTCTTTTGTAAAATATATCGTTATATATTTATTTCAGAAAACTGGCTGGTATGTATTTTGAAACTATATGCGTAGGAAAAGTTGTATTTCTTGTTTCAAGTGGTCACTAACGCGTAACGTCATGCTTTAGCGGCACTAGACCTATGGTACGTTACAGATTTCGGTGTAAGATTAGCCAATTTAATAGAACCTTGGGTTTGTTTGGATATCATCGAAACGTGTTTAGTTATTTTTCAATAAGTTTTAAACAATTTTTCTTTCTAAAAATGTTAGGAATAAATCAATTAGTAAACATTTTTCTTTTTTATCAACTCATACGTAATTAGGTATTGAACCATGAATATCAATTTAAAAAGGCTTCTTTTCTATATAGAAAAATTATTTATAAAAATTATTAATGACATTTTCGTTATTTATTTTAACTTCAAATTAAGAAAAACGATTTTCTGATTGAATTCTTGGAAAAAATTCAACAATAAATTAAATAAAAACACATAATGGATTTATATTTTGTAATAAATCGTTTTTAATAAAAATTAAATTTTCAAGAAAAAACTTCGTATTCTCGAGTGCATAGCGCGACACAAAGCAGACGCTTATAAGATAGGATGCGCAAAACGCGCGTATATTATATGACGTTCTATCTTTTCACATTCGCGTCCACGTTGCGTCGTGCAGTGCACTCGAGTATTCCAAGATTTTAGTGTAATAAACTTATTACTAAGCAACCCTTTTTTAAAAGTAAACTCTATTATTATGTAGCTTCGAGTGAGAATTAGGTGTTAGTTATTTCTAAATCATATGATATGATATATGACACATGACGCAATAAACGGTAATACAATAATTATTATCAAGCCAAGAACCTTTATGACAAATATTTAAATTTAAAATAGAAAAACTTATCTTTAAAGTGTCTTACAAAAGAAATCATTTTTACGTTAATAACAGAGATGGACAGTCATCACAATTCTATCAACACCCACATCTTTTTAAACTTTAAAACACTTCTAACCACCATCCACTGCACGATTTTCCTTAACTGACGATAAAATCTCTCATACCTCATTCAATTCACAAAAACTAGAGAGAAACAGAGAGAATGACTCGAAGAGAGCATCACGAAAATCCACCCCTGACGAGAGATCCTTTTATCTGCTGGCCGTTCCGATCCGCTCCATTTACGCGCGCGCACGCCACACGTGAAACGCATTTACGCGCAGCAGTAGCACCTGGCCCTCGTCCTATATATATATGCGGCCGCGGACGATGACGATGTAAGCGCCCATTCGTGCATGCAGCGCACGCCTATTCGTTCTTCTCTGATGCTCTGAGCACGCGTGTTCCTCTCTCTTGGAAACGTCGGGCCTTTCTTGCGTTTATGTACCAGCTCTTTTGGTGGTGTATTTTTTTTGTGCAGGGGAGTATGTGGGACGATTTTACGGTGAAAGTCGTTTGCATATTGGAAGATGGGAGAGGAGTAAAGGAGGGCTTGCCGTTAAATTGTTTTTGTCATGGTTAGCTATTGTATTGGGTGTAGAAGTAAATTTAGTTACCGTCACGGACCCAGTTCCTGATCATTTGGTTACATTTATTTCTATTTTGACTTGAATGTATACAAAATTTGTTTTAAAAAAATAATTAGTAATAGTAAATTATTTCGTAGTCATATAAAAGAACTTTAAAAGTTACTAGTAAAATACATTTTTAAGATAAAAAAATGTTAAAGTTGGACGTGGTTGACAACGTCATGATTGACACCATGCTACTCAAGTTGAATAGAAGTGAGCATGCAAAGAAATTTATATCATTTGTTTAAAATTTTGTAATAGATCGTAGAAAAACTTATGTATAATTAAGTTATTCAACAGTTTATTCGTATAAACCACTTAAAACATTCGTATAGAATATTATTGATATTTGTAAAAACGTGTGATTAGAAATGGTTTTAAATAATGTCTGTCTGTCTGTATGTATGTATGTATGTATGAATGTATGGATGTGTGTACATACATATATGTGATAAAAAAATGTGTCACGAGAACTATTCAAGGAAAGCACGTTATGAACTGAAATTTTGAAGTCATATGAGGTATTGCTCAACTTAGAACTGGTTAGATTTTGGAGCTGATTAGATAATAAAAAGTACATTTAAAACAGACATAGTAACTTAAAAGATTTTGTAAAGATCTAAAAATATTTTTTATTTTATACGCTAAATATCTTTAAAATACATATGTTTTCGTAAAGTACACATAATTTCCTTTCAATTGATATATCTAGCAATAATTTTAAAGTTTTTTTTGTAACAGAAAAAGAAAAATATAAATTTTAGATTTTGTAAAAATTAAGAAATCTTTTTCTTTATACAGTCGAACCTCGAACACTGCTCCCACGAACACTAATTTACCTGGAACACTGCACCAACAAAACCTCGAACATGCTCGACTTATTTTCAAGAACTTGTTACCTCGACTTTTTCAATGCAAAATGTTATGTTAGTACGACAATATTAAGTTACCTTATAATGTATAGATATATAGAACCTAGCAGGAATAGTACATTGTGCAACTAGGGGGAAAATGGGCTTTTATAAGTGAGGATGATGATTGAGCACGAGTGAAGGCGCCCGAGATGTACACGGGTGTTCAAGTCATCATCTGAGTCTGAAAAAGCCCTTTCCACCCGTGTTACACACCGTATTTTGTATAACAAGTGTGTGAATAGGGCCTTTTTCATGCATTCAAAGTGAATGGGGACATGGGCATTTTGAGTTGTCCACCAGACCTACGAAATAAAATAAATAATTTTTATAGAAATTTTGAACTTTTTTCAAAATTTTGAATTTTTTCAAATTGTTTAATTTTTTTTAAATTATGAATTTTTTGAAAAATTTTTGGCCTTATTTTTTGAGATTTTTAGGAGCGGGAGGGCATGTACATTACCTCCCACTTCGGCAAAGACGCTCGGAATGCCCAGTTTTCCATTCGTTTTGCCAGCATGGAAAAAGGCCTTTTTTACGCACGTGTTGATAAAAGTTGATTGTTTCGAGCAGTGTTCATGATTATTTTTCCCGACCACGATCAGTGTTTGAGGTACGACTGTACATCAAACACATTGAAAAGGTGAACGTTTTCTCGAAATAGACGTAAATTTCTTCCAATTGATATAATAGCAATTTTCTTAGTGCTATAGTTGTCAAAAAAATACGATGAATTTTTGAATACGCATTTTTCTAAAATCGGTAATTTTAGCAAATTATTCAATCTCTGGTTTTAAAGGTCACAACAAAATTTTTTTTTTCATTTATTTATTTTAAGTCGCATCAACATCAAGGTTATTAGCGACCACGTGGATAATACAAATTACAGATTTATAAAATACATAAATAGATGTACACAAAATTACATATTACAATTATTCATATTACAATGCCACAATGATACAGATATTTTTTATATTTACAATAAATTTACAATGTTCGTGAATCTTAGAAATTTTAAAATATTTTTGATACAGTCGATGTTATTCAGATCTAGTTTCAGGTTTTGCGTAAACTTGAAAGCTCTTCTCTGCTGCTTTACTTGAGACAGTCTGGTTATTGTTACTTGATCTTTACGGATAAGTTTATTTATAAGACTGTAACTGTAAATATTATCCCGGACAAGTTTCAATGGAGTGTTTTAAACATTTTTTGTTTAACAATAATAATGTATTTCTCGCGTTCAGACATAATAAAAATATAATTCGAGTTTAAAGATTTTTTCAGACTGGCAATACTTGAACGCTTGTACTTAGTGAATGTATTATAGTATTATATGTTGTGATGTTCATAATATTTATTAAATCAATAATAATGTTGAATACAACGAAGAGGCCGAAAGTAACTATCTAATCCTAACCTCGATTCAGCTTTTGAGTACAAATAAATAATGTTAAAATAATTTATTACTGTCGTTGCAGAACTTGTATAGCGATAAAATAATTATACCCAAGAACATGTAATTCCGCAGATACAATTTCACCTAGAATCATGTGAGGAATAAAGTTCCTTTAATAAATATGGAATTGAAAATAATGATTTATTGTGACGTATAGGATCAAGATTTTTGAGGTTTTACAACGGTAAAATTTAAGATATTATTATGCTTTAATAGCATAACATTTTTTTAGAAGGAGTGCTTTTAAAAATAGAAAGTTTTCTGGACTCGTAAATAAAGTATAAGTGATAAAATAAGAAGGAAAACTCGCGCTGATACTCCTACAGAGTCTAACATATATAATATAAAGGGTCGGTTATTTTAGATATGTTAGACTCTGTAGGAGTATCAGCACGAGTTTTCCTTCTCATAAGGAAACCTTATATCATATAAAGGGTCGGTTATTTTAGATAAGGTTCTACACTCTCGGCGTGCAGCGTGGCGATGAGGATCTGAGGGCTGGATCGATGATGGCGAAGATATCTGAGATGATTCTCTTTCTGCCATCAGTGTCGAACAACGAGAACCCTCTCCTGTCGCAAATATCAACATAGCTAAGTGTTCCGATGTTCAGAAAATAAATCAGCATGTAATATAGGCAAATGCAGCCCCCCTGAGAATTCTATATTATTGAAATAAGACTATTTATAATAATAATCTTATATAATAAACAATGATTTACTGTTCATCAATAAAAAAATATCGTCAATTATTTTCCTACCACTGAAATCTTAGCAGAAATATTAATTTTTCGATTTTAGGTATTTTTTATGCGACTATATCGGATGGATTCTTAGTTTGGGATCGTTTTAAGCATAATTTAACAGAAAAAAAAAATTTCTCCCTATCAACAAAGGCTCGTCAGCGTTAAAGGATTAACCCAGGCCTGCTCCCTTGTATGCAAACAAGAATAACGTAGTTATTCATTTTGCCTCCTAAAAGATTGACAAACTCTTTCCTTATTATTATAGCATTATTTTATTCAGTTCGAATTTCCATTATAAGCTTCTCTGAATCAGTTTTTCAGGACCTCTCTTTGAGAAAGCATTCTGCTAAAGTAGTTAGCAGCAGTTTTAATATTGTTAATTAAAAAAGAATACACTACTAATCTTTAAGGGAACCTAACCACCTTAAACTTTTAATTAAATTACTTACAACTCTCAAAATCATGTAGACGTTGAAAAAGGGCAGTTTTTCTTCGGTAGCTATTTTTAAGGTAATCTAACAACTAAAAGAAAAAATGCTTTCCGATATATTTCGATAAAATATTTAAATTTACTAAGAAAGAAAATGTAATATATGATGTAATGTAATAATTCATTCTTACCTAAAACTATATATAACCAATTTAATTAAAGTTTTAAGGTGGTCCGGTCCCCCTAAGGGTGCCGTTTATTCGAAAAATAATTTTCTGTTATAAAAATGTACATAGTATCAGAAAATGAAATAAAAAAAACGATATTTTTGTTAAATTTTACTACAGGACCACTTTAAGGGGACCAACTTGAGTTAAGCTCGAAAAAAGAATTCTTTCTAACATTTGCATAGAAAAGGCCCCTTTTCAATGTATAAAAAGCGAATTGAAAATCGAAAATTCCGAGCGTCCCCGTTGCAGCGGGAAGGAATGGACACATTTTTTCCCGCTCCGTTAACATTCCTTACCGCACAAAAAAGGGGCCTTACGTGCACTTATTAGAAAAAATAAGGTGCGTAATAAGGAGAGAAAGGGTTTTTCAGACGCGGATGATGATTTGAGCACTCGCGGTAGTCTAGGGAGCCTTCGGCTTGTGCTCAATCATCATCCTCGCATAGAAAAACTCCACTATCTCCCGTTGTTGCACAATGTACTATTTTTTTGAGCCGATAAAAAAATTTGTATAACACGTGTATTGAAAAGGCTCCTTTTCAATGCATGTAAAGTCCACAGAAAATCGACGATCTCTAGCATCTGTGCAGCGGGGAGAAAATATTTTCTCCCCGCTCCGCCAGAAACACACTTAAAAAACTTAAAATAGTGCATACAAACCTAAAAGCGTATCTGCTATAGATACTCTTTTTGATTTGGGAATGTCGGTCCCGCGCCGGTAAAGAAAATAGATGAAGAAAAATACATGTAGATACCCACTTCTTCGTTGGTATTGGAGGGTAATATCCTTTATCCAACTTTTGCACTCAAAACACCATATCTACATATTTTTGTAAAAAGCTTTTAATACAAACTTTACTACCCCGTATGCTATATGTAATAAATTAATATATTAATAACCTTAAATAATGAAACTTGGTATGCAGAAGTTTTTGGGGTCGCTGATTACAAAGCAGCAGTCAGAATTTCAAAAAACAAAATGGCGGAGTCAGTTAGTATAGTGTTTACTCAATTTTATGCACATTTCGATAATAAGTGATAAAATTTGATATACAGGGGATTTCGGGGCTGCTGATTACCAAATTGAATTTCAATAACCATTGCATATTGAGTTTTACCAATTTTTCCTAAAAGTAAAAAATTGTAAAGATTTGTCCTATCCATTATAATTGTCTGTATGATGATTTTATACTACACTGAGAGAATAAAGTCTTTAATTTAAGTATACGTATGTGCACTTGAGAAATAATCATAGGTGAGCTTTATTTCAAATATAGATTTATTAGATATGTATGCAGGATGTAATCAAATCAAATACCTTGATTGCTTTCCGGAAACACATATTTTTTAATTGTTAATTAATAATCGACTAAAAACACAAACACAAAGTCAAGTAAAGTAACCAGTCCCTTCTGTTATGATTTCTGCCGAAGCAAATCGGCAGGCACAGTATTAGTAAGTTAAGCCCAATTACATTTCCTTTGCCCTCGCGATATCCTCGTGCTGGCTCTGCCATTTTGTTTTTTCAAATTTTGACTTTTGATTCGTAATCAGCGACCTCGAAACCCCCTGTATTCCAAATTGTACCAATTTTTATCGAATTATACATAAGATGAAGTAAACACTATTGTTACTGACTCCACCATTTTGTTGTTTGAAATTCTGACCTTTGAATCGTAATCAGCGACCCCGTAAACTACTGTACACCAAATTTTACCAAAATTTATCGAAATTGTAATACAATTAAGTAAACTTTTACTGATGCAAGCATGATATACTACTTCTTTAAGTAATATTGATATTGAAAAAAAAGTGAAATAATATATTTTATCCGCAGTTGAAGCCTTACATGTATATTAAAATCATATCGACAAAAGTGACAAATCATATTGGCATCACAATCGTATTAAAATTTTAAGAAAGAATTGTATGTGATACTGTAATACTGAATTTTTGTATAAAATCCCTTTTTGAAGATGTAAATACCTACTTTCTTCATTAGTAAAGCGGCTGAATCTCGCAGACTTTTTATTAACCAATTTTAAGCACCAATTTTAACCGTATCTGCAGTTTCTCATACAAACACTTGCAAACATTAAATATTTTTGCTCTATTAAATAGAGCAGGTTCGTTTTAGTAAAAAGTGATGAACAGTCTTTGAAATTATCGCGCATGTGAAAAGGAACTGATGTAAACGCGTTTTATCGATTTTCACAATTTCAGTCCGAATGCAGAAACCCACTATCTTCAGTTGCACTTCAGAATGGTAATATTTTGTATCCCGTAGGAACAATATATTGAGGATTTACAACGGTAAAATTACAGTTATTATCTAGTATTTATAGTAAAACAAATTTCAGAATGGTTGATTTTAATGGAAAACTTTTTATCGGCTCATGAAGAAAAATTTCTTTTTTACAGTTTACCTCAGGCTGGCCCTCTTAAAAGTATGTCGTTTACTTTAGGTGGAAAAAGCAAGCTAGACAAAAAAATCACAGTTATGCTATATGTTCAAAAGGCAAGAATAAAATGCACCAAGTGCATTATTTCCAAGGATATTTGAACTATGTTTCCTGAAAGTTTCCGAAACTCTTGAAGGACGAAAATGGGTAAAACAGTTATAAAAATTACGGTTTTTAGCCGTTTTAATAAATTAAATAATTAAAAAATACGGTTTCTTCGTAATAAAAAATTACATGGCGAATACAGAATTGAATAAATTATTCATTTTGGAGACTAATCGAATATCTGGGAATAGCTATGGCTAAGAAAATCATAAACATTGTGGTTTTTAGCCATTTTAATGAATAAATTAATTAAAAAATTCGTTTTTTTCGTAATTATTAAGAAAGCATAGTTTATGATATCTTTTGATAAGAAGCGAATAAATTACTATCTTTTTTATATTATACATTCTAAGTTAATCCTCGGTCAAATGTTTCAATAGATAACGTATAATGAAA
The DNA here is from genome assembly GCA_949152435.1 of Gastracanthus pulcherrimus. NCBI lineage: Eukaryota > Metazoa > Arthropoda > Insecta > Hymenoptera > Pteromalidae > Gastracanthus > Gastracanthus pulcherrimus. Next base: position 144,925,116 of record OX424575.1, on the reverse strand, counting down.
CGTGACATGTTGAGGCTCTAAATTAGTTAATCGAATACAATTAAAACCATGTTTGCCTCGTGTATTATTATTGTTACGTGCACAGTACCGCGGTTTCGCATAATTGTTCATTTTTGTGCTTAAAATGTAGCGCACACGTTGTTGAAATACGTATAACCGCCCGGGATGCTAAAGACTTAATTGAATTGCGTTTTCGATTAGTCCCGTCGCTTCGTTCCGATAAGCTGGTGAATTTCATTATTGATAAACCAATTTTATTGTAAACTTTAGCTATAGGTTTACAAAATGTTTACAAAAGAATACTTTTATGTCGTTATCACGCAGCTCATAAAATTATTCAATCATATAATTATTAATTTAATTATTATGTACATTGTATAATATTATCATTGATATGAAAATTTAATTCGAGCGATTGCATGACGTAAATTTTTCGAAAAGCAAAGTATTGTCGCATTAAAATTTATAACACTCTTTGATTCGATTATGAATTAATTGCAAATAAAATTTTAAGGAAGAGGATAGGGAAGAGATTTGATTACAGTGGTAATTAGGCATACTGTATATAACTCAGCATATATACACATGGGATTTTACTTTTAGTATAAGTAGACACACAATAAAACTACGAGTTTAAGGGTAGTGCTAAAGTAGATTTGGATAATTAATTTTGTGTTTTATAATATTTATTTTAACTATTTTATCTGCTATTTTGGGGGAGGTTGTCATATTTGAATTTTTACTACAATGAAATTCTTGAACTACATTATCTTTTTGTCTAAGGAATAAACAAATTTTTAAACATTATTGATAAATACAAAATGATATTTATATAAAGTCATACCTGAATTTTGGTTCAGATTGGTACAACGAATTGTGGATAAAGAATTGACAGGGTTGAAAAATATCTCAAATATTTCTATTGATAAGAACTTTATGGATCAGTCCCCATTCTTTTGATTGGTAAAGCTATACTTAAGATAAAAATTATTGTCTCAAAAGTGAGCCAACTATCTCCACTCTACCCTATCGCTACTTAAAAGCAACAACATAAGTCAGAAATAAAAGGACTATGTTATTCAATTTCAGCTTCGCGATAAATTACAGTCATTACGTCATCTCAAATAAATATCCTAGAAAAATCCTTTTCATATTCTTTTTCATCCTCTATTATCATTCACACCGAGTATAGAGCTGTAGCTCTTGCATGGAAAACGATGGAAATTCCTGTAACTTTCGACGCGCGTGGGCAGCCCGCGCGCCACGATCGTCTTCTTCTCATACTGCAGCGTGGAGAGTCAAAGCTGCATATTACGAGCAATGTGTATGCGATAGCGCATCATCGTGGAACTCGGGGGCGGTGAGTAGCAAACTGTTTCTAGATGTGAAAGGCGTAAGTATAATGTAATGCTGATATTTGATGGCGTTGTTGGACGTGTTGTTACGTAGCTACGAATATGGAAGAAAGCGTTCAAAATGTCTGTATTGTGTCGGGAACATTGAGAACTGCTTGACAATTCTTGGATTTAAAGTATTTATTAGGATGACAAACCACCGATCAACCCTTAAAAATGATATTTTTATGAGTTCATCACTGAAACTTTTTTTAATCTATAACTACTTGATTAAACGTTTATGTTTTCACATAAATTTTGCTTCCTCAAAGTGGAAGCTTTGTGATAGTAAAACAAAAAGTTTTTCTAAAAACATGTTAGAACCATGTTTTGAGACATAAGTAATCGAAATACACTATTTTTAGAAAATGTCTGTATAGATGTATGTGTGTGTGTATGTGTGTGTGTGTGGTTGTATGCATTCATATCTCAAGTCATTCACGGTAACAATTAATGTTCTAAGGATCATTATGTTTGTTTTTTTTAAAGGAAGGGGGCATAATAATAATTTTTCTAGTTTTTCGGATTAGTTTTTTAAGGGGTTTTTCGACTTTTGGGTTTTAGTTTTTCGTGTTTTTTCGTATGTTAGAAATAATACCATGGACCCCGTAAAAATGCATTTGTAAGAGCATAAAATTTTCTATCTTTCACCACCCAAAATTTTGGATAAGGTGTTTTCTTTCTTTTGTTATACACGGAAATGTCATTTTTTGTTTGAACTGTTATTTCTCTGAAATGCAAAGTGGAAAATTCTTGAAAAAAATCAAGGTGATTACGATAATAGAAAAGATTATTCTGTAAAATTTTTGAGTCTTTTAATTTTTCTATGATTATGAAAAAAATTATTTTGTAAAAAAAATTGATTTTCTATGGCAAACGATAACTTAAGTAAAGCGGCATTATTCCTCCTGAAATTTTTCAAAAAGGTAGCTTTTTACAATCTCTTGGTTAAGTTCTTTGCCCAGATCATAAGGAGTTTTATTTTCTCAAGGTATTCGAGGTTACATTATTTTCCAAAAAATTTTTTGATTTCTCGAGTATTACACGGTAATTCTGTACGAATAAACGCTTATTTTTTTTCGTCATTAATTACGATTCTAAATCCAAAAATAATTTAAGATTCATCGAATCGTTTTTGTTTTATAATAATTTTTCATTCTTTATGATATATTCTTCTTCAAAAAATTTTTTATCGTAAATTTATTGCATTTTAAGCTGTATGTTTAATAAATCAAAACTCATTTTTTACGTTTTTCGATGAGGTTTTGAAATCAAAATGAATTTTATGATATTCAAATTTTTCAAAAAAAATTAATTGTTTTTTTCTTGAGTATTATGCTGTATTTTTTTACCATTCCAAGTTTTTTTTATTTTTTGATAAAGTTAGATATAAAAAGAAAATTAAGAATCATCGATACGTTTTTGTTTTATACTGCTTTTAGAATTTTATAATATTTTTGTAATTAATGAATAAATCTGTTATTCATAAAATCGAACGAAGTTACAAAAATACGATAAATGTTTTTTGTAAAAGTAGTATACATTATATTCATAAATAAATTTTAATCAACAATTATACTGTTGCAAAATTAATTATTGACAATTGAAAGAAATGTAACTTGATATGCAAAAGCTTTTTAAGTTTTTACACAATTAAAATTTTTTTTCATAATCTATGCTATACTTTTACATAGGTTTAAAAAATGTCTTATTTATTTCAGACCATAAATTGAGTTTAACCATAGTTAAAAATACTAACTTTCATTCATTCAGTAGTTACAAATTTTCTTGAATTATTTAAAATAGATTTTGTCTAATAGGTGTGCGTAAAGAACATTTTTTAAAAACCCCTGTTTTTATCACAAAAATATGCGTTTACTCCAATAACTTGTAAAAAAAATATTTAATACTGTCAAAATAAGAGAAGACTGTAGATTATTTTATAGTTAATTGATATATTTTTTATGTTTTCTTTTCCAATTCAATTTTTAAGGAATAATATTTAATTGATTTGAAATTTGAATTCACAAATTACAAAATTTAAATATATACATATATCTCGAAATATTAAAAGCAATAGACTTGTTGTTTTTTTCTCGCTACAGAATTAAATAGAATAAATAATTTCATATTGGTACAATTTATAAAGTTTGAGGAAGCTAAGTGCCAATGAATTGGCAGCGGTTTTTTTTAATGCGTAATTTCTGGACCTATTTAAAACTGTAAATACTTAATAAAACGTTTATATTTTCCGAGGTATAACCTCGAAATCTTAATCCTAATATGAGTCATAATATATTGTTATTGTCAACACCTTATTTATTAAAGGAATCTTACGGTGTGCACGATTCTAAATGGCATGGTCGTCGAAATTTATTTTTCGATGGTTATTCAACTTCTTTTGACATATTCACTTCACGGAAACAATAACTTTAAATCGCCGGGGTTAAACCATGGGAGCGTCGCTGCGGCAATAACCTGAAGGTGTCTTAAAGTCTTCTTAAGGTACCTTTAAGTCGAGTTTAAGTTGTTGTCATAGTGTACGTAACCTAAGCGAATCGCTTTTACGCTAAAATTTTTATATTATTATTATATTATATTAAGAAAACAATTCATTAATTGGAAAATTATTAATAAAAACAATGTTAAACAATATTTTCTATAGCATCTGTAACTAAACAAGAAACTAAAGAACTAAAACTCATTGGAATAAACTGTGAGTCATCGGTGATAGTATAGCTGGCACCTCGTAGTCTGATCAGAATTTATTCCCTAGAAAGTTCTCGGACAGAAATAATTCAACTCCTAATCAAATTGTTGCTGAACTATTTTAAAAAAAGTATGGTATTAACAAATCAACAATAATAATAAACATTTACATTTTGGTATTAATTTTTATTGTACGTTTTTATCCACGCATAAAGCGTTTTAAATAGTTTATATATGTGAGGTAATACATTTAACTATTTTAATTTTTGTATAATTCACTACGAAATTGAAAGATATTGTGATATGTAAGGATCAATATAATCAATCTGATGGTACAAAAAATAGATGTATCGAATAAATTATAGATTTTGAAAATAGCAATAATCCTACTGTAAAAATGTTGATTCAAAATACATGTACACTGGTTGATAAATAAATCGATAACACCTTTTCAAAATTAAGTATACATGCAACGAGCGATAGAGCTAACAATTATTCACACGCGTTTAATTATTCTCGTTTTCAGCAGTAAATTATTCTCGACCATTTGTATTTGACGTTTTAATTAAGTTAATAATTCATGAATATTAATTATTGTCATTTAATTTTCTTTTATTTTATTTTATACTATTTCAAAGAAAAGCGAGCCCGAAAAGAGAAATGCGGAGCCAAGTATGTGTGTACGTGCAGACGCATGACTTTTAATAATGCGAGCGAGTATCGATTCACTGAGAGAGCCAAAGAAGGGGAAAATCAAACAGACGAATGGAGAGAAACAGGAGATTAAAGGACAGACATAGACATATAGGGAGAGAGAAAAATACGCAGAGTAAGACTTTGTTAAACAATTGGGAATTGAAATTAAAATTACTTTTTGGTTTATTCAGTACTGTCGGAAGATTAGCCTTACATTTGAATATAGTTTTTAATATATGTTTTAAAGTTTGTTCGACTTTGAAATATAATATAATGAATCTTTTTGGTTACCATGTTATTTTTTAAAAGTATTAACTTCTTAACTAAGATAATCTGCTTTAAATTTAATTCTCCTTATTGATGTTATAGCTTTAAACTGGAAAAAATGTGTGGAACTTGTTGAGTCTATTATTTAAAAAATTATTGTGAAATGTAAATCTTCTTTTTGTAATTTATTTTGTAACATATTTTCATAAAAATATTTTATCAGGTTTCTTATATGTTCTAGAAGATTAAAAATGGTATTATTTTCCGAAATAACCCAAGTAAGCTTTTTCTTTAATCCTGTATTACTCGAGTTAAACATGTAAGGGTTACCAAAGTATATTTTGTACCGAAATTCTAGTTTGGACATGTACACCCACATACAATGCAAATTATCACGCTAAATACTAAAATTCAAAATTTTAATTCTAAGCAATATGGCTTTCTCACAACTAACATCATCGGCAAGATCGCTATATTAGCCTAATAAAGAATGTGTAGTATAGTTTAAAGAAAACTATGATGGGAAAATTATTTAGCGATTATTTATTAGTTCGATTTACTTTTGCGTGAAAGAATTTGTATAAAAGTTGAAGCAGCTATATATTTATATTTTTGCGAGAAACGACAAAAACATTTTTGATCGTATACATTTTAGCGTAAAGCGATACCATTTTTATAGCGAAGAAGAACTAAAATAGAAAAAGAGATAAACCGTAGGCATTGTGCTGCGCGCTCGCGCTCATGACTTGCGATCGAGAGCTTCTAGTGCGCGACGCATTTTCCTCCGCTCAACGCTAGCGCGGGGGCTTTAACGCTTGACATGTTCTATTTCATAAGTCGTTAGCTGCCGCGCAGCGCTTTCTCGTCGTCCTACGACTCAGCGGCGGCGATTCGAGCGACTTTTTGTTTGGGATTTTAAGCTATAGTGATTTTCAATTGCTCTATCGTAAATGTTTTTTTTTGTTTGCACAAGAATGCACACGAGATATGCATGTAAAAGAAGCTTTTTTTAAAGATATATTATTCAGAATTTAAGAAAAATATTTTTCGATTTTACATGCATTTGTAACGTTACGTGATATTATTGTTGTTGATAATAAATTTTAAATAACCCAATATACCCTGGCTTTGTGTTTTCTGTTTCAATGGCATATTCTTAATTAATTGTAAATTTGATTTAAAAAATGTTAAATGATTACTCTTACAGTATTAATAACGACTTAAAATGGTTCTTTCATGAGAATCGACCTTAAAAATAAAAATCTATACAATGATTTGTTTCCGTGCTACACTATCAGAAACGTTATAGTGTAAATCAAGGGTACTTTAAGTCACAAAAATCTTCTTTTTTCATGATAATTTCGATATTGCAAAATTAGATATTGCATAAATTTGAGACTAATTTGACAAATGATCCGAATCTTTTTTATTTGTTATCCGATTTTAATAATTTTGATATGGGTTTACCCATATAAAAAGTGAAAAACATCAGAAAACCTGCAAATAAACTGTCCTACCCTATATTTTCTATACATAGGTATATCAAAAGTTTAATGTTCAAAGAACATTTTTGGATAGTTTCAGTAACGTCTATATTTTTATAAAAAGTCGCTGAAGTCACCTAAGGTTGTGTGGAAAACTGTTATTTAAACTAAATGTGTAATTTTAGACAAAATTTATCTTTTGATAAACAATCGATGGTAAAAAGCACACCTTTTTTGAGCTATTGATTAGAAAGAGACATAGCAATTTAAAATTAATGTATTAGAAAAAAGAGATTCATATTGAAACCATTTATTTAGTTTGAGGAAGTTAAGTGCCAATGAATTGACAGCGGTTTTTTAAATTGTTCTTTTTTATGTTAATGTCAACAACGAATTTATCAATTATTAACGTTTACTTGATCTTGAGTTATGGTTAGTGTATCTAATATTTCCCAAGAATAATGACTTACAACCATAATTGTTCATACATGTGATTATTTTCTTGAATTAAAATACCAATCATGTTTGATACTATATTTAGTTTTACATTTGATATCTTACAGACTACAATAACTCAAAAAATCGAAAATTTTGGAAAACCACAGAAATATATTTTACTCAAAATAATAACGGGTTACCAACTCTAAAAATAAATATTCCAATATAGTATATTTTATTGTATTGAATGCATAAAGATTACGTTTGAGTATTTACTATTAGAGTAGTTAACTCGTTATTATTTTGGATAAAACATATTTCTGTGGCTTCGAAAAAAATAGAAATTCTTTCCTAAACTACACAACATTTCTATATTTTCATCTATTTCTCAGAACCTACCTTTTGCGCGCACGGCTCATCCTAAACGCAACAAAAATAAAAATAAAATCGATTGCAAACGTACCGCTAGAACCGCAAAGCTCCACCGACTTCGCAACATAAAGAACGAACCAAACAATCGTTGCAAGCGAAAGCTCAAAACGTTTTGATAGTAGAATTTAATAAGTATCGAACTATCAAACGCAGCCTGCAACAGCACTCGGTCGAACTGCACGGTATTTACCAATTCATTGCGCCGCGAAATAACCAGTAAATTAGAGCCTCGCCTCTCACAAAGGGCTGCGCAAATCGTTGGCGATTATCGATCTTCTCGTTAATTTCGTAGCTGCCGCGCGGCGAGCAGCTTTTCGATTAATTGCGGATAAGCGCGCAGCGCGTTGTGCGTAATGTGCATGCATATGTGACAAAAACTTATGTATATGCGTTTATTAGTTGCGCGCGTATGGGGGTTAGGACTCACTTGAGTGAACGGTGGTGCGCAGTAGTGATTGTGAACGATTGCTGATTTGTATAAGCTTTGTTCGTCCGTGGGTATTTTGGGGTTGAGTTTGAGTAGATATGCGTGGTCGGTGTGAATTTAATTGACTGAATTATTGTTGGATGCAATGCGCGAGGGCGTCACTATACAGTGAGCTTTAGTTGTAAGATATCGTTCATTTAACGAGCTGGTATTTATTAGATGAAATGCTTATATAAATACACTTGTATTAGGAGATATATGTAGGGGAATGTGAGATAAATTGAAATAAGGGCTTTATTGAACGCATATCGAGGTTGGGCAACAGTTGTGTCATTTTTTCAATGTCTTATAACTTTCCAGGTCTTTTTGAGTATTTATTCAATCATTGGGCAGAATTAAGAACCTTGAATATGACAATTAACATAATGTATAAGCAATTACATTCTTTTTCCTATATCGATAATTTGAAAGTTTTTTTAAAAGCGATTTATAGTATAATAGTGTTGAAGGAGTAAACTAAGATCTAATAAAGGAAGGTCTCTAGGTGATAAATCGATCTCATCTTAAAATCTACTTAGCATTATCGGATGTGGTCAAATAAGAAAGAAAATCCTAGAGTTTTATCACAAACTCGGCGGTATAAAAATGGCATCATTATAATAATAAAACACTCACCTTCACTTAAAATACTGATAGTTGCAAATCTCATAAATTTATTAAAACATCAAATTTTAGCATCTATCAGATCTCAAATTGTTCTTAAAATTATCAACATTAAAGAAACATTATAACCAAAATACTTATAAGGGTTTGTAAGGGAACCTCCGAATACTTTTTTAAAATATCAGTTTCAGTACGCATCACTTATAATACAAAATTAACGTTTATATTAACCTTCCGCTTCCCTTAACTCATTACAACGGAGGTAGACTCCGAAAATTCCCCAGTTAAAAATGTAGAAAATGCTACCCGTTCGACATTCCAATCGTCATACTTTCATCGGCATACCTTTACAAAATATTTACAATGCCATCGCAACAGCGTTATTTACAACCCTCGAACGTCCCAATAAACTCATGGCACGCGCGCACTCGCTAATTAATTCAAAATTAACTTTTCTTCTTTTTGTCACGCTTTCAGGTGTCGCTCATGGCTATGTGTCCTTGGCTCGAGCACCAGTCGTCAATCGAACAGTAGCCGCGGTAGCGGCGTGGCAGTTTAATTAATGCCACGCGCAATTCGTGAGCTCGTGCAACCCTTTTAGTACATGAAGATGGAATGAAAGAATGTGGAGGGTATAAGCAGAGAAATTTTTGAAATAATCAGCCTAAATCAATGAAAGAAGATACCGATTTTTCTGTATTTATTGATCACCACGATAGCACCATGAGCAACGTGATAACAGACACCTTAACCTGTTAAGGATGATATGGTCTATTTTTGTACCATAAGATAACTCCTTTTTCTAAGATTTCTACGTGAGCAGATCGAAGTGGACTATCTTCGATCTCGTAAAGGGGGCCTAAGTCATTTTTTACCGCATAAAACTCGAGAAACATACAAAAATTGCAAAGAATATTTATTGCAGAAATACATTAGTTGAGGGCCAAAAGACATTTCCAAGTGATTTTCCAAAGTTTTTTTTTTAGTTCCAGTAGCTCACTCATATAGTCTGGAATACATTTCGGCCGGTATCAATACGCGACGCCATAACTGAGCGATCCCTTGCATCATACTTACTAGAACTTCTAGCTTAAGTTTATGCAAACTCAAAATCTTGAACCTACACGTCACGATAAACAATTATGGTTAATACTTTGAAAACACTTTTACGTAATTTAAAAAAAAATTACAGAGATCCAAGCAAATTAAAAACCGTTGCCAATTCATTGGCATTTAACTTCTTTAAACTAAATAAATTGTTCCAACATAAATTTCTTTATTCTAATACATTAATTTAAAAATTAATTATTTTTATTAATAGCTGAAAAAAAGTGGGTTTTTTTTATCATTAACTGTTGGTTAAAAAATAAATTACAAAAAATTATAAGCTTATGATCATAAATTGCATTATAGATTTCAGGATATCGTAAAATAGAAAAATATTTATAAAATAAAAACGAATCGAGAAATCTTCATTATATTCTAAATTTGTATGTTCATAAAAAAAAAACAAAAAAATCATGCGTTTAATAAAAAATGACTGCGACATTCTCGAAATATGTACAAGAAATCAAAATTTAAAAAATATAACCTTAAATATCTTGAAACATAAAGGACCTTATATTCTGGGCAGAGAGTGCAACCAAGAGATAGTGGTAGCTTTTTTCAGCTTAATTTATTTTAAAGATGTACCATGATATGATTCCGAGATATCGGTTAAAGAAAAAATAACGTTTTCCTGTATAATAAAAGAAAGGAGATAGCTTATAAAAAATTTCGTGTCGGAGGAGATAGGTAATTTTATGCTCTTTCAAATGCATTTATACTGAAGCGATCAATTTATTTCTAACATACTAATTTAATAGTTTGGCTAGTTATGGTATAGTGGCGTGGGGCTCGGTCTACGATAGTGCCATTAAGCCACTTTACCAATTACAAAATAGAAAATTAAAAATAATAGGTACTGTCACAGACACGTCTGCAACGCTTGCAGCGCGAGCATATGAGACGAGTCAGCGATAAGAGGAGCCGGACTACGATGCACTTGGCCTGTATCGTAGACGTTAGCTCCGTGGTATGAGCACGAGACTCGCACACTGGGGACCTGGGTTCTAGTCCCGTCGTCTACTTTTTTCGCTGCCTACCTCGTCTCCCATTCATCCGTAACATTCTGGCATCCCTTGTGCAGGAGAAGTTAATGTAGAAAACTCTCCTGAGTGTTCGAATCAACGAATTCAAGATTTCCACTTTACCCTCGCATTATTCCGCCGATCTTCCCACAGACATGCACGCGCCTCTGAGTCCACAGGAGACCATGCGCACCAGGCCTCTGAGCTGTGTGGTAAAGGCAGATGACTGCATAAGAAAGCAGCACTGCATCGGTAAGGAAGTTCGGAAGCCGAGGACGGCTTCGCCTCAAAGGGGGAAGTGTCACAGACACGTCTGCAACACTTGCAGCGCGAGCATATGAGACGAGTCAGCGATAAGAGGAGCCGGACTACGATGCACTTGGCCTGTATCGTAGACGTTAGCTCCGTGGTATGAGCACGAGACTCGCACACTGGGGACCTGGGTTTTCTAGTCCCGTCGTCTACTTTTTTCGCTGCCTACCTCGTCTCCCATTCATACGTAACAGTACTAATAAAAATAATTGGCAGAAAGATTCCATACCAATATCAAAGGAACTTATATACTTGAAACATTGGTTTATAACTACAATACCTTAAAAAATATATATAAAAATTTACATAGCAAAAGTAGAAATAAAAGCATAGAGCTACCTAAAGTTTGTTTAGAAATGGGTAAAAAAGTAATATATATAACGCAACAAAATATTTTAATGAATTACCAAATGAGTTGAAAAAATTAAATTATAGTATGGAAAATATAAAGACCAAAATCAAAAAATGAGTGGTATTTAATGTATAATAATATTATTTAATATATTAAGACAATCATTTATTGCTGATAGTTATTAGATGTTAGTTTTTAATTTTTAGTTTTAGTATGCAATTTAAAATGATATTAACTTATAATATTATTCTTAATTGCAATTAATTATTAAGGTTTAGTTATTGTTATTCTATTGGATTTTAAACACGTATTTTAAAATCTATAAGCAAATATATAATATAATATTAAGATTAACTAGGATTGTGTACAGGTACTTAAACTAACTTCTGCAATCCTTGATGCTTGCCATAATGTAAAGCATCAAGGCACTCTGTACCTGGTTGAATAATAATAATAATAATAATAATAATAATAATAATACTAAAATAATTTACCTCATCGATTTCAGAATATCGTAAAACAGAGAAATCATTGTAAGATAAAAAGAAAAATAAAAGTCCTCATGATCTGAGCAAAGAAATCAGCCAAGAGGATAGTTCAGCCACGAGATATAGAGAGATACATGCACGCACGCACACACACGCATGCACGCAAGCACGCACGCACGCACATAAAAACATGTTTGTACAAACATTTGAGTTACCTATATTTGTGTTAAGTGAATTTACATAAATTTACACTTTCAGGAATTTGAGAAATCAGGATTTTGCAGTGTTGCGAGATAAGATAATAGAAGTCTTCCCACTAGAGTGCCCTAAGACGTACTATCTAGTTCCAGTAAAGAAAAAGGACTCAAAGAGAGTAGAGAAAAAACCTGAACGCTCAAGAGGAAAGTTGGCTGACAAATTTAGGAATCGGCGTACGTTTATTCTAGAAGCAGAGAAGCTTTCAAAGCAATTTATTGCTACTCGTTCAGTTCAAGAAACTAATTCAGGTAAAAGATATTATGAATTTATTAAGAAATATTGAAAATATTTTGTAATGTTTTTTAGACAATTTAATGATATTTTAGTTAATTAAAATAAATTTTTTAATCTTTTATAGATGTTCGAATCGCCTTAGCGAGTAATAATTGGCTACTCATTAATAGAGAGCCAACAGAAATTCACAAACACTGGGATATAACCTACAGTTTACGTGAAAGTGATGCAAAAAACCATGAATATCAAGTGGTAAGTGACATCTACAATAACTGGCCAATTTTAACAGAACCTTCTGGTTATGAGCTGGTAAAAATTTACTTTTAAAATGTATCTATGTTTTTGCAATATTAAATTTATTGAATTAAAAATTTGCTTTTAGATTGAAAGAGACTTTTCGGTAAAATATGGAAAGTCTTTGAATGCATTTCATTCTCGATGGAATCTTATTTATTCTAAAAAATTTCAAATGAAGAAAGAATAATTGTGGACTTATTGGAAGATGTTGAAACACATTTGATAACAGGTAAAATTATTGATTATTTTATATTATATTTACATTTACACATATTCATATGCAATTAATTTTTTTATTTAGATTATGATTCTCATATGCAGTTGAAGTTATTGAATTCGTTCATAGCTGCTAAATCCATTAATATCAGTTATAAAAGTTCAGGAAATAAGAAATCATCCTGGAAACCGTCTAAGGTAGAAGCAGAAGAAGATATTGTTATTCACGTGAAGGTATACTTTTACATTCTAAATATACGTGATAATTGAGTATTTATGCTATGTTTAAAAGTAAAGTTTTTTACATTTAACCTTAATTAAATTGCAGATTCCCGAAGACATCGAAAATGAAGTTCTTAAGAAAAGGAATAAAATGTCTGGAATGAATCTTTCCCTTCAACCATTTATCATTATAGTTCGACCTAATTTATCTCAAATTGAAAAGTGTTACATGCGTGTAGACAAATAGAAAACGTATGTTATTTTATTCAATGGGCAGTATACGAAATTCATACCAATTCAGACATTGATATTCCTTCTTTTTGCACGTTGTTCAATAAGGTTAAGAAACGTTTAGAGTAAACAAAGTTATTTTGATTCGATATAAATATGCGTTGCGATTTGTGTAATTCGTCATCGTTTCAAGACATTAACGTTTTTTTGCGTCACTTAAAAACTTATCACCCGCATCAAGGCGCCTATAAATGTGTACATCCTAAGTGTTTTCGTAAATTCATCACGATTTCACTGTTAAGGAAACACATGAGCACTTGCGATCGAAAAGAAAAAAAACCACTTTTGCATGTACTGATTCGATTCAAGTACAAAAGCGACTCTATGAAAGTAAAAAAAATGTAATATTTGATTCCTCATAATCAATCACCAATCGTAGCTAAATTTGTCAATAACTCAATCGTATCTAACTCTAACAATGCTAGTTTTGAAAAAACTCTTTTTAATATGATTGGTAAATTGTACGCTAATCACTCAGTTACTAATGCAGTAGTTGACGTAATTATTAAGGATGTTATAATATTAGCCAATGATCTTTCAACTTTGTTGAAAAATAAATGAACACAAAAGATTCCTGTGCAATATCATGAAGATATTGATAATTGTATAGAATTATCTAACAGTTTTAACAAATCTAGTACGCTGTACATGCGTTTGCAGTAGTTTAAAAATGCCGGCTATTTAATTCAACCAAAGAAGTTAAAAATTGGCGAAATAAATGACAATAAAAAGAGTGGTAATATTAAAATTTATACAAAAAGAAATTGTATTGCCTGCTCAATACTGTTGCGTGAGGTACTTGGTCTGTTTTTAGAGTTGCCTAACGTTTTTAGCGAAATAACGAGTCACATCAAACATGAGCTTTCTCAGCTAAAGTACATTCAGTCAAGTGTTTACAATGGCGAACGTTGGCGAATGATTTCTGAGGAATTTAAAGAAAAAATGTAATAGCGTTGTACTTATATTATGATGATTTTGAGGTCAGCGATCCATTATCAACTGCGAAGACAATCTATAAAATCGGAGGGACTTACTTTTCGATTGCGGGTTTACCGCCAAAATTTGCTTCGATTCTAGAAAATGTATTTTTAGCTCAATTTAATTTTACTACCGATCAAAAAGAGATAAAGAATGAAAAATGTTTCAAAGATCTCATTGCAGAGTTAAATTATTTATTCGAAGAAGGTATAACTATAAGGATAAATGCAAAAAATATTAAAGTATATTTCTTGTGATAGGCATTCTAGGAGATAATTTAGGGATAAATTGTTTATTTGGTTTCAACGAATGCTTTGCAGCTGATTATTATTGCAGGTTTTGCAGAATTAACAAATACGAAGCGAGGTCACTTTGTATTATTGATAACAATTCTATGAGAACTGTTAATAGTTACAATGATGATGTAAAACAAAAAACTTATGGTGTTAAAAGTGAATGCACATTCAATCGGCTGCATTGTTTTCATAATATTCTTAATAGTATGTGTGATTTAATGCACGATTTCTATCTTGGAGTATGCCGATATGATATGGCAAAAATAATAAATTATTTTTTACTTAAAGGATTTTTCAACTTGGATCAATTAAATGATCGTTTAAAGTATTTTGATACCTCAGATATCGATCATGGTAATAAAGTATCGTCGCTAAATGCAAAACATATGCTTAATGGTTATCTCATAATTACGGCGGCTGAAATGTCTTACCTAATTAATTATTTTGGCATAATTATGGGTGACCGTGTTCCAGATGATGATGTAGCATGGGAACTTTATTTGACTTTGTTCGAGATTATCGATTTACTTACTTAATCATTTATAACTGATAATTAGATTTTGTATTTAAGCAATTTATTGAAATCACACAACGAGCAATATATACGAATTTTTGACGAGTAATGAAAACCAAAACACCATATAATTCTACATTACCCTAATTGCATTAAAGCTATGGTTCCGTGTAAACATTACTCTTGTGAAAAGTATGAAGCTTTTCATAAGAAGTCCAAAAAACATACTCGTATTGTGAATTCAAGAATCAATATTATGTTTACGTTAGCAACTAAACTACAGCTTGAATTAGCCTATCATTTTTATATTCAGAAGGGTTTCAAGAACATTATTGAATTCGGCGCTTCAATAAAAAGTGTGAGAAAATATTGACAAAGAAGTGTCGTATGTAAAAATAAATGGGATCATGTATCGTCCAAACTGCGCTATGTTTTTATATCAAAATGAGTTAGATGATTCTGTCTTCGGGTTGATTACAAAAATTATAAAAACTACCAAAAGTAAAGTATTTCTTGTCTATAAAGAATGTTATACGATTGGCTTCTTCAATCATATCAAAGTTTATTTGTTAGATTTGCCAGCGAAGGCAAATAGCGAAAAATGGTATTTATATGATTACAACAAATGTTTTAAATGACCCATGAAAATACATGTACGGCAGAAGGACGCAACGTTGTGTCCTGGCATGATCTATATTAAATAAATCTTACTACGTTTATAAGTGTGTTTTGTCCTTCTAAATTTTATAAAAATAATTAATACATTTATCCGGATCAATTATACTATAAACGATGTTTTCAAATATTTATTTACGTCACTTTACTTTTTATCGTATCATCTAGACATCATCTTTAACAAAATCAACGTTATGTCTCTTTAAAGGTGGCTCCGATGTTTTTTCAAAATCCACCATTAACAAAGAATAAAATTCCCACTGAGAGTATACGTTTTAAGCATTCTATTGAAATTATTAGTAGGTGGGGTTGTCAGGTAAACTGAGGGAAAAAAATGTTTGAAATTAGAACTTTAAGGGGGGCATTGTTAATTAAGTTAAAAAAGAGCCTTTTTCAATAATTTTTTTAAAAGATACTGATAATGTATTTTAAATTAGCTAATTACAGTATTACAGTATTGTAGTATATCATTTAAAAAACATTTGATTAAATTTTCAGTGAAAAATATCTAAAACTAAGCCGTTGGCAGCCAATTTCCGGAGACGTCTCGAAAAAGAGATATTTTGCGTGATGGTCATTTCTCGGCACTCGATCATCTGAAATCAAAAAATCAAATTGTTTTTGTTATTTTATGAGTTTCCCCAGGTAACCCTGTCGAGATTTTTTAATATTTGTTATTTTTTTTTTACAATAACAATTTGACCGATTTTTTAAGCGAAAATTGCGTTTTGCCACTGCGCACAACCGCTGTATACATATATATATATATATATATATATATATATATATATATATATATACATATATATATGTATACAGCGGTTGTGCGCAGTGGCAAAACGCAATTTTCGCTTAAAAAATCGGTCAAATTGTTATTGTAAAAAAAAAATAACAACAAATATTAAAAAATCTCGACAGGGTTACCTGGGGAAACTCATAAAATAACAAAAACAATTTGATTTTTTGATTTATACTTTTGATATATATATATATATATATATATATATATATATATATATATATATATATATATATATATATATATATATATATATATATATATATATATATATATATATATATATATATATATATATATATATATATATATATATATATATATATATATATATATATATATATATATATATATATATATATATATATATATATATATATATATATATATATATATATATGGGCACCATTTTATATATATGGAGGAACCATTTTTTACTAAAATAGCGCACAATTGAGATCAATTGATTGATATTTCGAGAATAAGGACCCATTGGCAAAAACTAGAGGTGCTACACTTAATTTTTAGGTGTCAGAAAACACCTCTCAAATTTTCAGCAAATATCGTTTTCCAAGCCTCCGATACTTTCCTAGTCAGTGTTGACCTTTAAAGGGATGATTCTAGTAAGGCTTAGCGTAAACATTTGTAATTATCTTTCGGTTTAAATCGAGACAGGGTATACCTATAATCTTAAAAATGTGGACTATTTTGTATGATTATGTGGTGGTAGTGTTCACGAAAGACTGTATTGAATTTGATTGTTTAAGTTATTGGTAAGAAAAATTTAATTACCGATGTCAATTAATTAGTTTGTTAGTTTACTAGACATCTAGAATATTATATATTGCACATGTCGGTATTAATCACGCGTTAATTGATAAAGCTTTGTTGAATTCATATGACTTAATATAACTTATAATTATATTTACTCTTTCTGCTTGCTAATTAATTTGGCAGCTATAACATACAGTGCAGATAAATCAATAACGAAATGACTCAGTCGTTGCATCATTGAATTAAATATCTTTTTATTATTTTGTTTTCTTTTGACGCTGTAAACAATTTTTCTGTCAGTGCAATCAACTTACTCATGTTTTCCTCGTATATACACCTTTTTATAGCTTTTAAAATATGGAATATAGCCTATTTCAGTCTGATACGTAAAAAGCATTCTGAAATATACTCGCTCTTAATACATATATACGAGAACTTTCTGTCCCTTTATTGGCTTAGCTTGACATTTTTTTATTGGATTCTTGACGAGAGACTTATATTAACCGACTTAAAAGGAGTAGAGTTAGCGATTCGTGTTTATTGTCGAGGTATAAAAGTCTTTCATTTTGCGATATTATTACAGACAAGAATTACGTGATGTCGTTGACAGACGAAATGTAACTTTAAAAGTGAGACAATGAAGTTACGCTGTTTATGTGATGAATTTTTTAATAAAAATCTTACTGAGAATGAAGATTTTTGTTTGTCTGTCTTTGTCGGTCTTAAATTAACCTAGATTATATTAAATTAATATTCAGGTAAATATAATTTCTTATTCTTAACATTTTAAAAAATGTTGTAAACAGATATGTATGTATATATATATATATATATATATATATATATTTACATATATATATATATATATATATATATATATATATATATATATATATATATATATATATATATATATATATATATATATATATATATATATATATATATATATATACTTCTTCAGGCTTTAACAAACTATTGTCTTCTTAACATTGTCCTATACTTAACATTTTTTTAAAATTTGCAAACATATATATATATATATATATATTTCTTCAGGCTATAACAAAGTATTGTCTTCTTAATTTTGAAACGCCGAAATCATATAATATAACTTCGATTCACGTACAAATTTATTTAAATGAAAAAATACTCGCGAGTCAACGTAATTCTTCGCATCATAATAAATCTTTTACACATTTAGCCAGACGCTCACTCCGTCATTCGCTCTCCAGTCCGTCTCCTTTCTCTCAGCACCTGCTCGAAAAAATCCGCTCAAAACAAAAGCCTCGAACGCTGCGAAATTCCATAGCTTCGAACCCATACCTACGCGTCTCTGTTAACCCTTTCCCTCCGACCAAAACCTATACGAGCAAATACGCAACAGAGCGGCATCTCGGATGCAGGTATGCGAAATAGCGTCGAGAAACGCGCGCGCACCTCCTCTTCAGAGAGCATGAATATTTATTTACTAGGCTCTAAATATTATACGAGCTCGCGAAGGCGCGAGAAGTCCGCGTCCGAGTCTTCGGATTAAACGTTCGTCCGCCACCGGGATGACCTCCTGCGATTACAGTGCACAATGGTGTGTATCTACAGTGCGGCGGGGTGCGAGGTTCGTCGTGCGTCAATCGGAGCGGCGTTTTTATTGCGGCCGTTAAGGGAGCGAGTCGCGGGAATTCGCGGTCGTTTATGGGGTCGACGTCTCAGACTTGGGGATGAGGTGAGATCTTGATGTCCTGCGAAGTGCGACGATGATGCGAGTTGTAAACGTGTGATGCTGTTGAGCGGTTTCGTGATGGAGCGGTTTCGTTTTGTATCGTTGATAATGTTAATGGGGGAGGTGTCAAGTTGTAATGGGATGTATCAGTGAAGAGATTCTAATTGATGAACTGACTGATAACGTGATGTTTATTTTTGTAGTCTGCTGGGGAAAATTTAAGAGAAACTAATAAAAATTATTGACAATTAAACTTTTTCTTACGTGTCATTATATATAGATTTTAAGAATGATTATGAATTTTTAAAATTAAAAATATGCAAGTGAAATTAACTGCAGTGACTGCATTAATTGCAGTTTAGTTTGATTATATAAAATACGAAGTTAAATAATTTGGCTGTCGTCCATACTAAAATTATATTAAAATATGTTTTCAATTTTTATAGCCCCTTAAGGTACATTTTTATGAAGCGTCATATTATTTACGTCAACTTGATTATGTTACATTATTACGCGCGCTTTCATACTTTAGATATTGAATTCGTTTAACTTCCGTAAATAATTGAACAGTCAAGCACGCCGTTAAAAACTTATCTCATTAGGAAGTTTTAAAAAGGGTCAAGAAGACATATTTATAAAAAAAAAATTGAACGATTACAATTCATTATTAATATCCCTGGTAGAAATCTAGTTCTTATAATGCATAAACTGCTCATCCGGTATCTCTTATTAGATTGATTTCTTAAAATTGTTGTGTTTAAGTTAACTTCCCCGGTAAACTCTTCAAATTATCGATGATAACGTCAGGTTAACATTTTCCCACATTCTATTCTTTTGACAGAGAAAAATAGTTTATAGTTATTATCTACAATTGAAGACATTGTATACGAAATTATAAAAGGAAATTACAAAATCATGGTAAAGCGAAAATTACAAGTATAAATGAAACTTTTTTATTTAGTTGACAATTAGTTAAATGATTTCCCTACTTTCTTTATCATAACATTGTGTCGCTTATTTGCCATTCCCGAGGCCATTCCAAAGCATATAAATAGTAAATACAAACATTAATTGTTAATAACGCTTGATCACTACATTCCTTGTTTAGAATACTTTTTATATGCTTTTCATGAACTAATAAGAAGGCAGAAAAAATCATACTTGTCTAGCTTATACTTTTGTAAAAATTAAGGTTTAGGCAGATTTCACAACTTTCTTAGGGTCTGAATAAGGTAGTATTTGAATAAATATAATTTTCAAAATATTATAACTTTATTGTGAATAATTTTATTACCTTTATTTCTGTTTTTTTTTTATTATAATTTATCTGAAGTAGTATATCAAACTGGTTTTAGCAATGTTTAGTCGCTTGTGATAGGATGAGCAATTCCACACGTAGAATTTAAAATTTTACAATAAACATTTTACCGTTTTTTTGTAACGCAGGCATTTTTAATCAAATTTCAGACTTGATTTATTGTATATGGTCGCAGATGTCCTAAAGTTTGTTGTGTTAAAAGTTACAATAAAAATGTTTCGATGACTATACATATAATATAATAGTATATTATGCACCTAGGGAGTAAAATAGGCTGTCTACGCCCGCGTGTGAGTTGCCGTCCGAGCGTAGAGTAGCAAACTCGCAGGCGTCAATAGCCGTCATTACTCCCGAGTGCAGTATAGAGGAGGATGGGGTATTGCCGGTCACCTAAGCAAACGTGCTTGTTATTTTCACTTTCAAATTGTTTCTTTTAACTTTAAATAATTATTATGTTTGTTCAAACCATTGACTATAAATATTTATTATTGATTTAGTATAAAAATGTAAGATATCGAAGCTATAAGTCAAAATAAAAAAAGCCTTTTGACCGAATTTACTCCACATCAAAGGGTAATACCGGTCAGCCTTGGTACAATTCCGATCACTATTAGAAAGTTACTTTTGTAGGTGAAAAATTTTTTTAAATCAATTATATGAACTTTTATATGATCCGTCGCATTATTATTCGCACTTACGTAGTGAAACATAAAATAACATAACCACTGTTCAATCAAAACCACTTAAGCAAAGTTACCCTACCTGAGAGCGCAGCGAAACGTTTTCTTAGCCTCACTTTCGGGAGCGTCATATAAATAACATTGTGACCGGGATTACCCCCATTCTGCTTAGTAATTTAAATTGAAATGACAAAAAAGTAATAGGTTTATACTCTTTTTTCTTCACTACTTCGTATTCTTAGATTGTTCAAATTAATAAAGATGCAAAAAATAACTGCATAAAGCAACAAATAATATGCATAAAAGCTTATTTTATACACCAGATTTCTCATAAGAAATGTAGGCCTATACTTTGATTGTGTATAATTCCTTAATAAAACTGAATAGAAGATTGTTTGGACATTAGATTAATTGTATTTTATGTTGCGTTTGTAATACTATTCGAATTATTACCTAAAATGTTTAGATTATTGAAAATAAGGGTGACCGGAATTAGCCAGTGACCGGCAGTACCCCGTTCTCCCCTATGTAGGCCTCACGTCCAGAAACTGCGACGCGTATGCCCGTCTCTACTTTTACTTCCTACTAGCGCCGCCTGCGTAATTTGCGACCCGAGCGAAGCGAGGACAACACACAGACAGCGCTAGCCGGGAGTAAATTCAGAGAGTCGCTCATGCACGTATCAGTTTCTAGACGTGAGATAATGTGGGGTTTTATTCCCTGGATACGGGGAATAAACACAATACTTTACGTCGGGGTATGATAAAAAAAATTATTAGAACTAAAATTTTCAACATTTCTTTCCAATAATTTTTTAAAGTGCCGTTTATTTTAACGTCTGTAACTTCGTACAGAAGTCTTAATTACTACTCAATGAAGGGCAAGCGAGTTTATATTTTGACTAAGTATAAGTATTTTTATAATTATAAGTAATACTCTACTTCTCAGGCGGAAAAAATTAAGGAGGAAAATTTGAATTTTTAATTGACTTTTCAATAGCATACAAAATTGAAACTTTAAACGGGTTTTTCTCAATACTATATTTCTAACTTTAAAAAGTGATCAACGCAAGAGGTTTTAATGAATATTCTTGAAACTTTTAAGATAATAAGTTGTTTATGTTCTTTACAATAAAAGTTAGCATATTTTAGAACAATATTGTAACACAATTGATTGTGTCACTATATACATAATAAACAACATGAATAAATTAGTTACATTTTTAAATAATTTATCTATTTATAATTTCATTGTCGATAAATTTTTATTTTAAATAAAAAATCATGCCAAGTTTTATTCGTTATATTGTAGAATTTACAAATTTTTTAAGACTATTTGATAACAACTGTATGCGCCAATCACTTTTTGAAAATAACATCAAATAAATGCAATAATGACATACAGTAAGGATAAAATAAATTTAAACTTACTAGAAATTTGTATTTAGCATTATATAATAATAGTAAATATACCGTAAAAACTTTATCATGGTAATATGAAAGCTGAAGACATTTTTTACCATAGTCCTACCTTAACGTGTTGATTTTTGTTAAACATGTTTTATGGTAAAAATTTAGTTTATGATGAAATACTCAGGATTTTGCTTTAACAATTCTATATTTCGTGTACAGGAAAAAATTTGTTCTCAGATTAGTTTAGTCATTTAAAAATATTATTATTTGCTAAAAATTATAATTTTGTATTAAATTAAGGTGATGCTAAAGTCACCTGTCCTCGAGAAATACAAGGATCCACTTTTCTCATTTCATTTTCAATTTAGATTAAATACCTCTATGGAAAGTTGTTGTTCCAACCAAAAAGAACAATTTTTCATGGAGATATTTTCTTAAAATTGAGAAATGAATCAAAAAAGTGGTTTCCCGTATTTACTAGTAACACGGGGTTTAACATCACCTTAAGGGGACAAGGCACCTTTACTATAAATACTTTATAATACCTTTATGTTAAGCCATGTAAAACCTCAACATCTTGATCCTACGCGTCACAATAGACTGTCCTTGTCAACACTTTATTTATTGGAGACACTTTGCACCGTGCACAATTGGGATTTTGCATGAAAAAATCCATTAGATCCGTAATAGATGCATATTGAAAGAGTTACAGCTTCTTGAATACTCTTCACGTCATGAACACGTATATGATCATGACGTCATATATCATTGAAGTATATCTATATATATCGAAAATCTGTAAACTTTAAACGACTGTAACTCTTTTAATTTTCATCTATTTAAAAATAGAGAAAATATGTATCTTTAATTTTTTATATTCTGCATTATGGACCTAATAGATTTTTACATGTAAAGTCCTAATTCTACGTGACTCGAACAATGAAATTTTATATTTCAATGGTTATTTGACTCCTTTTGATATGTACTAAAACTTTAACTATGCACTTTTTCGTTTATTTTTTTCAGAACACGATTTAATATTTTGAGAATTTCTGTTAATAATTGTCAAACAATTAGTAAAATAACTAGCGGAAATAATTTCGTTCATCCGATCACATCGAATCGTGCACGCCGTAAACTGCCTTCAATAGATAAGGTATTAAAAATGGTTATAGATTGTGATGCGTCCCTGGTAGAAAATTAACGAGCTTTTATCGTTAACATGTTAATCAAATGGATACATTAGTTAAAATTTACTCAGTATTATTATTAAAATTATCTAAAACTATAACTATAACTTAAAAAATGAATGCCTTAATGTAATATACATGTATTAACTAATTTTTTTGAAAAATTATTCCATAAAATGCAAAAAAAAATTTTTAACGAGAAAATATCGCTATAATATGGCTAAGAACCCAGTAAGGTTTCTCCCAGGGGTACGATTAAGATTTTGATGACAACATAAAGGTATTATCAAGTATTTATAGTTAAGAAAATTTTACGAAGGATTGATTTTTAAAGAAACAGTGTTTTATGAACTGATGAATTAATTTTTAGGGTTAAATGGTATCTTGTCCCCTTAAGGGGGCTCTCCGGTGAAAAATAAAACTTCCGTAGCTTTAAGGCTAACAAAATAATATTTACATGGTGTTCGGGACGAGAATACACTAAGGATTTTGTTACAATAATTTATACACTAATTATGATAAAGTCTGTTATTTATTAAATACAATATTCGCCTTATTAGTATAACGCGCTTTGTAACTACCGATCTGTATAAAAGCCAGAGTGCATCTGATCTCTGCGTCATTCTTACGGAAAAAGTTGTTGGCACACCACAATGCCAATTACGAACAAAAAATTTGATAGTGTTTTTGACAGTAAAATAAAAATAAGTTAGCTGAAACTACCAATTTTTACTTAACTATATGTCTTTTAAAAATAATAAATATTTGTTGTTTTAAAATTGTTAAAACAGTGCAAATTTGTTAATAGAATAATTTAACATGAGCTTTGTCATGGATATTAAGAAAATATTTCAGCTAACTAATGTTCAGAACGCTTCAAAGAACGTATCCTAATAGTTTCATCAAGATTGATTATTTTGGTATGCGCCAACAACATTTTGAAGATTGAAAACTTAAATAATGAGAAAACAGCTATTGATGAAAAATAATTAAAAATATACCTTTATTTTATAATACGTCAATACAAATTTGCCAAATTTTATTATATTTATAAAAATAAATAAAAAACTTTTCAAATAAAGTATAGATAATTTTAACCTAAAAAATCCAAAAAAGACTTCCTTTTATTTAATTTCCAAAGCCTTTAAACGATCGCAATTAGGCAAAATAACGTGAAATTGTAGTAAATAGCTTTGACTAAACTATGAAATTTTTTAGCTTAAAATGTAATATATCATTATAGCAATATATTGCTGTTTTTACTTGTTAAGGAAAAGTTGAACCAACTTTTAAAACATTAAAAGAATTTCGAATTTTTTCAGAAGATCATCGGAGAGCCATCGTAATGAAAAATCTAGTATTTAAATTTACAAAATTGGGTCATCGAAAAATTTCAATTCGTTTTTGAGAGATTAAAAAAAAACTGTTTTTGGGGATAAATTTAAGGGTGGTTTTCACCCCTTAAATCGCCAAATTAGCATGTAAAAAAATACGTGTTTAATACTTTTTGATGTACTGCAACATATCACAATATCAAGAAAATCGGTGAGGTACACCTTGGGTAGTTTCCTTGTTAGCACTGAGATGATGACATTTTCTCTACAAAACAGCGCACTCAACAACTACGTTTTGCGCTACGCGGCTACAACAGACAGCTTCTAATGCAAACATCACGCAAACCAATATCAGCTGATGATTATGGCTTGATTGGTACACGAGTCAGCGACAAGGGGACACTGATGATGCAAGATTTTAATTCTTTTACATTTACATAACAAATTTATAGGTACACCTGAACTTTACTGTGTCCTTCACAGAACTTTAAATTTGTATACCATCGCGCATATATAACCCTTTTTCTCATACCATGCCGTAAAGTATACTATGTTTATTCCTCGTTGTCAGGGAATAAAATGCCACATTCTCTCACGCCTAGAATCTGCTACGTGCATGCGCGTCTCTTTACTTTTCCTCCCGGCTAACGCTGTCTGCGTGTTGCTACGATCTGCTGCAATTTACGCAGGCGGCATTAGGAGGAAGCAAAAGTAGGGACGAGTATCCGCGTCGCAGTTTCTAGAAGTGAGGTTATGTGACGTGTTCGACCCTGAAATCGGGGATTAAACACAAATAACTTTCCTCCGGGCATGAGAAAAAGTTGTATACTGCACTCGGGACCAATGAGGGCTATTGACGCTTGCGAGTTTGCAGCAAGGCAGTCGCGGGCGTCAATAGCCTACTTTACTCCCTTGGTGAGTAATATACTATTATTTATACACATTGACATGTGTCTATATATATATTTCTGTATAAAATAAAACCTGAAGTCGGAAGTGACGTCATGAGGGAAGAGACAAAAATCGAACATACGGATTCCGAAAATGAAAAGCATTTTGGAGAATTAATTCTCAAACTGCTGTTTTTAAGGAAAAAATGGATCGTTTTTTATTTCAATGATAAAATTCATAACTAACAAATAAATACCGATGTAGTGGATAATGTACAAAATATCATTAAAAATGAATGTACTCGAAATTTTGAGGAGGTTATGGACCAGGAAATCAAAGTGTATGGTCCACGGTGCGGCCCCAAAAGCTTCGTATCGTACCTAGTACTGATACTTGCCACGTGGCGCTACTGCGTCCCTTGATTCACGGTGTGTCCCTGAAAGCTTCGTATCGTACCTTGTACGGATAACTGCCACGTGGCGCTACCGCGGCTCTTGATATAATTAATTACAAATATCATAAAGTTAACATAAACTCAAATGCCCACAGTAACAAATAAAAGAGAAAACATATAAGAGTTCTTTGTCGAGTGTACATTGGTAAATAATCTGATATATTTGACGTACGTATTATTCAGTATTTCAGCATTTTATTGTTTTACTAAGTGAGTACATATTTATTATACTTTAAGATCATAATATGGCAATAAAAAAGGAATTTTTAATACTTTCTATACTGTCTGGTGCTAGTAAAATGTTAATGCTTTATGTAAAATACCAATTACATGCTGGCAATGGTATATCAATTGCAATCTAGGTTCCAACGTACGATTTCAATTAACGCATCTCGTACTTACTGCAATAATACCACAGTCATTCGTACAAATCCTATCCGTCCACACCACGCAAAACTCAGGAAAAAACCCAAATCTCCGGCATCAAGTCAGCCAGCTACGCGCTGCTCTCTCTTTCCCCTTAGCCCGAATCACCTGCGATCCAGATTCTTCTGGTTCCTTAACCTCCTGGTCTAAACTAGTATACCCCCCCCTCATCCTTCTCTTCACCTCCTAAACTCCCTCGTCTGGCGCTCGCCATCTCACCCTGATTCTCTCTCTGCTTCTCGGCGGCCGTAAACCGAGACACAAAGCCTCCGCAGCTCGCAGCAGTCTCCTTCGGAAATTGCAGGTTGCCTCGAGACTCGAGATAGAGAGAGGAAGAGAGACCGGCAGCTTCTCTTGTTGCTCCTCTCGTGGGCCCCGAGGAGGCCCCGAAAATTCCCTCCTCTCTCTATCTCTCACTATATATATATATATATATATCTTTGCTTACGCCGCCGCTGCCGCTGCGGCCTTTGTTCGCAGGTACATATACGTATATACCTACACGACGACGACGAGGACGACTCGACCTGGCGAATATCCGCGCGCCGACCAGCCGGTGCCCGCGCGCAGGTAGAAGAAGAAGAAGACGACGAAGAAGAGGCGTACAGCCTTTTGCTCTCGTCGTCGTCTCCTTTCTTTTTCGGTCCTCCTTCTTCTGCGCGTCCGGTGTCTATCTCTGTCTCTTTCTCGACTGGGAGAGGAGAGTATATTATACGGAGTCTACGACGCGAAAAGAGAGTTCTGCAGGCGCTCCGATGCGAGCTCTTTCTTCGTCGTAGGCTTGCGCGTGCAGCGTGCATTGTCTTTTTGTTCGGTTTGCAGCTGCAGCGGTGGCGCGAGCGGAGCGCAGAGGTTCGTGTTCCTCGAATCTGGACCAGACCGGCGACGCGCCACCGACGCGCGACAGCAGCTCGCCTTTCTTATCGGTCTCTTTAATAAAATCTACTGGGTGTCCCGCGAGCGAGCGAGAGGCCGCTGTTGCTAATGTTGTTGTTGTTATTGGGATGGTAAATGCTTGAGAGTTGTACATATAGGTTGTGATCTGGTTGAAATTTTTGTAGATTAGGCTAAGAATCCCAATTACTTACACCATCAACTGTTTAAAATATACATTGTTCTGAAAAATATATAATTTTTTAGATTTGGTTTATTTATAGCAGTTTATTAACTAACAACATTTGATTCTAGTACATCCTAGAAGTACAAAAAACACCCCGATTATTATCTGTAAAAAGTTGAAAAAATATTTCATACGTGGATTAAATTGGATTATTGTAGTTCACATCCAAACCTGTAATTTAAACCGAATATGAAATGTTTTTTTCTAGGGGTGCAGTAGTGCCATGACGACAGGTCAATGTCTAACAGAAAATGTCAGATGTACATTCAGCGAAGACCGTAAGAGTCAGTAACTAGGGGGATCCTTATCCTAGTTCTTTTAGAACAGACGTAGAGTTGTAATCGAATAGATCATATTAGTCGGTATTAATAATAAAGAATTTTTCTTTCATTAAATTTAATAATGACATTGATGGAATAGGTATAGTTAACCGATTGCTTGGTTTTAATTTTCTAGTTAATAAAGTTCTTTCATTTTATCTTAATTTGAAAAGCGGCTTATCTTTAAAGCTGTTCCAATATATGTATTCTATAATTTGCTAAGAAGTTACAGCATCTTGGAGCTTTATAAATAAAATAAATTTTATCTTGTATTTTCTAATAGTTTTTGGGTTATCGAATACGTGCTTACAAAGGGATTTTTTTCGTTTTGCATAAATAAAGAATTTATAAGCACCTGGATGGCAGAGCACTCGCCGTGACAGCTCCTTTAGGTAGCGAGAATAGAGCTTTAAGGTGATGTTAAACCCCGTGTTACAATTTTAAGAAAATATCTCTATGAAAAGTTGTTCTTTTTGATTGGAACAACAACTTTCAATAGAGATATTTACTCAAAATTGAAAAAGAAATGAGAAAAGTGGATCCTCGTATTTGTCGGTGACCGATGGCTTCAGCATCACCTTAAGGGGAAGCGTCAGACCTACATTATCTGCCAATAAATGATTTCGAAAATTTAATTTTACTAAAAAAATACGTATAAGAATCAAATTCGTTTTTCATGGTCGCTTTTGCATAAAATACATAGCAGAACACTCGAATTGTCATCAGAATCGAAAATTAGCATACTCAAGTAATAGTTAATTTTCGATTCTGATGACAATTCGAGGGTTTCGCTATGTATTTTACGTAAATAAAGCGACCCTGACAATGAAATTAGATTCTGGTGCGTATTCGTTTAGCAAAAACGAAATTTTCGAATACAATTTACGGCAGGTAAAGTCGCCCTGTTAAAAATTAATGTTTTTCTTGTATGTTCTGATAGTTAAAATAATTGAAAATGTTCCTACAAAGGAATTTTCTCTAATTCATACATTTCATACAAATAGCGAAATTATAAAGATCTGAAGGAAATAGCATGCCTTCTCCTATCCCAAAACTTAAACGCATATTTGGAAAAATGACATTCTTGGAACATTAGACATCGCTACCCAAACATTTTTTAATTCACTTACTTGAAATTATGACACAATATTTAAAACTAAATTGCCTAAAGGTACACTGGAAAATATAAAAATAACATTTTATTTTAAATGCTAGCACCACTTTAACAAAAACCAACATCTTCAGTTATCTATATGTACTTCTCTAGTAAATCTCACGTAGATAATACAAATAATTTTGTGGTTTGTTCTACGTTCAAATGCTGATCGCATCTGCTGCCTGCCACGAACTCCCTTTTTTTAAATAGACGTACATACATAGATACATAACAGATCAGAAAAATATTCTTTTGTATACTTTATACTTGTATAACTAATAATAATATTTAATTAGTATAATAGTATATTTAATTAGTATAATAGTATATTTAATTAGTATAATAGTATATTTAATTAGTATATAATTAGTATAATTTAACTGTATTTACAGTTTATTTTATTTTGTATACTCATAAAAAAATTCGTGCTAATATTTTTTGTACACGCAATAAGATGATCTTTTAAAAATAAAACAAACTTTAAATGAGTTTTTTTTATAGGTGAACCTAAATACGATTATAACCACCCTGTTCTTAAATTATACAAACGATCTTTAGTTGGTGCTCTTGCCACGTTAAAGAAATTTAAAGCTTTTTGTAAATAATGTACAAGTTGAATATTGTAAAACGCTTTTCTGCGACGAACGCATCATTACTCTGTATCTAGCTTACAAATTATGAAACTTAAATAGTATCTTAAATAATATACAAATAATTTTTTAAATATTCATCTACATAGGAGTTTAGAAATAGAATTTTAATATATTTATTTAATTATTTATTAGTAAAAATTAAAATTTTTCATAAAATTTTATAAAAATCTTTTGTATATAATTTCGTGGTAGATATTTATGGATAATGTATTTAGTAATTATATATATATATATATATATATATATATATATATATATATATATATATATATATATATATATATATATATATATATATATATATATATATATATATATATATATATATGAAGAATATAAATTATGCGAAATATATGAAAGTGGGATGCTGGATAGTACAAGACCATGGTGTTAATGGCGTTCCCAGCATTCGTCACGTGTGTGTGTGTAGTATCAGGTGTATGTGTGTGTGTGTGTGTATGTGTGTATGTGTGGGTGTGTGTGTGTATGTGTGTGCGTCCGTGCGTACGTGCGTGCGTGCATGTGTGTGTGTGGTGTGTGTGTGTGTGTGTATGTGTGTATGTGTGGGTGTGTGTGTATGTGTGTGCGTCCGTGCGTACGTGCGTGCGTGAATGTGTGTGTGTGTGGTGTGTGTGTGTGAATGTGGTTGTGTGTTTGTGTGTGTGTGGGTGTGTATGTGCGTATTTTTGCATTTATACGTTCGTACGTGCGTGTGTGCAGGTGTGTGTGGTGTGTGTGTGTGTGTATATGTGTATTGCATTCTTTATTGCATCTACAAGTACCGGCAGTTTGCTCTCCATCCCAACAAAAGAGTCACATGTTTTAGAAACTTCTTTTTTATTGATTATCTATATTTTCTACTAGTTTGAAGTTGCACGTGCCTTAGTATTGGTGCTAATTACAGTATTCGAACTAAACTGGATAAACATATTTCTGTTGGAATTTTATTGAATCATTTTGTGCATTGTAATTTATTACTTCTTTCTAATTCATGATAAATTTTGATTAAAATACGGCAATATTTAATTATTAATAGAATTAAGAAAATTTATATTTCTGTAGTTAATAGACAAATTTCTTAAAAAAACTTTACATTTAATTTTACGTTCGAAACGACTAATGAACTACTCAGAGTTCCAGGCAGTCTTCAATTATTAAATTTTCAAATCGTAGGATAGTAAATAAATCAAAGATGATATTTTTTCTGATACATAGTGTATGAATTACAATAAATATTTTATTGGATCGAATACTAGTGCCGAGTCAACAGATAAAACTTATATACATTTTTCCCTTAATGATCTCAATCAAGCGCGTGCATACTCACTAATAACAAACTACAATATATGACTTGTGATAAACTCGATTTTACCTTAGATTATACCCGTTTGTTCTTAAAAATACTGCATTTTTATTATTTACTTTATAAATTAGAGACAAATATTTGGAAGATTTTGTCTACCTTGTTGATATGTTCAGAATTGAATAGTAACCTGATTAAAATAAAAATCCATCCTTTGTAAACATACTTATATATGCGTGCATTACTGCCAAAACGTATACTCTATGTAATCTTAAACTCTTTAATTGCGCGAAACTCCCAGTCCAAAAATTGCAACGTGACAAAGTCATTAAATTCCGCATGCTCACGGTGTACATATGAAATAACTATATTGCCCTCTGTGTGGCCGTAAATTAACATATTCGGACCAGCCAACACGCTGCCTCTTCCTCCTCTTCTCTCTCTCTCTCTCTCTCTCTCTCTCTCTCTCTCTCTCTTTCTCTCTTTCTCTCTCTTTCTCTCATTTCTCTTGCCACATTCCCCATGGCTTGCGCGCATCCGCCCGACTCATTCGATATTCGGTCGCGATGGTCTTCATCTCGATGAGAAGGCAATTCAAAAAGCGCGCTGCAGCGCATAGCTAGCTCAATGGATGCGAAAAAAAGGAGGCATAACATCGGAGGACCTGACGAAATCGAACGTAAATACACATATGAGAGAGAGGGAATTGTCGTAGCGCAATCGACGAGATAATCGACCGGATCTGCAGTGGCGGCGCGGAACTATCGTTTCTCTAGATTTTTTGACGAATAGAAGGTATTTTGGGCTTCTTGATATACAGGCCAGTGGCTTGACAATTGGTTGGCCAATGTTTGCGCGTAGTATAGCTATAAACTGAAGTTGTTGATGATATATACAAATCGGTTGGCTGTAATGATTTTGATCGATTAATTTTGAGATTTTAGATTCCTCGTGTGTAGAGTGAATTGGTTAATTAAAGTATTTGAAACGTCATACTATAAATAATCTTTTCTTAATCTGAGTAAATATTTTTTTCACTAACAGTAAAAATAAAAGTGTTTTAATAAAAAATAATAAATATTTATTCAATACAAACCTATATTAAATGTTTTCATAACTTTAATAAATATTTACTCTATTCAATTAAATATTCTTCTTACTTATACTATTGATACAAGTATGTAATTTGATCTATAGGCATTTTTTTAAATTAATTAAATTCTGGATTCAATAATAAGATTGTATAATTATTGTTAAATCTAGTAAACTTTTTTAAATTTTATCATAAAGAAATAATCTTTGACTAGCATAAAAAAGTGTGAAAGAATATATTAAATCCTCTCTGGTGTACGGGCTAATCCTGGCAATAAAAGGGTACATAAATAATATCTATTCATAAGATAATATACAGCTTATTAGGGACATTAAATCAAGTTTATCGTATATACTGGGTGTGTTCTTACAAAGAAGTTGCCCTATATAATAATAATAATCAGGTAGAAAAAAGCCAGATATACAAGAATTAAAAAATTTATTGCTGAATAACTTTAAATAATTGATTGATATTTTAATGAAGAAAAAAATATATTTTGGATGAATCCATGATAGTAATTATCTTTTAATTTTATAACTTTCTGGCAATAAATTTACTATTCTTTCCAATTAAGCCAGATTATGACATAGTTAATCATCTACAATTCAAGGAAAGTAGCGAAGTTTATATGAGATGAATATTTATAAGAAATTGAGTTCCATAACGAGTCTAATCAATATGTTTATTAGACCATTCAAGATTAAACATAAATAACCAAGAGATTAATTTATACTTAAAATTTTTTCAACAGATTAAAAATTTTATAGGAGAGCATACAAATGCTAGCTTTACTTACAATGCTATTTTATCGACCGTACAATAAACAATCGGCTATAATAGGCGAAATTTAAATTTACTTGCCCTCAATATTAGAATAACCTAGCATTTTATAGAGTCTGAAATATGATACACTTTAACAGCACATTTAAAAAATTTTAGATCGAGATATGAAATATTCATTTGAAACTGCGTAGAATGGTTTTAATTATTTTAATATCGCGAGTATATGAATTTGGATTTTGTTTAAATATAACTTTTTTTAGAATTTTAAACCTACCCTCCCCCACGTAAGACATGTTCACCGATTTTCCTATACATTCAGCATACATCGTAAAGGCTAATAAAGACCTCCCCCTCTTCTCCTTCAATGCATTATGTACTTAATATATGGACGGCCCTAAAGGAGCAGGGTCCACAAGGGTTGCTTTCGGTTCTAGAGGTTACAACTCAGTTTCTGTTATTCTAATATTTTTAATGAATTATTCATACGAAACGGTAATATTAAGCTTACCGGCTTTTGGCCGATGATAGATAATAGCTTCAATTAATTTTACTCTTGTTAAATAGTGTAGTTGTTAGAAGAGATAACTAATTACTCTTTCGCCTATTTCTTAAGTTAAAATTAAAATAAATGTTTATCTAACGTCGTCCAAACCCTGTTTATCTTAAAATTACCGTTCATTATAAATGAATAATTCATTAAATATATCAAAATAGTAAAAATTCAGTTCTTATATTCAGTTTTTATCTACGGGAGCGAAAATCCTTTGATTCTGATGTGTATTTTTTTTTAGAAAATCAGAACTGCTTGTTATGTGTACCAGCTGGTAAAGTAGGTCTTACTCAAATACGTCTTATCATTTTCACGCTCTGTACAAACTTGTCTAACCCAATTGACCCCATACAACTTGTCCCAACCACCCACTAATCCCCAACAATTCCAATAACCAGCCATAAACGCATAAAGCCGAACTCGATCCGCACTCGAAACCGTGCTCTCATACAGCACATCCGCGCAATTTATTTATAGATATACCTTATATACCCCTGCCGAAGACAAAGCGCAGGACAAAGCCCGCAGCCAGTGCCTGTAGCCTGTTGCCACAGGTATACATACATCTATATACCCGCGTGCACGGCACACATGAAAGTTTTCAGGGCCGCTGCCGGCGCCGATCCGCGTGCGTGTGGCCGTCGTCCTTGAAACTCGCGAGGCCTCTTCCTACTCCTGCAGCAGCAGCGGCGCGGAGTAGCTCTCCTTTTGTTCCGCACCTTCGAGCTCCGCGAGAGAAGAGAAGCTGTTGCCGCTGTCGCCGATCGTCTTTCGTGCGGGATGCATCCGCCCGGAATGAAGCAGGGAATGGCTTTCGCACGGGCTGCACGCGAACGGCTCGCGCGTGGCCGGTCGGCAAAAATTTTTAGGGGGTGTCCAGTTAGTGCAGCGGCTCGAGTGCGCTTGCACTTGCTCGAGCGAAGTGGCCCGTAAACGTTATTATCGACAGGCTGCTTTGCTGAAGAGTTTATTATTGCTAACAGGTTGTTTGGGAGTCGAGGAGATTTGGAGATTGAAGTTGCGAAGTGGGTATAATTTCACGAAGAATGAAGTTTTTGGCGAGCGGCTTTTGAAAGTGGTTGACTTGATGGATATTTTCGGGTTTATTGGGGGATCAATGTGTCGATCAGCAGATAATGAAGTGTTAAAACTTCATAAATGAGAAAATGCATTTTATGAAGTTTCAGGGATCTTTAAAAAGTATATGTTAGCTAATACAGTACTATTATATCATAAATGAATTGTTCGAGAAGACCAATGGCGTCTCCTTCTGTATATTATAAATTTAATCATCCTGCATTATTTTGTTTTAATCAGTCCATAAACATTTCTCTTTTTAATCATTCTGAAGCTATTTTTAAAAGTAATCGTCTATCCATGCTTCAATTTATTTTGAATTAATATTTTATTCATAAATTCTTCACATTTATTATGTTGCTTCCTCATAGAGAAAAATATGTGATGGTAAAAAAAAAGTTTTGCTAAAAACATGTTAGAAATATGTTTTGAGATATTAGGAGTTAAAATACACTATTCTTAGAAAAAGTCTGTGCACGCGAGCGCGCGTGTGTGTGTGGGTGCGTGCGTGCATGCGTGTGTCTGTGTGTGGTCGTGTGTGTATGGATATGGATGAAGATTACTCTGAAAATTTACGGTCAAAATTAATTACGGTTCAATGATTTTATTTTTTTGAAAGGTAGGGAGCTGAAAAAAATGATGGTTGTTTTTCTATCTTTATTTGTTTCTTAGCGGTCTTTCGATTTCTTAGTTTTT
Source organism: Gastracanthus pulcherrimus (assembly GCA_949152435.1). Taxonomy (NCBI): domain Eukaryota; kingdom Metazoa; phylum Arthropoda; class Insecta; order Hymenoptera; family Pteromalidae; genus Gastracanthus; species Gastracanthus pulcherrimus. The sequence goes on along the minus strand of OX424575.1, from coordinate 144,889,595 downwards.
CGGGGTTTTTGGTATGTTGAAATAATATCATCGATTCATTTTTCTTGCAATTGATACAGCATAAAATTACCTATCTTTACCGATCCGAAATTTTAAATAAGCTTAAATCAAATTTTTTCAAAAATTTGATGTGATTAAGAGTATGGATAAGAATATTTTGTAAAACTTTCAAGCCTTTATCCTTTTCCTTTTTCGAGAAAAAAATTATTTTGTTAAGAAAAACGTTGTTTTGGCGAAGGATAACTTTAGTAAAACGTCATTATTCCTTCTAAAAATTTCTAGAAAGGTTTTTACTATCTCTTGAGACTGTTAAAAGCCTAGATTATAAAGACCTTTACATTCTAAGTTATTTGAGGTTATGTTTTTTAAAAATTTTTTTAATCGTTTATATCTCAAGAATGGTGCGATCATTAATTCGTGGCAAAATCACATATATAATATACATATTTGAGATATAAAAATTTTCATCAACTTAGATTGCATCAAAATATTTTTGCCGTCTATAAAATGGATAATGATTTTTTACGGAATTTAACTCAGGCTTGCCCCCTTAAACGGTGCCAGCTGAATTAGATAATACCTACCTTCAATTTAATCCGTGTAAAACCTTAAAACTTTCTTTCTTCAAGTCATCATATATTATTACTGCCAATACCGTATTTCTTGAAGGATCTTTACGATGTGCACGATTCTGTGTCACCGATTATAACTCATAATTGCATAATTATTGCATTGCCAAAATTGTGAGACAAATTGTGTTATTCTTAGAAGTACATTTAACGTTTAGTCTTGCAGATGTACTCGCTGGGCCTCTACAACGAAAAGAATTGGAATGAAATCACATTCCATAGATAGTGATCAATAATATCAATATTCATTTAAGTAAGCATCGTTTTCACTATCACATACATGATTAAGCTATATGAAATAACATCAAACACAAGATTGTATTGATACAAAATAAAATTATTATGGCAAAGCTTTCTCTTATGCCTAATAAGGTAGCATAATCAAACAATTATTCAAGCATTAATATATTGATAACTAACCCCATGATGAGCATAACGAACAAGTATTTAATTTTCGCAGCATATGGATTCACTTATAATCGCGTATTTCGACGAGGGATGCGTGATAAGTCCGTGCGTCATTGGACTTTCATAATGATGAAGGGATACCCATAATCTTATCCCGCATGAAATAATAGTGTTTTATACCATACTGATTAGTGATATTTTATAATGTGAAATACTGCCTAGTATAATCGACTAAGTGGTGCAACAATCTATTGCGGTGTCCAAGTGGAAGGGTGTGTGTGCGTTCGTGTGTGTGCATGCGTGCGTGCGTACGTGTGTGCGTGTGTGCGTGTGTGTGTGTGCGTGCGTACCCATGAATATGGAGTGACATTACTCTGAATATACACGGTGCAAATTAATCTTTCAGGATTCATTTTCTTTTGTTTTCTTTTAAGGATGGCGGCTGATAAATTATTTTTTCTTTCTTTCGATGTGTTTTTGTATTTGTAGCGGTTTTTCGATTTTTGAGTTTTAGTTTTTCGGGTTTTTTGATACCTTAGAAATAATATCATCGATTGAGTGATAATACGTTTGAAAGAGCATTATATTACCTATCTTTTCCGACCCGAAATTTTGAATAATCTATTTCCCTTGTTTTGTTATACGTTATACACGAAAACGCAATTTTTTTCAAAAGCTTATATCGGTGAAATAGGAGGAAAATTTTTGAAAAAAATTAGGTGATTAACTATATGAGGAAAAATATTCAGTAAAATTTTTGAAGCTTTATCTTTTTTTAAGAGAAAAAAGTCTTTTGAAAAAACGGTCATTATTGTCTAAGCATGACTATTTTTTTTTCAATTTTTTAATGAAGATTCGAAATTAAAAATAAATTTTTAGATACATTGTCTCGTTATTTTTTATAACAATTTTTTAATTTTTGTATTTTTTGAGTTTTAGTTTTTCGAGTTTTTTGGTACGTGAGAAATATTATGATTAATTTAGTGTAAATACATTAGAAAAGCATAAAATTATCTATCCTTTCCAACCGCAAATTTTGGATAGGCTTTTTCCCTTCTTTTGGTATATACGAAATAGTCATATTTAGTTTAAACGATTATATCTCGCAGATATCATGCGCTTTTATCCGCTGTGATCATGTTCGCATCACCAGCGTAGCTACCATTACTATAGTTGTTGGGAGTATGTAGTTCATAGCCTTGTAACCTTTTCTTTGCAAGCTCCATCGAGCCCACCTCATAGTATCCTATTTATCTTAGATCTGACTTTTATCATTCTTTTGGACCTTCATCTCGGTCTCCCCGTAGGTCTTGTGCCATCTGATTTTCCTACTCATACTCTAAGTACTGTTCTTTCATTTCCCATCCTAGCTACATGCCCAGCCCACCCTATTCTTCGAGATTTTATCAGTCTAGTAATGTTTGGTTTTCTGTATGATTCGTGTAACTCCTGATTGTATAAAACTCTCCACTCTCTAGTGATTTCATTTATTTTACCCCCCTCAGAACTCAATTCTCAAATATTTATAGAATTTTCAACAGGGAACAGACATGATGCCAAAAATATTGCTATTTTTTTTCTATAATAGAAAATCATTAAAAATATATATTAGACATGAGTTTCTGATGATTTAATGCTTCTACTTTCTAGTATAATTAATTTAAAAAATATAAATTTTAGTAGCTTTCGAATAATACAGCACGCTTGTGATTGGGTATCTACTTAAAATGGCGGAATGAACCTATCGTTCTCCCAACCTACAAAGACTCGTCGCGCAAAAATGTATCTATATATATCTACATAAATTTTACAGTTTCTAAATTCTTAATTAGCAAACACAATTTTCAAAAAATTGCTACTCATGAAATATGGGCGTAAAAAATGTATTTTTTTTCACTTTTGTGTATAATTTAACCTTAAGTTTCGTTTAAAAATTATTTTAAAAATCATGTCTATTCCCTGTTGTACCGATTAAGTTCTTCGCAAGATTATTAAGGAACACGAAAAACGGACTGTATCTAATACAGCAGTGTTATAAACAATGTTAATGCTATACATTAATGTTATACGCGCGCCGGCGCATGCAAAGCTACGAGCGAACTTAGCGCTTTCGACGAGGGTAAATACATAATCATAGGAAATTAGCCTATCCCGACTAACGATGTCTACTCTCGATGCATCGACTGAAGAGCAATTGTGTTGGCACAGGACCTCCTGCCCGCGCCTGTGTACCCTCCTGCTGCCTGGCGCATTTGCAATCTCGAAGCATGTACGCGAGAGCCGGTATAGTTCATGGCTTCCTTTATCTCACGGATATATGTATATACATACATACAGGAATACAGTTGACTAGTGTCCCCTTTTCTGGAAGATATTGTTATAACGATCATTTCAGGGAAATTATGGAATTACCTTGTTTGCGCATAATACTCGACGTAATATGTATAGTCGTCTTATATAAGTTGAATATCTTTCTATTCAAACTTATATGAAAAACAAAATTAAGTTTTACTTGCTAGACTGTAAGATAACAGTTTCTTTTTCTGTCTCTAGCCACAAATTACTTTGCACAAATCGCAGGTTTGTATTTCAGAATTGTGCAAGGGTTATTATACGTATGAATATGAATTCAAAATCACAAACACATGAAACTTATACCGCTTCCTTTTTATTTTCACGTACGAATTCGTTCCGTCCCACAAATGTACACCTGAACATGCAGTTGTACGCTCGCATTGTATTATTCTTTTATACCCATGTCACCGATGTATGCATGCATATATAGACAATAATATAGAATAAAAGTTTTTTCCCTCTCTTCCGAATCTATACATTTTTACTCACTATCACATAAATTGCGGACACCCAGAACTTTTATATATGCACTTAGCCGCATACACAAATTATATATATGCATTAACTCACACTTTCATACTAATACATCTACAATTGCATTCATATATGCGTCATGTATAGGGGAGGGCCATACAGTATTGCCACCCACAGCTACTTTGGTTGTAACTTTTGATTGCCTGGATTAATATACAACTTTCAAAAAGATATTTATTTTGGACGCATTAGTTCTTATATTACTTTACATACATGATTTACGTTAGTTTTAGTCAAATTTAATGAACGCGTATATTTTTTAGTAGAGGTATTTGGTCTAAATATTCAATTATTGTACTTCAAATATATCTAAAAATATATTTCAAATAATATAATGTTAGTTTACGACAAATATTTACTTTGACTTATATCACAAATAAAATAATTGGTATTTAGTTATTTTGTGCATTAGCCATGTGCTTAAAAATGCTTTGGAAAATGGTTTATGATAAGAAGAAGTTCGACAAGAGAACACAGGATTATTCTTGTGGGAACTTTTAGAGTTATCTAATTTAAAATAGCAATTCTATGAAGGTCTGTACTGTATGACAGTCGGTACAGTATGACTCTCCCTTATATACACATTATCGTACGCATATAGTATAATTTCATAAATGAACATCATGCACGCAAATGCGCATACACGTACGCATATACACACACGCGAGCATACACACGCACACACTCACACGAATTGAATTCTAGAGTAAACAGTGAGTTAAATGATCGTATAATAGCGAGTCCGCATACACAGGCACACTGACACACACACACACACACACACATACCCTTTCTAAAAGTTGCACATACTCAAACTTACTAAGTATGTGTGTTCTGCAGCGATGTAAAGAGAAATATGCATGCGTGTGCGCGCCATATCCACACAAGCTCGCACAAGAGAGAAAGAGAGAGAGAGAGAATTGCGCCGGGAACGCGAGCGGGCTCGGGTCGTTCGCTGTCGGTAGCAACGACCCTGGGATGCATCGACTACTCCGGGGGTTGCTCGGTGCGGCGCGACGCGGCAAGGGTAGCGAGCGGCAGCAGCGGCAGCAGCAGCAGCCACCGAGCGAGACAGCCTCTGTATGCATGCACACTACGTAGAGCTCGCGCATACATGTGCACACAAGCGAGAAAGACAGCGCGAGCTGCAGGGGGGAGGTCGCGAGGAGGAAAGCCAGAGGAGAGGGAAAATGAAAAATAAACCGGTGAAACAGAGAGAGAGAGAGAGAGAGAGAGAGAGAGAGAGAGAGAGAGAGAGAGAGAGAGGGAGAGGTAAAAGTGAAAGAAACGCGAGGAAGGAGAGAGAGGGAGGCAGCGCATGCACGAGCTCACACAGATATTTATGTACGTGTACGTGCACACAGGCGAAGGGAAAAAAGAGGCCGAGAGATGCCGACTGGAGGGTGGCAAAGAGAGAGATAGAGAGAGAGAAAGAGAGATGGTAGGTAGGGCTTCCGGGACTAGGGGAATCACCCTTCGCTCTCTGCCTTCTCTCTCTCGCTCTCTCCTTTTTTCCCTCCTCGTTTGTCTTGGTGCCCTCTCTCTCTCTCACTCTCGCGCTCGTTCGCTTACTCGCTCTGGCTCTTCAGCTCTCTACGCTATTGATCCCGCAGCATCCACCGCGAAATAACGACGTACGCCCCTGCCAGCCAGCCTGCCGGCTTGCCTGGAAGCGTAGACGGTTGCGCTGCAGAGCAAGAGAGAGAGAGAGAGAGAGAGCGAGAGAGAGAGAGAGAGAGAGAGAGAGAGAGAGAGAGAGAGACGAAGAGAGCAATGTGTATAGTCGAGCAAACTGCTGCTGCATGCTGCTGCTGCTGCTGCAGAGAGACGACAATGTTGCTCCCTCCCTGTCTGTCTGCTGTACCTACTCTACCGTCTTGAGTTTTGAGTTGGTGGTGGTAAAGCGATGTCGTTAATGCCATGAGACGGAGATACTCTTTAGCAGAAGGAATATGTTTCTTTTTTACGAGAGATTTTGGTGTAATAGGAATGTAAACGTTGCTCTAAAAGCCTAAGATTTGCTTAGATGCAAGTTGGGCTTGCACGTTGTGGACTTTATAGCGAAAAGTATACATATCGTATAATTTTCTTTTCTTTTTTCATTTAAATCTTTACAACTCCTCGTAGCTCATTTTGCTATTATCTAAGGAGCAAATTTAATTATGAATCCATAAATATAATATTATTTGTAGAGAACAAGTTAATTTAAAAAAAATTCATTTTCAATATTTTTGTGTTCTTTATATGTTCTTTGGTGTTGCAAATATTATAATATTATTGTATTACATTATATTATTTATAACCCTTAAGGGTTCTAAATCATAACTGACCCTGGGAATCGAAACATGGGTAGCAAATATTAGAGCAAATTTTAATTTGGTTACTTTAATAAAAACTAATAAATGTCATCATCTACAGAGCGCGATTGATGGAGTCTCAAATTCAATCTTCAATTTCTCAAAATGAAATACATGCGACTACGAACACTCTAATTTCCACCCCCCGCAAACAATATTTAAAAAAACGTTTAAAATAAGGTATATAATGTGTATGAAAAGATAGATTTATAGCTTACAATCATCGAAGAATTTACGTACATTTTTACAAATTGATAAATAAGGCTTTTCCCTATCATTAATATAATATTTTGTATTTCGTTATTGTAGACACAACTGACATCGTAATGATTATATTACGAGCTAGAGTGGAACGAAGATTGTCATAATGCATTTAAATTCGATGCAGTAGTTGATCGTTACTGCAAGCATTTTATGGTTTAGAAATTAGTTTTTCAATCTAGGTTTTGAACTGTTTAGAAAGAAATATTTATTATGAGCTGAACATTTATTATGAGCTGGTTCATTAAAAATTTTATATTTATTTATTTATTCTCTCGTAGAAACTGTACCCAATCGATCATCAAGTGTATACCAAATTCCAATGATTTGGCCAACGATTTAGCCATCGGTTGATTAGAAACCCCGTTTATTTCGTTACGGAATACCCCTTGTCGTAGGTCAACTGAAACTTAATTTTAAAAATCACAAAAAAGTAAATTAATCACGTATCTAAATGTACGGGCTGGTCTTAGAAGGTATCTAAATAGTTATGGTGGCCGATGACTAGGTCCAAATGGTGCACTCCGTTGTTTTTTGACCTATAGATGTACATATTGTTCGAGGAAGGCGTCTAGGTGGTTATGGTGGCCGATGACGAGTCCTAGGTGGTGCACTTCACCATCAAATTTGTTCACCTAAACAAATTTGTTTATTTATTTATCTGTCTATTTATCCATTATTGTGTTTTACGTACACTTTTGAATACTTTTTCTATTTCAATATATTATTAATACCGAGACTAGCTACATTACTCGCTCGCTGCTGTTCGCTCGTATAAGTTAAAATTGATGTAGCAGAATAATGATAAAATCTTTGTATGCAATAGTATTATTGTGATATTATTAGTATACTAGAATATAAATATTGTCTATTAACAACAAGTTATCTAATAATATTCAATTCAGTGCGCCAAGCGAGTCTATGGCTAAATATGTTAAACTTAGAAGCGTGTTTAAATATAAATAAATGATGATACGCTATTATATATTTTCAATTATTACGTGAAATCATTGACTCGGGTACTTAGTTGCACGTCTGTTGGGGTTTGCGTGTGAATCCAAGAATTATTTAGTTTAAATTTATTATTTTATATTTGAAAATAAAATGACTATTTATTAAGATGATTCATGAATGTTGATGTATGAATTTATATATTTGATTTATAGTTTAACATTTAGATGACCATCAAATGAACTATCTATGATTATACATATATTATAATTTTAAGTTGCGACATTATTAAACATTTTAGTTTAAGGGAACTATATTTTTTAAATTATAAATCATGATACTGCAACACGAATTTTAACTTAATTATTACATTTTTTAATTTCAAATTAAAAGTAGTTATTAATTCTATGAGTATAATTATAAAAAAAATTATTTATCAGTAAAAAAAAGGATTAATAAAATAAAATATAATAATAATAATAATAATTTTTAATTATATAAAAATAGGTTTATGGACTGTGATAGTGATTGTCATGTTTTTAAATTCTTGATTAATGAGCGCTTTATTATAGAATCATAATAGAGAAGTAAAAGTGTGTTGATTAACATTTGATTTAATTTGTTCATCTTTCTTATATAAATAAGTGGTTATTGAATAACCTTCGTGTTTTCACATTAAAAGCAAAAAATATCGATCAAAAGGTTAAAATTTTTGAAAAAAAATTGTCTTACCATACTTTTCGATTTTATATAAACATTATCTGATTTTCAAAAGATTCCGTTAGTATTTGAATTCGGAAAACGCGCCTTATACATACCTGTCACTTTCCCATAAGTATATATGTTCTAGCAAACATATATCAATTTGATGTGTAATACTGCAAAAAATCTAATAATTAAATAATTTAATTATTTTATATACGTATATATATATATATATATATATATATATATATATATATATATATATATATATATATATATATATATATATATATATATATATATATATATATATATATATATATATATATATATTCAATGAATGACAGTCTCACCCCTGTAAAATGCAGAGAGTAATTTTGTACATCTATTGAGTCACTTTGATTCCTAACGTGCGTACATATCTTAACGTATAATTTTTTGCTTTTAATACATTTAATATTTAATAATTTTATGTTCAATTTTCGTAGGAACTTTTCGATTTTTGAAAAATTCAAATATACAAAATGATAAACGAACATCAAAAGTACATTAACATAATAATTAAAAACATGTTTAATGTTAATTAGTTAAATTTATTATTATCATTATTATTTTTAATACAAGAAATAAGTACATACAACGATTATTTTATAACTTTAATACACGTTAGACCCATCCGATTTCTGTAAATTTCCAGATATATAATATACTCTGACAACATAAAAAACATATTAAATACGTAATATTACTTTATTTATTAATTATTATGATTTATTAATATTATTATTACCTTCAATGCACGGAATAAAATATATTTTACACTTATTTTGTGTCTTTAATTCACGTTAAATATTTCCAATTTTCATAAATACCCAGATATTCAAAATGTTAAATCAACATGAAAAGCATGCATTAGAAATATAGAATCTATGCTAGCTGGATATTTTCTTTTATGGCAAAAAAGAATGACCACCAAAAAGAACAAAATGA